>JAPMOQ010038156.1:3054914-3162864 GCA_026543055.1 Argiope trifasciata | reverse complement strand
ATATATATATATATATATATATATATATATATATATATATATAAATATACACACACACTGAAGTGACAAAAGTCATGGGATGACTGTTAATATCGTGTCGGTCCTCCTTTTACCCGGCGAAGTGCAACAACTCGACGTGTCATGGAGTCCATTCATGCCCAAACTCCTACAAGTCGTTGGAAGTCCTCTGCAGGAATATTACGCCATGCTGTCTGTATAGACGTCCATAATTGTGAAAGTGTGGATGGTGCAGGAGTTTGGGCACGAATGGACTTTTCGATGAGTCCCATAAATGCTCGATGGGTTTCATATCGGGCGATCTAGGTGGCCAGATCATGCGCTGTAATGGAATTGTCCGGAATGTTCTTCAAACCAATCGCGAACAATTCTGGCCCGGTGGCATGGCGCATTGTCATCCATAAAAATCCCATCGGTGTGTGGGTACGTGAAGTCCATGAATGGCTGCAAGTGATCTGCAAGCAGCTGAACATAACCATTTCCAGTCAATGATCAGTTCAGTTGCACTAGAGGACCGAGTCCATGCCATGTAAAAACAGCCCACACCATTATGCAACCACCACCAGCTTGAACAGTGCCTTGCATGGCTTCGTAGGGTTTGCACCACACTCAAACTCTACCATCAGCTCGTAACAACTGAAATTGTGATTCATCTAACCACGCCAGGGTCTTCCACTGGTCTAGGGACCAGTCGATATGGACACGAGCCCAGGAGAGTCGCTGCAGGCAATGTCGTGCTCTCAGTAAAGGCACTCGAGTCGGTCTTCTGCTGTCATAGCCCAAGGAAGACAAATTTCGCCGCAAAGTCCTATCGGACACGTCCCTCGTACGTCCCACATTGATTCCTGCAGTTATTTGACGAAGTGTTGCGTGTCTATTAACATTGACCATTCTACACAGAGGTCGGCGGTCTCGATCGTTAAGTGCAGGTGGTCGTCCACTGCGCTGTCCATCATGGGATGTGATGCCTGAAATTTCATACTCTCGGCACACTCTTGATACTGTGGATCTCGGATGTTGAATTCACAAACGATATCCGCAATGGAATGACCCATGCGTCTAGCTCCAACTAACATTCCACGTTCAAAGTCTGTTAAGTCTCGTCGTGCCGCCATAAATCACGAAAAACCTGTTCACATGAATAACTTGAACACAAATGAAAGCTCTGGAAAGCGAACAGCGCATTTATACTTTTTTGCTGCGATACTACTGCCATTTGTATATTTGCATATTTCTATCCCATGCCTTTTGTCACTTCAGTGTATATATATATATATATATATATATATAAATTATTTATTATTTATTTTTGCCTTACCGTTTCAATTATAAAATTCAAGCATTTTACATTTATTTTAGAAAGGTATATTTATGTATTGTTTTTAGCTTTATTGCAATTCCAAGTAAAAAAAGATGCTATTTTAGAGTTATTTAAGGAAGGAATATGACTGTATGAATTCGTTGGTTTGTTTAATATAAAATGACAAATAGTGTCTGTTGCAATCTATCATTTCAAAGAACTTGGTAATGATGGTCATGAAGTCCTGGAAATGAACAAAACCGGATGGTGGGCACTTTCAATCGCCTGTTATCATATTGAGTTAAATGAATTTTTAGGGTTTCCATGAGAAAGAATCATTCCTGATTTCTGAATAAGGGACGAATCAGTGCTACGAATGGGAAAATGGAGTTTTAACTCAAGCGTTACAAGATCCAACATGTTCGGCTTCTGACTGAAGAAAATAAACTCGCTCTGCTCTAAAGACTCCAAAACGTTTTGAAACGTTCCGCAAGTCAATTTTGAGAGCAATTTCTTTTTTAACTGAGAAATGCATTAAAGTACATATTCGTAACTCCGAGAATTTTGGGTCTTGTTTGCATATGCTTCAGCACTTCAACATTTTTTGAATAACACAGAAATCTTAAGTCGAGCATGGTCTAGGGTGGAATTTATGCAAACGGCAAAATATCTTTGGTTTTTATGTATGAATTCTGCATTTTTCGTACATAGTATCATCTGGAGAGTGAGCACAATACTGGCCGAATCTCAATCTCATGATTACAATGTATAATCCGTTTTGGAAGTTTGGAAAAGCAATAGCCTTTGTGGGAATGATATAAATTAAATGTAAAAGACATTGCTGAAAAATTTCAAGAAATGTTTGCTCCTCGACATCGCTGAAAAAGTGGCAATTTAAAATCAAATGGAATTTATTTATGAGTAGAATTCTACTCTTATTGTTATGTGTTATATTGTATTAATTTATTTATTTTTAATCAAGTTTTAATAAAAATTGATTGTCCGCTTTTTCTACCGCACCCAGTATATATGTGTGTGTGTGCAAAAATGTATTATACTAAAAAAAGTATATTATACATAAAACTAAGAATAATTATATTTAAATTTATATAAAATTATAATTATTTTTTGTTTTGAAATTTTGTTTTCTTTTGAAATCTGTTTTGATTCATTTGTTTAAACTTGGTACAAGGCACAGAATTTTCATTTTCCTAATCAGTATGTTCAAAATTTTATTAGAGTGGTGGTTAAATTTATGAGATTGCATATGGAAAAATTTCCGGAATGCGCTTCCGTTGTGTTTTTTCTTTCCAATGGAACAAATCAGACTCTATTTCACTGTTCCAATTATACATCGAAATAAATTGTGATATTACTTTTATCATCGGTTTACTTGAAAAATAACTTGTATTTTATTGAAATAAATAAAGAAAATTCCCTCCGAAAATTTAATTCTACATCACACTGGGTTATATCTCAAAGTCGGTGCAAGAAAATTGGGAAAATAAAATAATAATAATTAAGATCAAGAACTCAGTTCAATCTTTCACAATCCTTGCCTCAGCGCTTTCTTTCAGGAAAAAACCGGATTAAATATAAATTTATCAAGTTGAATCAGGAAAAGGAATCATATTGAAATAAAGAAATCAGGTAAGTTTCTGTTATATCTTCAATTGATTTTTTATGATTTATAATAGACTAAAAATAATAAAATTTATTATTAAAATATATATCATTATATTAAATAAAATAGAGCTCCATTGAACTATATAATAGTAATTCTCGATTTATAGTCAAATTTCTTTATAATCATAAATGTTCAATTCATCTTACCCTAAAATGTTCTGGATACGCTATTCACAATATCTAGTACAAATATGGAATCCATAATTTAAATATTCTTTGATGCCTGGGATTGATATTTAATAATGAATTTATATGTCTGAAATCTGTACATTGATATTGTGGACTGGCAATTATTTGTCGATAACTAACATATACATTTAAAGTTTAAATTTGAAAGTATGGAAAATAGTTTAAAGCTTATATTATTTAATTTATATGATCCAAACATTAGAATTTTAATAATTACCAAGCATACAACTGATTTCCTTCATGACGGATAAATCTTATATATTTCAAAAGTAGAGAATTCCATAGAATAGTTAATATTTTGATTTCATGAATATTCGTTATTAGTAATCATAAATTCTCAGCGAGTGCGTTTCATTAATTTAACTGGCAATAGTTAGAATAATTTAATATGATTCTGAACCGAAACTGACTGAACCATTCCGAAACTTATTGAAGTCATCTCAACTTTACTATAACTAATATTTATGCAAATTAGTAACTAATTATTTTAACTAATAATTAATTAAACTGGAAGGCCTACAGCATAGATAGGTTCCTAACTATATTGAAATGATATTTAGGCGTTCAGTTTAAAGAATGATTATGATAAGTATGCAGCTGCAATATGATAAAATGCATTTATATTGATTAAATAATAACATTGGAAGCTGTATTTGCTTTACATTATTTTAGAGATTTAAAATATAAATACAAGAAGCAAAAATTACGGGATTACAAAATATTACATCAAAATCAAATATAAGGAGAAATTTGCCTATTGGGTAGTAGTTTTAGACTTATGAGATTGAATGATTATTTAGGTTTATAACATTTAACTATTTTTTTAAATGTTTATAAATAAATTCTAAGCGCAGTTTCATTTAATAATGTACAAACAATCAATAATATAACATGACAATTTTTGATAATTTATAACTCTAAGATAGATTTTCATACCCGCATGTACTTTTATTTGAGTAGCAATAGTAACAACAAAAAGAAAAGTGCAATAACTATATTTCATATTGAGTAAAAATAAGCAAACTCATAGCTACTGACACTGTATTGGAATAAGGTCTTTTTAATTAAAAAAAAGGAAGCTAAATAATATGTATTAAAACTGTTGCACTTTCTATTTATGAAAGGAACTACTTAAAATTATTTCAGAATTGTAATTCAAGTATTTTTACGATAAATGTTACAATAAATAAAAAAATACATGACATTTTATAATTTAAATCATTCACTTGGATTTTGATGACTACATGCATTTTATTTGAGGAATAATAGTGGCAACAAAAAATAAATATGCAAGAACTATCCTTTCCGTTATATAGAAATAAATAACCTCATAAAATTATGGCGCTGTATGGGTTAAAACTTAATAAAAAATAATATATTTAAAAAAATGTAAATTGTTTTATGTAAGAAACTATTTAAAATAAGCCCAGAAGCGGCATTCGCTCATTTTTACAAAATTGTGGCTATAAATAAAAGAACCTGTTTCTTAATTTTAATAATTTAAAATTTTAAGATGTATTTTGATAAATGCATATACTTTTATTTGAGCAGCAATAGTTACAACAAAAAATATGCAAGAAATTTCTAGAAATAAACTAATTCCTACTTAACTGCTCTTTATTGATTAAACGCTCTTATTAACAAAATAATAATAAAAAAACCTTAAATAATACATTTTGTAAAATGTGATGTATTCTTTTTATAAAATAAATTATTTAAAATTAGTTCAGAAGTATAGAATTGGATTTCAAGAACTTTTACTTAAAATGTAGCAGTTGAAGCAATTTAGATTCCACGTTCAGTGATGGAAGTGGCAAACAAAAAATATAATAAAGGAAAAGTGCCAGTAACTTTTCGAAACTTCTTAAAATATGCATTTCTCTTTTTTTAAATAACGAACATGCCGAGTCGTCATGAAAATAGCTTCGCATTTATACCTCACCGGTGAGAAGAAGAGGATTTACTTTTTTTCCAAAGCCCTCTCCCTCTCTTTTTCCGTCACTTCGACGAAAGTAATATGACACTTGAGTGAAAGACTTTTTGTGTTTCATTCTTTTTTTCAACTCAAGGTGAAAATGGTTGAAATATATCGTTTGAAATGAGCTGGCTTTGTGGTTTCTTGTCCCTTTCATCATCAGGCTTCCAACATGAAACAAGAACTTTTGGAATGGGAGTGAAACATGAACGGAGGAAAATATTCCTTGCCTTAGTGGAAAACAGATCTTACTAGGTCAGGTGTTTTTATGACACAAAGAAAAGATGAAAGAAACTTGAAAATCGGCAGAGTACTGAAGAAGAGAAGAAGATTTTACAAGCAATCACTAGATTTTTTTTATTTAACAGCAAAGAAATTGTTATTAGCATGTTAGTATTTATTATTAGCATATTATGGATAATTATTTTTAGCAATCAAAAATCTCAAATACAAATTTTGTGTTAATTATGATTTTTGATAACAGAAATTTGCTTTTACCTAGTTAACATATATGAATTAATAGCATAAACAATTTAAATTTCAAAAATTTTATATTTAAAAAGCGTTGAATTATTTTGAATGATGGTACTTTAAGATGATAATGATTGAATTGTCATTTAAGAATATACTTAACAAATGAAATATAATTATGATCGAAATTTATAAGAAATGCCGATTAATTGATTGGGATTAATGTTTGGATTATAATTTCAGCTTTTGTGTTTATTCACATTATCGCATTATTTTAATCAATATCCTCTAAATCAATAACCTTTTTTTAAAGTTTTTAATTTCAAAATACACATATTTAAGATGTGTTGAATTAGTATTAATGATGATACCTTAAGAGGGAAATGATTGAAATGTTGATGGCAAATGTTTTTACTAAAGAAAATATAATTATGATAAAAATATATCATTAATTCTAATTAATTGTTTGAAATTAATTAGTTTTAATTAAATTGTACTTTTTTGTGAAAACAGATGATAATGTGATTTTTCACGTTATCACAGTAATTGAATCAATATTATATCAATCAATTTTGTTTTTTAAATGTAAAGGTTACTTTATGTTGGATTTTACAGAAAAAAATAGCTACTTTATATTCTGGAAAATGAGTTTTCTATTTTAAAATCATTGTATAGAAACCATTTTAACGAAGGAAGAAAGCTATAAAATTAGTACACTAGTATTTGGATATAAGAGTAACTGAAATTAATTCCGTTAACTTTAAGATTTTTTTAAAAAAATTATTACTTTTTATAAGAAATATTGGCCAATAACATATAGAGAGAGTGGTCTAAGATATTGCAAACATATAATTATAGGAAACTCATTTTAATTAATTGCAATCATTAATTAAATTCAACCATAAAATAGAAAAAAAATCATTGGAAACGCTCCATCGCTAGTTTATTAAAATGGAAGCGAATCTCAAAACTTCAATACTAGAGATTCAAGAAAGGAAAATAAATATTTATTCTCGAAGCCGAATTCTTTTAGAATAATATTTATTTATTTATTTGGCATCCTTTCATCTCTCATCATCATTCGAAATGATTCTTGATTGCGCCACTAAAAGCCATTATCATCACTGTTCGACGGAAAGAAATTATTTTCTTTTTGTTTATTTAGATCATTAATTCAATACGCAATTAGCTGGAAAATATTTACTTTCCAAGCAATACAGGAAGGGAAAAGTTGTTAAAAAACGCTAGAAGAAAAGATAAACATTAATGTCTCTTGTATGGTTTGTACTTTTGCTATTCCTTTCGTATGTGTATCTATCGCTAATTGGAAATTCTCGTCAAAATGCAGCTGTAAAGTCCATAATAATGGATGTATACAGATAGTAATTTCTTTTGATTTTATTCCTTTCGAATGTTCTTCATTGTAAATTACTCCTTTTTTTGTGTGTGGTAGTTTTATAATTATACTTTATAAATACAAATCAGAAATTCATTTTAGTATTGGAGTTTTTTTTTTAATTTCATTCAAAGAGGAAGAAGTTTGATGAAAAGCATACTAATTTAAGCGGTAATACAAAATCGAAATTTAACAACGCCCTCATCTGTCTTTTGATGATTTAAACAACAATAATGCATAATTGAATATCATAAATCAAGACATCTGAATGGCTTTTTTTATTATTTAGAATAATTTTTGATGCAGAGAAATGCAACATTATTGTTCATATGCAATCAATTTTCTTTAAATAAGAAAATATTTGAAATTCGTAATTATTTGGGTTCATTTTTTCATTCATCTAAATAAGAATCACTGCATTCTTTTCTATTGTAATTTAAAAAGCATTCATTATTTAAAACTTAAAAAAAGAAAATTAAATTCTTTAAGATATCATTGATTGCGAATAAAAATTTGAATCCTACTAATGCTGCTAACATTTTCAAAATCCTTGCTAAAGAGGTTTTTTTTTAAAAAATAAATTTTTGAATTCAAATCATTGTTTTCGCTCAAATTCATTCAAATAAAAATTATTCTTATTTTTAAGGAAACATTGAATATTACAGCTTTGAGATTCAATAAAATTCATGAAAAAATTATTTAAATAAAATTTTTTTCTCACGTTTAAGTCATTGAAGGTTACAATTTTGTGATTCTTTTTCATGATTATATTTTTCTCCGTGTCTTCATACTTTCCCTCTTGTTGATTTCTTTGTAAGAGATAATTTTTAACCTCGTAATTGCTTTATTTCCTTTACTATCTAATAAGATGACATAATCTATTTTGCGAATATTATCTTATTTTAATTCAAATGGAAATCCATTGAATACTTGACTTATCAATGTATTCGAAGTAATTTTAATTTTGATTTATAATAGTTAAGAATGTTTTTTTTTGTTTGTTTGTTTTCAACTGTCAAAATTCGGCAAACCAATACGCGTAAAGCACTTGGGCAGAACAGTTAAGCGGTTAATAATGGATATTTTTTTAAGAATTCTTCTTAACTTTTAGTATATTATCCAGTCTTCGCACATCAATTATTTTCTCTATTTTAAAATGGTGTATGAAATGGAATTATTTCATCCGCCTTTATGAGAATTAGTTTATAAGATGCGATTATAAAATCTAGCAAGAGCCAGAACAGCAACTTTACCATACAGTCTTTGGGTTTCTTATTGTAACGATATAGCAAACCAATTAAAATATACATTTACATTCATATTTTAAATCACTAAAGCATTTAAATTTATAATTTTGCAATTTATTGAAATTATTAAATCTAATATCAGATCATAAAATATTATTTGTATAAATCGTGTATTAGGCTAAAGAAAATATGTACACATAGAAAAAAATTGAATAATTCAGTTATTAACTTGTATAATTTAACTTATAAAATGTGATTTAAAGTAATAATATTGAATACAAACTAGACTGAAATTTAAATGCTAGTCGCATTTATATAAAATACAGAACGGACATTTGAGCCCTTTTAAAAGTGTATTATATAAAATGACGTAATTGAAGTTACAGTTAATTTCCATTTTGTCTTTTAAGAATTTAAGAAAATTTAAATGACGCAATGTAGTTATTAATTATGTACATTTTTGAATTGTTAAAACTCGGATAGCGTTATTCTTTTACGTTATAAAAGGTTGTTTGAAATAATAAAAATTTAGAAAAGAAGACGTGTTTTCAATGTAAAGTTCTTGCTAGGGAAGATAGTTTTTTAAGGCTAATGTAATATAATGTTTTCAATAATCATATAAATGTGTATATAAGTATATTGTTTTGCATGTAAGGGATATCATAACATTAAATTATTTTATCTCCCTAAACTTTAATTTTAATTACAAAATATTTTTTTATAAAATAGCAAAAAGGAAGAAAATTTATTACATAATATTAGTACGAAATGACTGAATTAAATATTATGCATTGGAAATTCATAATGAATAATAAACTGCAAAATCTGCTGAGAAATGTAAGTAAAATATTCATTTCTTGAAGTTTTATTTCTTTTCAAAATTACAATGAACTTTACCTTTTATTAATAATATTTTCCAATTTTACTAATCATCTTTTAATTAAATTTTAGTATATAAACTTCATTACATGAATTTATAAAATTTAAAAACATTTTAAATGTATGAGATATTTTTAATGCATAATTAGGATTGTAGATATACTGGATATAATGAAGTATATTGCTTTAAAATTATCAGATTTTTATTATTATTATTATTTATGCTAAGTCTTTTCTTTTCAAACGCAATTTTTATACATAAAACGGAAGTTCTCTCCCACTAAACAAGCAATAAAGAATTAAAAGGAAAAGTTACAAATCGTTATATTAAGTATGAAGCAGTTTAATTAAAACTTTCATCTTGGAGATTTGTTGATTTGATCATTATAATGTCATTAATGTTCCATTTCAATTGAATAGCATGATATTCTATATTAAACTTATTCTAAGAATTTTAAAAAATTAGTTTTGCATAAAATTAGGTGAATTTCCAGAATAAAAATTTAATTGAAAAAAAAAGACTTAGAATCAACTTTTAAAAACTATTATTCAGTCCTGAAAATTGATTAATACATAAAACTACCACAAACAATAGGAAATCAGATTGGATTGAATAATATATATTAATCGTAAACTAAAATGACTTCAAAACATTTTTAATTTAAATTTCAAAATTTTAAATATCGATAGCTTTTTTATTTTTTAAATTTTCGAGATTTATAGTAAAGGCTATTATCTCATAGTCAATTGATAATTAAATGATGTTGAATGGGGTCTTTCAAATCATTAGACTTTTAAAAATATCAGTTTTATTTTATTTAAATAATTCAAGATAAATCTCGGAGAGGTAATGCAAAAGTATCATTTATTCAGCGTATTTCATCAGTTTCTTCTGAAAGTAGTCTTAGGCAATGTGTTTATATAAGGAGCAAAGTCAATAACATGTAAGCCTGCTATTGTTTGCATTCTGTCTTATTTACATGCAAAAGAAGACAATTGTCAACATAAAGTCACATTCTTTTATTCGTAAGTCTAGTATTGTAGGCAGAAAATGTTCAGTAGATAGATTAAAATGCACGGTTTGGGTCGAAATTTTGAATTTTCGTTAAAAGTATCAAAAACATTTATCTAGTCATTTTAAAGAAATTAGTATGCATTAAAAATATTAATCAATATTATAATAAAAAAGCATCTTCGAAATGGGAAATAAAAATAGAGCGCATACTGCTAAAAATTAGAATAAACTTGAATGGCAAATTACAGATTCCATCTTTTTGTGTAAATTTATAGATATTTTTTGGGTTATATTTTTTTTATATGCCTGGAGTTGATTTTTAAAATTTTAATTTTGTCGATGCATGCATATAGATATCGTATAATTTATGTAATTAGGTAATACAGATAAAAATCACGTTCTAATTTGTCTGTGACTCTAAGGTAGGATTTTATTGGTTAATATTGGACTTCTTCAGGGTGCACAATTTCATATATTTGGTATATCTCTGCTTTTCGTGGGGATGTGAAAATATAATAACAAGATCAAAATTACTAACATAAAAAGAAAATTCAAAACCCCGGCGTCCTGGTGTAAGGTCTTCCGCTTGACCTTTGAGTCCTAGGTTCGAGTCCTGGATCATGCATAGAAACTCTATCTTTTTCTGTGTTCCATAGGTGAGATGCTTGAATGCGCCCTCCTGTGAGAAGAGGTAGTACAAACGAATGTGAAGCATGGAGTAGCTAAGTCATCCTCTTAACCCTAGTTGGCGCTACTTAAAAAACAAGAGACGCTCACTATGCTTTAAATTTCTGGCAGATTATAGTCAATGGACTTGTAAATTGCAATAAGTAACAACTGAAGATTTAAAATAAACTTAAATTTAGAACAGTTCCTTTCCCACATTCATTTTGACTCGTTGGGAATATACTTACATGAAATTAATTTCCATGTGACGAAGAGTATCTTGATGAGCATTATTCCTTGAAATCGCATATGTATTTTGAAGAGTATCAATGTATGAACTCACCTGAGTCTTTTAATGAGTATTTGTCTATGTACTCGCATGAGTATTTTGATGAGTATCAGTCTATGAACTCACATTAGAATTTTTTCGAGTATTAATCTATTCTTCAAATAAAATTAATGAGCATTTCGTAGAAGATTTTATCAAGAAACGATAACTGCAATACTTCCTATGCATAGAAAAGTGAAAAAGATCAACGGCTTTAGCAATCTAAAATCAGTCAAGTCTGTACGATAAATATCTATTTCATATTATTACAATTAAAAACTCATTACCCGATTAAAGGTATTTGAAAAAGCAAATGAAATCCATTTAATATATAATTTGTTGATTTAACATCGCTTCATAAAAATTATCTGCAACCAGAATTAAAAGAAATTGTTTAATAAATTCCATTTTGTCGCATTAGTTGTTACATGCTCAAAAGTTTCAGAAACTAATTTTGTTCCATTTTTATTCAATTTTAAATTAATCTGTAGAATTAGGCGATTAAATTGTCAACAAGAATTATTTTAAACAAAAGTCGTTGTTTTGAGCATACAAAATTAATTAACATCTAGCTAGAAGTTCGAAAAAGTATTTTTTTCTAGCTTATTGTTTACATGTTTTTGAAAAATTATATTCTTTGTTCAGATACTCTTGTTAGGGCAAATGAGAAAAAAAAAAGGTTAAAAACATGTTTGTGTGTGTGTGTTTGAATAACTATAATTAACTATCAATATTTTTTTTTGTTTCCGCATAAATACATTTATTTGTATTCAAAATATTAAGAAAGTTATTAAAAATAGAGAATGTTCTAAGAACCAGTCCAAATTAATGACTTACTAAACAGTCTAATCCCTTCCTACTTGGTTAAAAAGAATGGGAAACTAATTTTGGTCCGAAAATTCATTTCGCTTAATTGTGGAAGTTTTGTTATCGAAAATCCTAACAAATAGTCGTTCGAAATCAGCTCACGAAAGCAATACCAGTCACATTTCTTTACTTTCTTTCCTGAAAAAAAAAAAGAACAGAAAACAATTTTTGTTTACTTAAGAAGAAAACGAGAGCCGGGAAAATGTGTAACGACGTTTTTGTAGCAATTTCTATAGGCAACAGAGAACTAATAAAGGAGAGGCGGTGTATTTGACAACAGGCAATTGACCTGGGGAAAAAAGCCATCAGCGAAGCCAAAGGAGTCGATTCGTCTCCCTGAAGCTAATTGTGTCCAACAGGCGATCTGGAAAGTATTTCCTAATGACTGCCATGGAAGCATTTGGATTAGTTAGGCAGTTGTGGGAAAAAGGTGGAACGTGTGTAAAATTTCTTAGCATGGTGGAATTTACTAGGGTCAGAGTGGCTAAAGATAAGCAAATAGAGGTGCTTTAAATATTTTTACAATTCATGTATTATGTTTATTCATTTCAATAATATACCATAAATATGAATTTGTTTTTAAAAGACATTTTGAAATCCGTATAAAGGTTCAAAAGATGGAATTAGTTATTATTTCCTAATGAATAAATTGGAATATTTGGATTAATTAGGCAGTTGCAGGTAAATGGTGAAACGTGTGTAAAATTTCTTAGCATGGTAGAATTTACTAGGATGAGATTGGCTAAAGAAAATTATATATAGGCGATTTAAATATTATCAAAATGCTTGTAATATGTTTATTAAATTCAATAGCATTATCTAAATATAAACTTGTTTTTATAGCTTTATTAAAAGCCTTTATTTAATTTAATTGATTGAAGGCTCCCAAAATGGAACTAGTGATTATTTTCTAATATCTACCATAGAATCGGTAAGGGAGTTGCAGGTAAAGGGTGGCAGCGTGTTTAAATTCTTTAGCGTGTTGGAATTTCCTAGGGTCATAGTGACTAACAAAAATTAAAAAAGGCTTGATTTAAATATTTTTTATTCATTTCAATTGTGTATTTTAATATAAACTTATTTTATAGCCTTTATTTAAAGTTATTTGTCCAAAAGTTGAACATAGGGAATTAGTAATTATTTCCTAATTCATAGTAGCATTTGAGTTACCTATGCAGTTGCGGGTAAAGGATGGAACTGTGTAAAATTGTTTAGCATGGAGGCTAAAAATTTTTGAAAAGTGTGTAAAGTTTTCTAAGATTGAAGTGACTAAATCAAAGCAAACAGTTGTAATTAAAATATTTTTTATGATGTTTGCAATTTGTTTATTGAATTCAATTATGTAGCGTAAATATAAACTTGTTTTTAAAGTTTTTATTTAAACTAACATTTTTTGAAGTTTAAGAAGATAGTAATTAGTAATCTTTATTTCTTTTAGTTTTAAAATACTGAAGTTTTGAAATTTTATAACATTTTGCGTTATTTCCAAAAAAATATACTTTTATCTCGTTTTCAAAACTTGGTTTTGAATTAAACAGTCATTATATTTAAATTCTGAGTGCAGGAAAAGACAGATGAATTCTAAAAATATTGATTTCTTTTGTCCCTATTATCATCTATATACATTTATCATGGTCAATCAAAAATCAAAAATAAAATTGTAAGTGTACATGTTGTATAGTCTTGAAAACTTTGAATTCTGTGCTTAGTATATGTTATAAAGGTCAAACTTCTATTACATATGTAAAATTTATATAAAACTCAATATAACCTTGAGAAATTTAAAAAATGAGATTTTTTTTAAATCGAAATTTATCTATTGTCTGATGATAGCTCGAAGAATACAAATTACACCTAATAACTATAGTTCACTCTCGTTTTTGTATCTATTTCCTCTTAATTCTTTAATCTATTACAGCAACTAAACTATTTATTTTTAAATTCTAGCATTGGATTCGTATATACTCTTTCAAATGTTAAAAATGATCTAACTAAACGCGATAGTAGGTATAAAGATGGCATAAATAACATTATTAGATATACTTATCTTACGCGTAGAGTTACAATAACTGTGTCGATTGCAATCTATATCATGTTTAGTATTTGATAAATATAAACGCTCATGCTAAAAGATAATGTTATTTCTGTGATTTCATTGTAAAATAAAAGAACGTGTTTGAAATTCCATGTTATTTCAGTTAAGAATTTAATGTTGACCAACGAAATAAATGCCTTTATTTTCGAAACATTATTAAATATTATTTGGATTTCATCATCGGCATGTTCACCTGATTAATTATGTTTAATCTCAATTAAACAACCGATTCTTTTTTAATTTAGTATCAAAAGTTATAAATAATAAGCATCGGTAATAATTAGTATGGATATAATCTTAATTTACAGAAATATTGCATTCTTAGAGATGAATGCATATAAAATAAATAGAGTTTGAATTGATTATTGAAATTCGTTTTACGTAGACAGAATAAATAAATTATACAAATTTTAAAAAATTTAGACAATTTTTCTATTCCTTAAATAATATTTTTACGATTACAACAATTAATAACGAAATGTAATTCAACATTATAATATTCTTCTAATTATTTTCTGTTTCATTCTATTGAGTTAGAAATTTCTCACTTAATTCAGTGCACCGTACTTTTAAATGAATTTTAGATACAACTATATCATCTGTTTCTTCGATTAACAATGAATTCTGTTTATGTTTCAAAACTAGAATCTAAAGCTAGTATGTTCTCAACAAACATGAATATAAGATATTTCATAAATAATGATGCAATATAAGTCATGAATGAGAACTGCAAAGATTTGAAAATACAAAATTATTACAATTACAAATGGCGATAAATGTGGCTGGCTGTAGATTTCACACATCTATGGCGATAGACAATTATTTCGATAAACAGCAAATTTAGTAAAACACTGATTTAATATTTTATGAATATTTATGTATAAATAAAATTAAAAGAATGATAATGCATACGGATAGAAATTATTTGGCAAGAAACAATGGAACTCGAACGACAGATGGGAACTGCAGAAACTTTAAAAGCAGATAAAATCTCTAATTTATACAGATTGCCAATGGCCGTAAATATAACTGACTTCGAATTTGTGCAATAATAGACCCTTACTTAATAAAATGCAGTTTAAAATGAGTGAAATGCTTTGTAAATATTTATGAATATAATTTAGGAAAATATTGTATTGTTAAGCTATAAAATTTTTCTACACAATGAAACAAAATGCTGCTGTCGAATTGTAGAAATTTGCATTAATAAAGTAACAATTCTGTGAACAAAACTAAAGATAAAATAATTCCACATTTAATATGACATGAAAAATTTAACACTAAATGCATGATGAAATTCTATTTGTTCTATCTCTAGATTTTTCGGAAACCTAATCATAAAAGTGCCAAAGAAAGTTAATCATTCTAGGAATAAAATCATTCAAGACTAATCACTTTCTTATATTTAAAAGCATATTCGTTCGGTAAGTTTCATAATTCATCGAATGCAATCATCAGAACGAAAGGCAAGGAGATAGATACGGGAAGAAAATTACATAGTTATAAAAATCAACACACGAAGAAGTAATAAATTAGATTAAGCCTGACGTTCTGCTTCAAAGCAAATTTTTTTCTTGATTTTCTCATTTCTCTTCCTGCCGTCCAAATGATCTTCTGTTAACGATTCTTTTTTACCACATAGGGAAATAAAACTATCTAAAACCTCTGACAAAAATGGTGTAGATGCAATTCCCCGTTGATGCAAAAAAGCAAAGATTTACGAAGGTTAAAAACATTCATCTTCCTTCTTAGAAATTGCTTTAAATTAAACTTGTCAACCGCTTTATTGATTAACATATTTTTCATTTTCAGAACATTTTAACATATCTTTCATTTTCAGAACATTTTAACACATCTTTCATTTTCAAAACATTTTAACATATCTTTCATTTTCATAATGCTCCTCATTTCAGGTATAAACTAGTTCGCATAACAATAAACCAAACTTGCAAATGATAATATACACAAAATAAGATAACTCAAATAAATATGCTTTTCAAAATTAGCTTATTGAATACGACAAATTTAATAAGTAAGGTTTGATTTCAATTAATTCTGTATTAATTATAAAATCATTTTATTTAAGATACATTAATTTCAATATAAATTTATATTAAAATTCACATCAATGTTTTGCTGAAATTTTGAAAGAAATCCGCAGATTTGATCAAATGATTATGTACCAAATTTAATCCATTTAGTGCAAAATATTCATGATTTATCTTTGTCACAGACATGTACAATTTTTTTAATGTGGTTCTTGAACTAAGGGCAACATGAAACGCGGTGAATTGGATTAAAGATGTATGATTATTAAAAAAATTTCATATTTCTAATATGAAAAAAAAAACATGCTAAATCCATTTACCTTCAACAACACTGAAGAAATTGCTACCGCGATATCACATAGTCTTGAATTAACAAGTTTCTCACAAACCTGCATTTTTATTGACTGATTCAAGTGCTTGAAATTAAAATGATAAATGTTTCGAAGGATAAAATGTATTCGTTTTTTAGAAACTTTCCTGTTAATTGAATTAGAGTCAAAATCGATATACGTTGCAAGAACATTGATAATTTATTTTATCAATCGAATAAAATAACTCTCATGATAGATAAGTTGTTAAAATTATTCACAGCACTTTTCCATTCAATAAAATATTGAGTGAAAAAAGAAAATATATCTTAATAACTAATCAAACTAATATTTTAATTTCCTCAGAGAATACATGAATTAAAAAAAGCATTTTGAATAGCGTATATTTCTTAATCCAGTAAAAATACTACTTTTAATTTACATTTTATGAAATTAAAATTGAAATATTTGAATAAATATCTTAAATGTTTGAGAAATTACGATAATTTTCTCATAAAAGTGAATTCTCAATTTCGAACGATTTAAAAGAAATAAGTTTTAAAAATTATATATAAAGGAGGCGAAAAAATCATTAGTTAGTAAATTTAATGCATATTTTCACAATTTTAACTAAAAGTAAAATGATTTCATTGAAGATTTTCCTTATGTTTATAATTTTCCTGTAAAATTAGCATTCATTTTCATCCGAGTTAATTCAACTAAAAATATTCCTTTAAGTATTAGTTTATTATGCTCCGAATTTCCTTCCTGGTGTCATAAATAAATATGTGTATATATACATATAAGTACATATTTATGCTTGCATAAATTCAATTCATATAAATATTTAAGATATAAATATTCAAAAAGCCAGATTAAAATTAAATTTTAAATTATCTACATGAAGAATGTGAAAATAGTTTTACTAATTTCATATAATAATACTCCATATCATTTTATTTTATAGTCAAAACTTAAATTCCAATGTAATCATTTTTCATATTAGGGTTGTCCATATATTTAGTTGAATCCTAATCATATGTTAAAATGAATTGATTAATAAAGTTTATAATTTTATATCTGATATTTATGGTAATTGGATTTTTGGTTTCAAAAATACGCTCTGACTTTTATCTGTTAAATCATTTTCTTTTTCCCTTATAGGTTTTATATTGAAAAAAGAAAAATCATGAATTTTTGAAATTTTATCTTTTAACTTATTTAAAAATCGGATTTCTATAATATAATCTAATTTATTATTGAATTAAGCAACTCTTATGTAAGAGGCTGTATATTTTAAAAATTAATATTAGTTTACGTCAAATGTTACTTTTGAAGTATTTGGTCTTCTGAATTTTCGAGAAAATATCTTTTTATTTCTCGAATTTCGAGGGAACTTGCTAAAATTCCATTTTTTTCACTTGAATCGCTACCTCTTCTTATAATCTTCATAATTATATATTTATTTTTATCAAAATTTTTCATTAAAAAAATTCAAGAGTGAATAAACAAATTACCAATAATATTTAATTATTAAATCTTAATATATAGGAGCTTTCAGTTAACAAGTCCATTATTTGGGCCTCCCAATTTTATGCTAACAAGTAGTGATTAGTTTGGAAGATTTTCACATTTTGGGACTTTTCATTTTTCTCTTCTTTTAACATCATTTTTTAAAATCTTTCATCAGCTTCAAATTTTTTTTACCAGGATATGAGCCAGTATATTATTTTCTGAAAGATCAGGTTTGGAAAAAATCTTTTGAATACAAAATTTCTTTTGAAAAATTGAAATATTCAAAAAACGCAAGGATAATTAGTAATTATAAAACTTTAGAATTAGAAAAAAAAAGTTAAATACATTCCACAATTTACACTACTCCATTCATTATATTGTTTTATTTCGGATATTTTCCATTACCTGCTGACCCAGGTTGCATAAGGGAGGCCTCAAAATATAATAATTAAATATTATTTCAATTTCTGCACTCGAATTCAACGCATCAGGCTCAGAAACACATCAGATTTTTCAATTTTTCGTTCAGTTGATTAAACAATGTAATTTTAAAGAAAAATCTAAAGCATGGATTTTTGACCTAACGTTTTATTTTATAAGAAAACACCATTGTTCCAATTTTTCTTTAAGAATAGCTTAAACGTTTTGAAACTAAAAAGTAAATGCCAAAAGGAGAAAAAAAGATTTTTTCTTCAATATATTTCAGGTATCTTCAGAATAAAGCATTTAAAATTATAGATGGAACAATTTAGGCGTTAGCACATTCTCTAAGAAATTATAATTACTCATAACTCCAGGCATATCTGTGCACAAAACATTAGCGATGATAAATTATGATTGAATAGTTAAATTACCGGGTTTCTGGAGGTTTTGACAAGATTTATTATTAGTTCAACCAGTTCAAATTATATAACTGATTTTATTTCAACAAACAATGATTATGAAATAAATTCAAATATCCAAATTTTGTTTAAACAAAATTGTAAAAGATGAGTAAACATTTAAAATTTTTTTTTACTTCGACAAGAGTAATACAAAATAAATATCACTAAAAAATAATTGGTGCAAGTGTGACGCACCATGAGTTTGAGCAGATTCTCTAAAATTCAGCGTTAACTATTTATAATTTTATATTTTGTTCCAAGATTTTTAAGGTCTTTGCATAACAAATTTAGACAGATGAAATGATACTTTGAAATAGTTGAATAATTAAAAAAAATGAAAATAATACAATTTGTTTTTACTTTTCTACTCTGCAAATAAAATACGTTTTAAAAATTAACGAAATTAAATTAAAAATAACTACAAGACATACAGTTTATTTTATAACGAATCTGATTTTTGATAAAACTTTTAGTATTGAAATTTTCCAATACCTATTTATTTTAGGGGGTGGTAATATCTATTAAAAAAATCTAAATATACTTTTTCATTTATAGTCAAGGTTATCATTTCCAATTTGGATTCCATTTTATTAATTACTTACATTGACTTTCAGCTATATGGTATTATTTTAATTATCAAGATTATCTGTAATACTGAAACGATAAATTTTAAATCATCGTTACTAAAAAAGCAAAGTACTTTACATAAAAGTCAAAATTAGATTCCAGAATATGTATTCCATATAGTGTTTCAGTTTTTAAATGATTTCCTTTCTAACGACCTATAGTTAAGATAATTTTCCAAACTGAAAATGTGGCTAAAATAATGTAAATATCGTTTTGAAGAACAATCACATTTCATTATATATTTATAGCTTATCTCTGAAGCATCTCAAAAGATTTTTATCCTTTATGTTTTGAATGTATTCAGATAATTTTAAAGTTTTATCTCCGTTAAATATCCATTAGCTTTCGTATCAACCCTCTTCGAATTTATATGATCACTAAAAATTCAATTTTTCTTGCTCTTCGGCAAGTACTAGTTTCAATATCTTTAAAGTACGTAGCATATGTTCAAATTAGAGCTATGAAAAATGAATGCAATCAATTGAAAAATGAAAAATGTGAACTAAAGTGTAGAAAAGTAATATTCACTTTAGTTTTTGTGAAATAAAAAAATATTAAAGGATAAACAAATTAATAAAGAAAACTAAAGAGAAATTCATAAAATTTAAGTTTTCAGCATTAATTAAATAATTAAAAATGTTGAAATTCATCGAATGAAACTATATAAATAGATGTAAAGAATTTGCCTTAAATAAAACTAAACAATTAAATTAAACATTCATATGATTTTATATTATATTTATATAATTTTATATATAGTTATATTGTATTTCATTAAAAATAATTCATATAATCTTATATATTTACATGAGTCTTTATATATTTTACTCTCTTAATCATATTTTTGTGAATTATTTTAATTAAATATTAATTTTCATTTCATAAAAATATTTTAAAATCAAACCTTTTAGTGAAACCTGAAATCTTTCGGGGCTCTGAAAACGACTTCTTCACAACTGTCTGAAAGTTCGTGAACCAAACATTTTGACTTCTAATTCCCAGGACCTAGCTGTCAACACTCCAAACTAATTCATAACAAACAGAACCGAAATTGCCTGCTTTGAAATACCTTTCCCACTTAGAATAATTTAATCAAGTCCTTCAAAAGAGAAACAAGCTTTCACGATTATTTGAGTCCCCACACTACATTTACTCTGCATTTAATGTCAGAATTGAGGTAACAAGGCGTCTGTGAAAATACCATTCTGGAATCTTCTCCTAGGCATTAGTGGCTCCAGTAGTATTTTACCATTTATAATGACATAGAAGCGAGGCTGAAAGCTTCATAGAAAATTCAAGAAACTCCATGTCTGTCTCCTTAGGGTATGGAATACCTTAATTTCCACTCAATTTGTTACAAGAAGACTCTTCTTGGAAGCAATTCTATGACTCTCAAATGCACCATGGGATGTTTCTGGGATAATTTGGAGTATCAGTCGGCTGACAGAGCAGCATCGGATGGTACTCCTTTCACAGGACATTAAACGTTTTAGATTGTTTTGACGCACCAAATTTAAGCCATTAAATTTCAGTATTTCTTTCCCTAATGGTTCCCTAAACGTTGTAGGATTCTATGAAAGATTAGTTTTTGAAAGACTGCTTTTTTCTATCCGCCTTTTGGAGCATAATAATATCGTTCTATGACGCTTTTGACGGACTTTTGTAAATCGCTTATATTTTCTTTCTGGCTTTTTTGAAAGAGATGGTTATTGCTATCTATGCATTACTTGGTACACATGAATCGTGTATTCTTTTAAATTTGACTATTGTGAACGAAACATGGATTTAGAGCAGAATATTTTTTCCGTATTCATTTAATGCATGGATATTCACTGTTTTTGGATTATGACATCATATATGAAATGGATCTCAAAGTGTACATAATATTCTTATTTTTAACTTTTATTATGAAACTGTACAACTGTTCAAAAAAGAAATTTTTCTTTGTTACAAATGTAAGGTTTAAATTTCATTTCCATTGACGAAGAAAAATAATTGCTTTTTAATACGTGGTTTATTTTTGTGGAAATGTGTCAACAACAGATAAAATAATATAGAATATTACGAAATGTATGTAAACAAATCACGAGGTTTTCCCTTTTATCAACACACTTCAGCAAAAATTAAGGTTAAACACACTTAAGCAAAATTATTGTAGCTTTGTTTTGCTTCATTCGTTACAATGAAGTAATCTATTTAAGTTAAATTTTGCAACTTTTATTGACTACATTCGTTTGTAATAAAATTTATTTAAGTTAAAATAGACAGGAAGACTTATGATATTTGTCAATTATCTTTGCTAATAATATTTTTTATACCTTATCATGGGAATTTTGCTGAATATTTGAGTCAGTTGTGCTTTTATTTAAGTTGGATAAAATGCAAATTAATGAAAAGTTTAATAAAGGTACAACCTATATCTTATGCATATCTTAGTGTATGTATATCTTATGATTATATATTCCTGGGAATTATTTTTCAATGAATAAACTGCAAAATATTTTTAACACTTAAGCAACATTTTTAACTAAAGCCACAATATTTTTCAAAATACAAACTACTAATAATGTAAAATATCACAGACTTAAAAAGAATAAATTTTCGTAAAAAGGGACTCGTTTTTTGGCGTAATGATGTCATTTTTGCAGACTTCTTTAAAGCCCTGGTATTTTATTTATTTCTATTTTTTTCTCTGCTTTTTTGCATATGGCCTAAAGATTATTTGGTAGACATGAAGCGGTCTTTTTTGATTTGAATATTTTGCAGGAGAGGAAAAATCTTCCACAGCAGTTTTCCCCTCCGCATTTACTATAAATATAAATGCTTTAAGTTGCTGGATTATGACATCTCATGTATAATGTATCTGAATATATATAACAACCGCATATTTCTTAGATATTTTGTGGAAAAAATATTCAGAGCAATTTATAGGAATAGTTTTAGAAAGAACAGCTTATATTGCTACTGAGTACGGTTCTCCCGCCTCTTGTTCATTAAACTTTAAATTATCCAGTGCATCATTTATTAAGGATTCCTAAAACAGAAATATGTATTTTTAAATATTATTTATAAATAAAGTGCATTTTTGAAAAGTGAAATGATGGTTTGAAGATGAATGATTTCCGTTTACAAGGTTAAACTTCTGATATGATTTGTAAGTTTATTTCTTGATAATAATGTTTCGCATTAGGTCAGATTTAACTCCTGAAATACTTAGTTTGATTCTAAAAACATAAAAATGTCCATCAAAAAGCGAAAAAAAAAGATATTTAAATAAAAAGGTACAATATTTTAACCTTTTCTACAAATATACGATTTTTTTAACACTTAACTAAATGATAAGGTAACGAATAACACGAAAAATGTTGAACAATGGTATTGTTTGCTTGAAATCGTGTCGATAAAAGCTATAATCTAGTATTAAAATACAACTCAAGCTAAATTATTTTGATTTCTGACTCTTTACTTAGGCATCGATTGCTAATATTTTAGAATTTCTGCATATATGTGTGTGAATGATAGGTATTGATAAATATTTGATACTTGATTTAAATTGTAATTCAAGGTATATATTTCGGATTTTTTTTTTAGTTCCTACTTGAATTATTTAAATATGATGCGGATTAATAATATTTTTGAAATATTGTCTTCATCTCTGCGCTCAGACGAATTAGCATAGGAATATTAAAAATCTGCAGATAAGGGAAGCACTGAAATTTAACATGTAACACTAACTACTTTTAATTTTCGAATATATGAATCATATATTTTCCTTAAATTTAAAATCCATGTAATACATCCCACGCATATGAGCCCAAAAAAACCTAGTGTTTTACAAAGAAAAAAGTGATGAACAGTTTTTAGAGCATCTATTTTTTGTGTATGACGAATTTTAAAATATGTGTGAGAAATGATTGCTGGTAAAAATATTCAGAAGGGAAAAAGTATTTTATAGAAAATTTTTAATTTCATTAACCTTAAATAAAAAATAAACACTTTGACTTTACTTATATTAAATTGATTAATAAATATCTTTTTTAAGTGAAACCTTTCGTTTCAAACATATGCATTAGAATATATTATTTATTTTAAAACTAAAAACTATTTTACATTTAAATTTTATAAATTAATATGACATGTAATATCTAATGTTTAAAAATTGTCTTTATTAATTTTTTGATGTTTACAAATATTATGTGCTTATCCATAAACTAAATTGGGCAATTTCCAGGTATATTTTTGAGATAATTCATGCACTTTTAATTGATTTTTCTCTCTACAAATTGATGTTTCTGTAAAATTTGTACATGTGATACCAGTTTTGCTGAAATTATCCATTAGTTCTAATTTATAGATATAATAATATATTGAGGTGAAATGTTCCTGGAAAAATATAAACTTTATTTCAGTTATTTTCTTTATTCATTTATTTTCATGAATGCCCTTCTAAATCCCATTACTTCTGTAACTTCATTAATTATTTTGTAGAAATTGTACCTTATAACACATTATTACCCATCAGTAGTAAAACTCATTAGTATAAAATCTTTAATAGTCTATTACAAAGGAACCCATAATTAATATAAATGCTTTTGAAATTATTGATTCTTCCTCTCTTGCTTTATATGTTTTATATATCTATTAACGTTCCTTAATACTTTCATCAATGTTACTTAATGCCATCATCAACATTACTTAAAGCCGAATTTATAAATATTGTCCCTACGATTTTACCACAAGTACAAATGAGAATATTATCGGAAGTCTGTCACCTAATGCTTTTCTTTTATTCATTTTCTTATTATCTTTTCTTTAGAGGTTGTTAGTATTTCAAGTTTATTTATCATTTAGCATATTATATAGAAATTACAACTTAATGATTATTCGGATGTGTAATGATAAATATACCTATTGCTAAAGTCGCAGATTCCTTTCCTTCCTCCAATTAGTTAAATATGGTTTAAAAAAATTCAATTGTTCTTTTATCGCATTTTTTTAAAGAAATTATATCTTAATGTTTTTTTACAAGTAGAGGTGAAAATTAGTTAGTAATGATTTCTGTGGCTTTAAATGTTCTTTAAATTAGTTCTGAGGTTACATTTCCTGCCTATACAATCCATTTCCGTGAAATTAGCTTTCTGTAACGAGTTAGGAGCAGCCAATGCTTTTCGACAATGGCGAGTGAAGCAGAACAATAGATAATTACTGCGGACTAGGTCAGAATCTGATTTCTCCTCAGGGCCTCACTAGCGAAATTGCGAGGGCAACCTTTAGTTCGACAAGCATTTGCAGTTCTCACTCCGAGTAAATTGGAGATGTGTTAGAATATAAATGCGTATCAAAGTACTTAAACTAATTAAAGAGTGCTAGTTAAACGTGTTTTACATAGGTGGCTAGCTTCCTTTGTTAGGTTGCACAAGCGAGAAATATATCTTATTATAATAGTTTTAACCACAGTTTATTTACTCTAAGTATTGGATAAAGTAAATGAAATCAGGTGATAATATGAGTATCTGGATGCAGCATATTGTAAAATTTCAACCAATTTAATCTTCAAAAATTTATTTATTGTAAATTGCAATACACCTATGTTAAAGCATGAAATAAAATGGAAAAAATCATTTGGAATATTATTGTTCTTAAATTAACCCGAACATTCTAAAAGTAGTGAGAAGACTGAAAAATGAAATTTTTTTCGTTGTTTCAGTTGGCATTAGTTATATCTTCATATCAACAACAGTTTTAAGAATGTTATTTTTTCTATAAATTTTTTTGGCAAGAATTATGAAGTCATAATTGTTATTCGGACATATAAATGCATTTTATAATGTGAATAAACTAGGTTCAATGACATTATTATGTTATTATTTCTAATAATAGCAAAGATGAAAGCACTGGGTAATCCAAAAGTCTGGGTGAACTTTATAAATGAATAATTCGAAAACGAATAAAGATAAAAAGATGCGGTTTTCCTCTAAACTGCTGGAAAAGAAACCAGGTTTTATTTGGCACTAAGTGAAAATAGTTCTGTTGCCGACCAACTCATGACGCTATCGGATTTCTGATGTAGGATTATGCAAAGCAACAAATGGTATAAAAAGGAGCAACTGCAACAGGTAATGACAATCGAAGCTTATGATCATCGAAATGTTGTCCACAATTGAGAAATCCATCTCAGTTAAACTGTATTATGGGAATTCGAAAAGTGCCACTTGGGAATTGCGAGCATATCGCTACATGAAGGGAATGCGAGACAGCAAAGTACTCATAACACCTTCTGCCTTGAACAAAATGATGAAGAAATTTGAAGCTACAGGTTCCTTGGCATCACGTCCAAGAAGTGGACGTCCCCCAGTAGCCGCTGCTGTTGCTATGATTATAGAACAGACGATGCAATCCATGTTAGTGGTTTGTACACATGGGGAATGCAGTGGTCGAAAATTTTCGAATCAGACAGGATTATCGTGCTGCAGCGTCTGGAGCGCACTGCGAATAATTCTGAAACAATATCTCTGCAAGTTGCAACATAACCAAGAACTGAAAACTCCTGACTGCGACTCTTGCTAAGATTTTGCAAATTTGGTATTCAATAAGATGAAAGAACATCACGGCTGGATTCAAACTGTGCTGTGAACAAATGAACCACATTTCACACTCTCTGGCGCTATTAACACCCATAATTGTAGAGTGTGGACCACCGAAAATCGACATGCATTTGTTGAGAAACCCTTTCAACAGCCTAAAGTGACAGTCTGGTTGGTTCGAGGAAGTCCCACAGATGGGTTTCAAAACAGCTTATGTCCCTGGTCAGCGATATGCAGCTCTGTTACAGAACAGCATTATTCCTGAACAGACAGGCATTCCAAACAGTCTTCTTTAAGCAAGATGGAGCTATACCTCATATTTTCTGCCTGTACAATGCTTGCTACTGCAGCTACTATAACAACACCTGAGGACGCTCGCATTATCAATCCATACTTTAATCAAGCATGATCTTCAAGATCTTCCGATGTGACACGCTGTGACTTTTGGCGGTGAGAATATTTGAAGTTAAAGTGTACCGCGACCAACTGGCATCACTAGCAGATGCCATTCGCCAAACTGTGTCTACCATAACTCAAGAATTGCTACTAAATGCTATGAATGGTGTCGTATTCATCTCACAGCTGTACTTCTGAAAGATGGGAAGCACATTGAATATTTAACTAATTAACTGTAATTAAGTTGTTTTGAAAGTTGTCAAAATGTTTTCATTTGTAAATGATATTTTTGTGAAATAAAAAACTAAAGCGCCATCTGTTGGTCGCCAATAGAACTATTTTTGTTTCGTTGCCGCATTAAATCCAGATACTTTTGCATATGTTTAGTGAAAGCCGCATTTTTTAAATCTTTATTCGTTTTCGAATTATTTATTTCTAAAGTTCCTTCTGATATTTGGATCACCCAGTATGTGCCTGTGTGTGTAGTTTGGCTCTTTGCAGTGTGAATTGTTTGATCTACAGTTATCACAATTCGAAGGTTAAAATTCTGAATTCCAGTTCAATATATATGAAGTTTTCCAAATTTTAATTTAAAAAGTAAGCGAGAATTTGACTCATTTCTCTTTAATTTCGTCTATTATCACAAAAACCCTTGTTATTTACATTTAAAAATTTGTCTTGATTGATGATGCCAGTTTCATTGGCATGCATATTTTCTGAATTTCCATGTTTATTTTTTAAATGATAATTCAGTTATAAGTTTTTATCAATGAATTTTTCTTTTACAATAAAATTTAAACCGATTTCATTATTTCATAAAACATTTATTATTGCATAAATAAAAGACAAATGTTCTTTAAAATATATTACTTTGACTGTTCCATTTCATTTTGTTCTCTCATGTCATAGTAATCGATCCCATTTAGGAAATTTATTTACATGATAAATCAAAATTAGGGAAAATAATATGTTTGTAATGTTAATATCTTAAATTGATATTAAAAATGTTTTGTGCAAGAAATAATAAAGAGCGAGTACCATAGTTGATAGCAAATAAACGCAATAAGTATTCTCGTCAAACTATCTTTTTTTAAAAAAAATTAACTGGTTAAAAATAAAACTGGTCAGTTTAAGAAATAATCTATCTAATGGCAAACTTTTAAATCAATTTCTTTAAATTATTGCATTATTGCATATTTATAGCAACAAATAATTATTCATACTAACATAATTCAGCTATCAACAGCAAAGAATATAATCTAAAAACAACTTTGTTTTGCTATTTCTATGAAACATATATTCTAATGCATTATGAATAATTTTGCTAAAGATACATTTTGTGTTGGTAATTATAATTTTTGGAAATAATATAATAACTTAAATTGTATATATATAAATTAGCAATACAAGAGAAAACGAAACCAACTATGGAAACTGCACCAAATACTTCGAATTCGAACAAGACTAAAATTTAAATTTAAAATTTAAAAAGAATCCAGCCTGAAGACTTTCTCAAGGGTCACCCTCAGGCAAGGATTCAAAATAAGGGATTTTTTCTGTGAGGCATCGGTGGACAATGGTCAAAAGTAAGTGACACCTCGTGTATATATATATATATATATATATATATATATATATATATATATATATATATATATATATATATATGCACTGAAGCGACAAAAATCATGGGATGACTGTTAATATCGGGTCGGTCCTCCTTTTGACCGGCGAAGTGCAACAACTCGACGTGTCATGGAGTCCACAAGTCGTTGGAAGTCCTCTTCAGCAATATTGAGCCATGCTGTCTGTATAGACGTCCATAATTGTGAAAGTGTGGATGATGCAGGAGTTTGGGCATGAACGGACCTTTCGATGAAGTCCCATAAATGCTCGATGGGATTCATATCGGGCGATCTAGGTGGCCAGATCATGCGCTTGAATTGTCCGGAATGTTTTTCAAACCAATCGCGAACAGTTCTGGCATGGTGACATGGCGCATTGTCATCCATAAAAATCCCATCGTTGTGTGGGTACGTGAAGTCCATGAATGGCTGCAAGTGATCTGCAAGCAGCTGAACATAACCATTTCCAGTCAATGATCGGTTCAGTTGCACCAGAGGACCGAGTCCATGCCATGAAAAACAGCCCATACCATTATGCAGCCACCACCAGCTTGAACAGTGCCTTGCTGACAATTTGGGTCCATGGCTTCGTGGGGTCTGCGCCACACTCGAATTCTATCGCTGCAAGCGATGTCGTGCTGTCAGTAAAGGCACTCGAGTCGGTCTTCTGCTTTCATAGCCCAAGGAAGACAAATTTCGCCGCACAGTCCTATCGGACACGTCCCTCGTACGTCCTACATTGATTCCTGCAGTTATTTGACGAAGTGTTGCGTGTCTATTAACATTGACCATTCTACACAGACGTCGGCGGTCTCGGTCGTTAATTGCAGGTGGTCGCCCACTGCGCTGTCCATGATGGGATGTGATGCCTGAAATTTCATACTCTCGGCACACTCTTGATACTGTGGATCTCGGAATGTTGAATTCACTAACGATATCCGCAATGGAATGACCTATGCGTCTAGCTCCAACTAACATTTCACGTTCAAAGTCTGTTAATTCTCGTCGTGCCGCCATAAATCACGAAAAACCTGTTCACATGAATAACTTGAACACAAATGAAAGCTCTGGAAAACTGCTAAAGAACTGGATATTAAAGGAGTGCTTACTTTTAATCCTGAACTAGGGACGCGCGGTCTGTGAGACCTGTAGAGATGGCCTCATTCAATTTTTAGCTCAAATGTATGGATTGACCTCGTAGCTTCCTATTTCATAACATTCAATACACGTGCATTTTTTCAACCAGTTTCAGTGAATTTTTCTTAAAATAATTCAAGTATTTCTTTGAGCGTGGTCTCTAAGACCATTTTTCCATGTTTGTACCTCAGTGATAACAAGGCTTAGCAGATGGTTCTAAACCTTGTGCCTCGAAATAGCATTACTGAGTATTATGAAGCAGAAAGTGATTTTAGCTATGAAAAATTTATGCAGAATTTATAGGTTGATTTTTATTCTAGTTCTTAACTTGTATATTTAAAATAAGCTCGAAAACCGTGCAATGAAAGTCACAAAAGCCGATGAAAAGAAAGAGTCAATTTTACACATAGTGATTTTTTTATTTACGTAATTGTTGAATTTTATAATATATTGTTTTCTATATACATGTATGCGCTGGAAAAATAAATATAAATTAAAAAGTAAAAAGTAGAATATTTTTACAATAATATTATTTATTGTAACATGTAATTTGAGAAGAAAATGTATGTTCACACGCAATTACTTTTATTAATAATAATGTATTTTGAAAAATTTATAAAACCTATATATATATCAAGGATAATATCTTCAAATTGTATTGGCAGATTTTCATACTAATGCATTCATTAGAAAATTTAATATGAATGGGAATTAAATACGGTTTTTTCTGCACCACCCCGATTAAGTGTTAATAAAGAAGACTAAGGGCAGATACTGGTAGTTCTACCAAAATAATAATAACAAATATTAAATTAGGGAGATGTATGTAAAATTTGTTTAAAGTAAATATCTTTTCTGTATATATTCCATGAGTTATTAATTGTTGTACACCTGTACAACTCACATTATGAAACTAGAATATGTGATATTAAATTCGTCCATTTGTTTTAAAATTTAAATCTTCAATACATATATGTTGTGATGTATGAAATACTTCATATATAAACATAGTTTAGCAGTTTCAGGGTCGAATAGGAGACACTTTACAAGTATATATACTATTTTGACACTTCAATAAGACACTTTATAATATTTCGAAAAAATAAGAAATTTATCGGAAAAAACATTTATTGCGCATTGCATTACATTGAGTAACTAATTATTTCAATAAAGTAGGAAAATTAATGATATAAGAGAACAATTTGTGATATTATAAAATAAAAAAGCAAAGTAATGAAAAGTTACATAATAAATAAACATGATATATTTATGCAATTCTTGGCATAATTGGAAGCCAATTCTAGAGTGTTTTCAAATAGAGATTTAAATAATTTTAAGGATTCTCAAAAAATAATATTTCATATTAATATTTTCTTGCAAGAACTGACGGAAAAGATTGTTACAAAGAACTCTCTGAAAAATATAAAAACACTTAATTCTTCACAAATTGCAAGGAAAAGGATTAAAATTATTCTTATCAGAGAGCTATACTTTTTAAAGTACTCCGCATTCGCATTTGCGGAGAGCGGTCACGTTTTTCTTAAATCACATCGTCGTATGGTTTCTCATTTACATAATAATTGCTGCTTATCGTGTCAGCGGGCAAAAGCCAAATGCTAAACAAAACATGCGAATTTATGACTTTTTCCCGGCCTGGTTTGATAAGAAGTCGCGCCTAATGCGTTTTTCGAAGGGGATAGGCTGTAAGTTTTCTTCTTTTGCTGTTATTGCTTTTATTGCTTCTTGCAACAGGCTCGATGAAAGCAGGAACCGATTTCATGTCCCTGGGTTTCATTTTCTTTTCTTTTACGTCGTTAGATTTGAAGTATATTTACATTCTTCGCATATATCAAGTTTTATCGCCACAGGAAACAAATGTTGGAGCGAAAGAATGGGAGAAGATAAAATATTGATTCAAAATATTGCATTCTGAAGAGGTGGAATGCTTGGAAAACGTAACGAGTAATCGACAGATCTGGAAATATTTATGAAATAACTGCAAATGAGAGACAAGCATTCACTTTTAAATTAAGGCAATAAAGATGGTGAGGTTAAAAGAAATTTGTGTCTGTGACAAGGTAATTGTTGCATTCTTTTGTTAAATGATTTTCACCATCGCATCCAATGTTTTAAACCAGAAATTTTATTTTGCGTCATTTTTTTTAAAATTAGTAATGACATGTTGTAAAATTTATTTCAATTATAGTTGATCTGAAGTTATTATTAAATAATGAAAGATGTATGGCGATTGTATATGTGCTTAAAAAGTACAGATACTTAGATATATGTATGAAGATCATAAAAGCAGTAGAATATTAGCTTTCCATTAAATCTCGAATTCGGATAATTCTGCATGTGATTTCAAGAAAAAGTAATCATATATTAAATCCCCGTTATTTTACTAACATTCCATTTTATTTATTATTATATGTATCAAAATTCTATGATGTTATGCTATTAAAAAGTCAAATATCACAGCCATCATAATGCCAATAAAAACATAATCTTGTATTATTTTAATTGTACAATATCTTTCACATTTATATAGCTTCATTTTTATTATTTCTCGTATAAACTATAAATGGCTGTCTTTAATTTTAATTTTTAATTAAGAAAGAAAATTGCTTTCTTAAATATTTGACAAAAAGTGAAAATGTTTTGTGTTTTCTTCATAAGTCACGGCTGATGTATTCTTTGTGCTGATGTATTCTTTGGTGGATATTAATATTTTTTCAGCAGTTTATTTTCAATCTAAGATGAAATTAATATGAAATTCAAAAAGAAATGAAAAATTCTATAAAAGTGTTCTTTCAACTACTATTAGTTATTATGCAATCTTTTTAAAATTTTACAAGATTTTATAATATAGGGTATATGACGGATTTTTCAATTTTTTTATTTTACTGTACGTTTCATCACCAGATTCAAATCTTAAATTTTGTTTAGTTTAAAATATTCTATCAATATCATATGAAATCGCAATTTTTTTACCTGTAGTTACTTGGTAGAAAATTTATTTCAAGATTCCATACTACTTATAATAAGAATTATGAATAACAAAGTACAAAATAAATATAAAGAAACAATAATAAGGAATTAGAAAGTAGAAACTAGAAAATAAGTATAAAGAAATAATATTAAAGGATTAGAAAGTACAAACTAAAAATTAAGTATAAAGAAATAATAATAGAGACTTAGAAGGTAGTATATATAAAGGATTATAAATTAAAAAAAGAAAATTTAGAAATAAATTCTGATTTATAATGTACTAACAATTGTGCGTTTTTAAAAATAGTTTTAAATACCATAATATGTTATAATAATGTCATGATACAATTTTTCTCCTCCTTTTTTTCAGTTTGTTTTGGCGTGGAAATCCGCCGACTCTCTGTGCCTCGATGGGTTGAAAATGGAACAGAGAAATCTGTCACTCTGGACTGCGAGTACGTGTATAACGAGAATGATATTCGGCTGGTGGTCAAGTGGTTCTTTGAAGAAAACTTGGAACCCGTCTATCAATGGATCCCGGAGCTCGGAGTCCGGCACACGTCTGGCATTCTGCGAGGGAGACTGGATCTTAATTACTCTGTAAACACCGTGGATGCTTATTCCAGGTACAGGGCCCTCAAGATATCTGAACCATCTACAGAACTGAGTGGGAAGTACACCTGTCTAGTCACGTCATTAGCGGGGCAAGACTCAAGAGAACAGCTTATGACAGTGTTTGGTAAGTTGTTGTAGCCACTGTGTTGTAAATTACATACATAATGTTTGTAGTTAGACTATGCAGTGATGAATGATGTAAAATTATAACACGTTATTTTACGCAACCTGTTTTCTCACCTTTAAATAATTTTATAACCATTTGATGATTATAATTTTGCCCAAGGGTATCTCCATTAATTTTTATTAAATTAAGAAACCATCTAATGTGTCTTAAGAAGCTTAAAATTTAGGATAAAAAAACGGTTCTGTATTAAGTTCTTATTTGTAAGAGAAAAAAAATCAACCGGTGTATTAGTTAAGTATACTATACCTACAGTTTCCGAAAGCAAAAAGAATTCGATCAAGTTAACTCTTTGTGAAGTAACAGCAAAGACTTATATTTATAATTATGGAAATTTTCCAGTTTATTTTTATAAATGTTATTCCGTGAATATCAAATATAAAATGTCAATGCACGGGCTAAAAATGAATTCGCAACAAATTTATTGTGATTTTTTTTTCATTTCTGATGTTTTCTTATTATGATGGAACATTAAATACCAGACGTTTAATTTCCTATATATTCTCTCAAAATTCTGTAAAAAATTATATAAAACTAAATTCAGACATTTTGTTGTTATTGTATTTTTACGCCACTTGTCACAGACAAGACTACTGACGAAGTCAGCGATTTTAAACCAGTCAAGAGCTTCTTTTTTCAGTCGTGCCACTCAGTGCCAAGAGTATGTCTTAATTCCTCATGCGTCACTACTCCTTTTACGGGGATGACTTCGTTCGTGCATTTCAATCAACACATATATTGATTTAGACCTGAATAAGGAAATGATCATATCTGAACCAGTACCTTCAGTGGTATTGTCTCAGCAGGGGTGATTTATGCTTACACCAGCCACTACTAGAGAGTCTTTGGCCGAATCATAATACGTACTCATAACCCATGGAATACGAATCCAACTCCCAACCAACCAGGTTATTTCGACCAGCGGGGTTTTTCAATATGGCTGATAATTGGCAATCAGATTAAGCACTGCACTTTTATGGATACTAAAGATTATCATTCTTTTGCACTGCTTGGTTTTGATTTTGCAAAAATAGGTTTTATATGAAAGATATATTTTTAGGTTCCATCAAAAAACTTTCGACATGCCTCCACATGATAATATTGTTTATATAAAATAAATGTAAGTCATCCTCACAATTGAATGACGAAAAGAAATTGTGTTTAACGGAAACATTCTGAACACGCTATTCTTACTCATTAATATATTTTTCTGCTGAATGAAATCTTTTGAATATAATAAACGTTCATTTCTGAAAAAAACAATACAAGTCTTAACTGGAATAAAATTTAAAGCAGAACTGCTTTTGGACTTCGAATAGTATATTAATATTTTTTACTTATAAAACTTCTACAATTACACTTTTGTTTCTTTAATTTTCCGAGATGCTAAAATAATGACATGGAATTTCTTTTCAATTTATTTCATACAATTTTGATCACAATTTTCATACAAAAAAGAAAAAATTGAAATTTATTATTTTAAAAATTAATTGAAATTCTCAGTGTTTTTCTGATTTACAGCAATCCATATGCAAGTTGCATTTATCTCTGTAATAAATACACTACAACGTCTTTCAAAAGGATGTAAGTTATGTCCATGGAAATTGAGAAACGAAAGATTTAAATACCATTTTAAGCCTCTATACAACTATTTTACGGAAAAAAATCTATATAAAAATTAATTCATGATCAGTGTTAAACAGTCTTCATTACAATTAATATTTAGACTCAGAATATTAATAAGGACATATAACAAATGAATAAATTGAAGAATTTTTTATAATGCATTAAAAAGGGCTTGCTGAAAAATATGAAGATTATTAAAATCAAAATTAAGCTGCTTAATACATTATTCATATTTAAATAGAAGACAAAATAAACAAACGTTATCTGATATCCCTTTGACAGAAAAAAAAATTTCTACATAAAGGCTCAGACAAAAAAATAGAGCTAGCCATTTTCAGCACTCCCTTAAATCAACATCTGAAAAGTCCTTTAGCTGGAGAATAACAGGATTTCCATTGCAATAGAAAACTGCTCACCCATGACAGAAAGAACTTTGCTTCCTTAGGCCAAACTTCAACTAATATTTTGTATTTCATCAATATATGTAACAGGAATGTTTGTTTCTGTGAGTGTGTTTGCAAATCCTGTTTACAGTCTGGAACCACGAAATTTGAACATTTCTTTTTTATCGTGTTTCTTATTCCTAAAAAAAAATTGAAGTTGTAAGACCTTTCTTTAGGAAATGTTCGTGTTCTTTGGCTACGAATGAAATCTACAAATATTACTTTTATCCCAAAACGATTGTAAGATGACATTGTTGTCAAAAATTTAATTTAGCATTTTCAAAACATCATGGTATTAAAAATAATTTTAAATGCACTTTAAGATTAATTAAAAACATGAAACATTTTTTAAACTAACGATTCTTTTGGTATATATATATATATATATATATATATATATATATAATATTAGACTTGAACTTGTTACAAATACAGAAACTGAAACAATCAAGTGGAATAGATTTCTTCGTAATCCCTCCATACATTACCGCAATCCATTCAATTAGTGTAATGTGAGAAATACAACAGAATAGGTAATGAATAATTATGTTTTAACTAACAAGAAAACATGAAACACTTCCAGCTAAACATAGCTAAAATGTTATGAAGGCACTAACAGAAATCATCTATACATGGGCGGCCAACAAATCATTACATGAACGACATCACACTCCAGAATAACTAGAAAAGGTTTTATCCATGAAGTTATTTGAAAGACAAAATTCACTCTACATCCAAATGCTCGCATGTGCATATCTTCTTTGAATTTCTCTTGACAGAGCATAGAAAGATCTAGAAAAATCTAGTATATTTTCTCCTAAAAGAACTCTACTTGTCTGCATGTTTTTTTTTTCCGAAATCGTTATTAATCAAATTTATTTCTAAAAATGGAGCAATCAAACCGATATCCATTCTGAATTCTTTATAGATATCTGTAAGATCAATTGTTACATATGGATAATAAGTAAATAGCAAATCGGTTCAAATTTGCGGTAATGTTAATTTTAAATTACCTTTATGGCAGTCTTGTGATTAAACAGGATTACATCCACGCTCTGGTGATTGCATCACTGAATTCTTTGCATTTTTAGTTATCTTGTTTGATGGTATTAGTAACCTGTAACTTGGTTTATCAAAGATAGCATTAAATTTCCTCGAAATTCAGCTGATGACCTTATTGCAGATATTATAAAGATTAGAGAATTGGTATAAACAAGTATGTTTTCTTCTTTTAATAACTTAAAGGTTTATACTAAAAACCTAACACTATTTCCGTCAGTTTGTGAATTATTAACTCATTACTAATAATTATATATATATATATATATATATATATATATAATAAATTCGGTGAAAAAGTTACGTATTTGTAAATTATAGATTCTATACACTATAGAGGATATGTACAGTTTTCCACTATAGATTACATGTACATTTTTCGGACTGTATATATATATATATGTACTGTACATTTTCCGTCTGTAAGTAATATATTCAGTTTTTCCCTATAGAGAATATGTACAGTTTTTCCACTATAAAGGATATATACTATTTCCCACTATTGAGAATAAGAGCGGTTTTCCACTGTAGAGGAATGTATGGTTTTCACAATAAAGGATATTTAATCTTTTCTTCTATAGATATCCTGAAATACTGCTGAAAGCCACTAATGAATGAATTCCTCTGCTCTCATCCTGACTCTCTTTTAAAGCTAATTGCCATTGAATATTTTTGTATCAAAAATATAAAAGACGCATACCAATGCATAATATTTTAATCCAGTAGCATAACTGGCTTACAACATGTGGACATAAGGCAAATAGCTGCTTGTGTTATAAAAACAAACTGCAGATGATTTCTTTTATGCCTCTTAGAAGGATTGTTTGCCGGTTCAGAAATATTCTATTAACAATATGACTCCTAGATATTTAGGGGATGGGGATAATAGGCACAAAGGAAACTTGCGTTGTAACTCAGAACGATTGAGAAGATGAATCTTTGTCCTGATGAGAAAAAACAGACGGTTGGAGTCAGGAGAAATAAATGCGCAGGGATCTCGTGTCTTTAATGTGAGTGAGTGGAAACTTCTAGGCAGTAGAGAAAATGAAACATTTGGTTGACATTTTAGTACTTATTTTTCAGCTAAGGTAAATAATAGCCATGACTTTTTATATTAAAATACTTTATGAAGAAATATGTTAGCAATATTAAGGAAAATTCAGGTTATATTTCTAAAATGGAACTAGGAAAACTTAGAAAATGAAGAAAAAATTGTATTCAATCAACACAATTACCTTACATGTTGTCACAGCTTTTTCTTAGCATAAAAATAATTCTTTTCTAATAATTATTAATTTATGCAGCACTGAATTAAAATTTGAGAGTTTTGAATTGCTACTGAAATGTAATTTTGGGGGAAAAAATCAAATATATCTCGGATGAAGGGAGTTGCTACTTATCGCAAATATTGTTATAACATAATTATGATAGCTTTATGTAATTGATTAATTTCTTTATGAGAACGTAAATCCTGAAAAAGAATAGAGTATCTGTAAATCAATATAATTAGCGTAAACCGTCATGATTTTTTATTAATTGTAAGTCCATAAGCTTCGGTTTGCATAAGCTTCAAACTGAATTAAAAAAAATATATATTATTCCAGAGATTTATTACTTCAAAGAGTATTGATATGAAGTTATTTTAGCATTAACGCTAACCATTTCCAAACCAATATTTTTATAGTAATTAAATCATTGATTATTTAAAAAAAATGTTGTTTTTTTAAAAAAATAAAGTTAAAGTATAACTGTTACAGATAATCAATAACTGAGATTCGTGATATAGAATCAAATGAGAATTATGTGATCATTTTTAGGATAAAGATAACAATTTTTATTTATTTATTACTGCATTCCTCAGTAAATTGAATGCGAGATAATTTGTATGAAATTTTATGCTGGAAATGATTGGAAAATTATTAATTGTCGAAAAATAATAGATTGTATTTATTTTCAGGTCTAATTGCCCCAAAGCTGTTCACTAACCCCTCTATTAAGCTGAATAGTTGGAGATTGACATAAAATTTCATAAACATTTATTTATTTTTGTCTGGAAAATAAGTTTTTTTTTAACCTTTTGATGAATTTTTTTTGATAGGTGTTTAGATAATAACAATACTTCTAGAAAGAAGAATTAGGCTTAGGATGTGCTGAATTCCGATTTTCTTTTCAGAATTAAATGGAATTCCTTTCACATTTAAAATTACTTTATTTCAACAATATCTTAATGTCATAGATTATTTTCTTTTCGCTTTTCAAGAATTTAAACATATTTGCAACAATTTAACTAAAGCAGCACTTATTCATCACTAAGTCATCTTTATATCATCTTTCGCTTTACTGAGCATAAATTGAGGTTTAAATTATATCATCAAATTCTCATTAATCCAATAGCTCTTCAAAACTTGAAATTAGCATTATATTATTTTAAACCTTTTTCCTTAATTAATTATTACAATATTTTTTAAAAAATGTATTTCTTAAAATGCAATTTTCTACTAATATTATAGATGAAATTAAGTCTACAAGCATTAATTTTGGCGTCCTATATCACAGACGAAAGATACCAAAATTTAAAGATACTAGACTTTACGCATATATATTTTGGAAGTTTCAAATTTGTTTTGAGGATAAAAAATCATTCTTTTTAATTTTATTCATTAATTATCACACAATTTTTATTCATTAACATTAAACTAAATTTAAAAAAGTTCTAACAAAACATTCGAAAGTATTGCAACACAAAACAGTTTTTGCACCATTTTTAAATTTTTAAAAGTATTCTCGCAAAATTGCTAAATTTATTATTAATTATAATAAGAATTTTGATCATTATTTGCTTTGCAATGTTAAACTGAGAACCAGATTGATATTTAACAAATAACGAGACTAAATTTATCAAATATTTAGTTCTGTTATTTGTTAAATATCAAAAGAAAAATTATAAGATATATAGAAGGGCATTAAAAGATTTTACAGCCTACTGGTCTATATAAAAACAATAAACAAAATATTATAATATAATTATTCTTACACTCTTTTAAGAGTAACAATTTGATAGTAAATTTAAATTTTTTCATTTATATTTAAATTATTTAACTGAAATTAAATATAACTAATATCCCCTGAGATGCAAATGGTCAGCATAAGCAATTAGCAATGGATAATCAACTTATTTTCGTATAATTGCATACAATTTTAACGATATTGCTGATATACACAGATTTTTATCAATTCAAAAGTATGAATTTTCCTTTGGAGGATTATTTTTAGAAATTATTCTTTATGATTCGGCGAAATAAATATAATTTATATTTAAAAAGAGATTATTAAATGAAAATTGAAGACTCCAATATATAAATTCCTATATTTATACCACTTAAAAGGAAGTGGAAAAACGTTTTAGCAATATTTATTAGAAAGAAACACAATATGACATAAAATGATTCACAACCTTGGAAACTTAGAAATACACTATACATTATTTCCTTGAAGAATAGTGATAAATATGCTTTTCTGAAATGGAGATGAAGATTTATTCTGAAGCAGGAGCATAGTTAAATTCGCGTTTTAAAAACATATTGCTTACTACTCACATATTACAGTACAGCACATACAATCATACCGTAAAAGAACCTTTCGAAAATATCTGACTCAAAAAGAACATTCCTTGTACCAGTGTTTCCATTGAAGTGATCTCAATAAGCCCAAAAGCTCCTTTGTTTTGCGAAACTGTTATTTTTGCGTCGCTTTTATAAGCACCGTTTGTCTTTGTTGTTTCTGCCAGGAGGTAGACACTCGCAGTCAAAAAGTGCTTTTTGTTCAGCACAGAAAAGCAATCATAGCTCCCCCATCTCATGGATTAGCTATTACTGTGAGACAGAACTTGGTTTTCTTTTTTGAAGTCAGGACCATGTTTCCTCTCTGACTGTGATTATGTTCGCAATATAGCAGAGGATGTTTTGGGTAAATAAATAGAGACGGAAAATGTTCTCGTTTCAAAATATGAGACCCTTTAAAATATAAAGATAGATCACGTTATTTCGAAGTTTGTTTTTCTTTTTCCTCCTTTAAAATGAAACGTGCCTCGATATTTTTAACTCTGTTTTGCTCCTTGAACTACAGATAAGAAATTTTAATTACAAAAAACAAAGTGCATCGAAATTAGCTTTTAAATTAATAGTTATTGAGAGGATAGTGTTATGATTGATAAGTTCTCCCTTTTTCTGTATTTGTTGTATCATTATCTGTAAAAGCTTTTATTGTAATAAAAATTTAAATTCGATCTTATGATAACTATAAAATATTTGTGCTGATGTGTTGTAAGATATAATTTGTAAAACAAGGTAAAGTTTTTTTGCATATTCTAAAAGAAATAGAATCGATAATGATTTTATGTACTTATTTTTCTTGCTTCATTCTATAGTATCATTTAATACATTGAGTGAAAATATTCTTAAGTCAGCCTGCTATTATCTTTTCTTATTTTAAATAACTTCATTGTTGAAAATTACTTTTTTATCTTATCTATATCTATACTTATAATAAAGCTCAATGCGTGTGTGCGTGTGTGTGTGTTGGCGCTCTACAAGCAAGACAGTTGGACCTACAGCTACCAAAATTGGTACATGCATACCTTGGAGGGCGGGAATGTGCACCTCGGAGCCCTTTTTTCGAATTTTTAATTAGAATTTGAATGAATTAAAAATTAAACGAGATTTTGATATTTTTCGGCTATAACTTCCGAAAATATTATTGCACAAACATGATTTTTACATCAGGTTAAAGATAAAAAAATTAGCTTTCTAATGGTATCAGTGTTTTAACATATAACTTAACACTTCTATTTTTAATAAATTATTTAAAATATTTTCATAATATTTTTCAACAATATGTTTCGGAAAAAACAAAATTTAATCTGCAAGAGCAAATCAAGGGGAAAAGGATTAGGTATTATCAGCGAGTTGCCATCATATTGACGGAAGATCAAATAAAAAAAATCAACTATTATTGCAAACTGAAAAATGTAACTTTCAGCACGTGACTGGAAGAAATAAAATAAATATAAAATGGAATATTTTTTTAAAAATAAATGCAAAGCAAAGGTTTTTATAATCGTTTGCAACATTTAAATCATTAATTCAATAAATCTTTATTTACGGTAAACGTGATTGAATTTATACAGGATATGCATTTAAATTCCGACTCGATGTCCAATTTGTAAATTATTAGCAATAGACATACATATTGTTTAGTACTGTTAGCTTGGTCTAAATGAAGTAAGTAATTACATTTTATGAAGCTTGAGTCAAAACTCCCATTGATGAATAAGAGCTTTCTATATTTTCATACTTTTCTCTGCGAGGCATAATTAATAAAATATTTTTACTAATATTTTAAGCAAAATTTGCTACATCAATCAATCTTATAAATCAATCATTAAAATTGATTAATTTATAAAAAAAAGGAATATTATTATTAAAGTGTGATTGCTCTTTTAGATCTTTTTGCCATCACCTTAAAAAATATACCAGTTTCAGGTCAGTCGATATCTGGAATTACTCCAAGGCTGATAATCAAATGAATTATGTGTTTGCGCATGTAAATGAATGAGTGTGTTTATTAGGGCTCTACACACCAGACCATAAGATCTAGAGCTACCGCACTTGATATTAAAATATTTACTTTGGAGGATGAAAAAATATACCTTGACCGAGTTTTTTTTAAACTTAAATTGTTTAAAAATTAAGCTAACGTTTGGAATTTTTCTGTTATAATTTCTGAAAATTGTTTTTTAAATCCTCGTACAAATGACTTTTTTTCATTGATAACAATGTTTTAACCTACAAAGTAAGTTTCTATTTTTAATGAATTTTTTAAAAAAATGCCGTAATTGTATTTTCCAACAATTAATTTCTCACAAAAGTAAAGTAGAATTTAGCCTGCAAGAGCATGTTAAGAGTACCGGTGCTTTGCAGTTACTTTGGCAAAACTCAAATTGAATGATTAAATTAACTCTTATTGCAAATTAACCTGAGGAAAGTGTTATTGATGTTAAGAACCTGTTGAAATCGTAGCGTAATGTTATGGGATAAAAATTAGATGCGATATTTCCTACAAAATTCCATAACAACTTATTGCAAATCAGAAATATAACAATAGTACAATGAACAAATAATCATAAGGCTTCTATGATAATACGAGTTACGTAACTATTGGAGTTTGAACTTTAAATACATTTGGCTGATAACTCATAAAGAGAGCAAAGTACTTAAGTATTTAATTGAAAATTTTAGAATGCATTACTCAAGGTGAGCCAGCTGGTCGACTAATGTGGAAAATATCGATATAAAATGATATAAATTGACATAGGTGCAGCATTACTTGCACCTATGTCATTAATGCACCTAAGTATTTAAATCTCTCATACAGTAGTTATTTTTCACAGAAATACGACACGTTTGAAATAATTGCAAATAGATGGATTAAAATTGAGAGTAAATAATTTATACGCTGTTGGAAGGACTGTGGATTTTTTTCTGTATTTTTAAAAAAGTATAAACATGTGTCATGAAAACAATGTAGAAAAAATAACCGAGCAGTTCAAAATTCTCCACACTCTACTTGTAAGATACTACTTTCGGTCGAAAGTTACAGCTTCTTTTTTGGAGTATAGAGCTATAATCATTGCACATCAACATTCGGAACCATTCACGTTTTTCAGAGAGATGATTAAACTTCAACGTACCAGTAAATTTTCTCTCAGTGCAAATCTATTCCATAATTATACATTGCGAAGGCAAAGAGGCATCTACAAAATTTCAAATGGGTTGCCCTGACAATCGCATCCAACTGTCCAGCTTTTTCCAATTTTGATTCCCACAACTTCAAAAAGCTCAAATTTTCACGGCAAAAAACGAGGAGAGTGGGCTAAAACAGCAGTCAAATGTCTTTTACAGATACGCTCTAGCTGTATTACTGTATCAATACAGAAGGGTCTAAACAACTGTAAATTATTCTTTAAATTAATTAAGTTTTAATTAAATAAATTATATGAAATAACAATTGTCTCTTTATTCGCAAATTGTGATGATGGTAATACCGTGTCCAAGTTCTCCGGGAAAGGAGATGAGTAGCTTCTGACTATAAAATCCCATGAGAGTCCGAGGTCAGAACTTTTAAGTTGCTTGAAGATGACACTCAAACATTTGCTTGCAAAACTTCCTTTTACAGGTAGGCACATTCACACATCTCACAAATAGAAAGCAGATGAAGAACGACAATGCCCGAAGTTTGCCTCCCAGATCTTATGGAAGACGTGCTATTCCTATGTCTGGATGATGGCATTTGCAAGTTATAACTAGTATCATTGATAAAATTTATTCTAAAAATAGGAAGACATCCGAGAATAATTCTGTAATAATTCGTATATTTCATTTTTCCCTAAAAGGTTCATAGTTGTTTATTTTCAGGTGATATATATTTTAAAGTTGTATAATTTCCATTTATTGTTGTGAAAAAATAATTTGCATCGTTGGAAGATGTTATATATTCAGTGGTAAATGATCATGAATTCTTATGGTAATATGCTTGTCTGTAGAGCTATTTCAAGGATATCTTCTCAAATATTAGTCTTCGAAAAAAAAGACAGTTCATATGTCATATACCTATTCATAGATAATATATCCTAGTTTGTGTAATAATGATTCCTGATCCACACGCATTTCTCAATATTTATCTCATACAACTGTTGAATAATAACATCATTGTTTTTGAGACATTCAAAGATCCAACATATCTTTACTAAAAGTTGAAAGATTAGTTTCCAGAAAGACAACATCTCTTACCGGATGAATTTTCCTATTTCCCAACCTTCTGATCCGAGGGTAAAAGCATTATTTCCCTAAAGTTCATTGAACATTAAAGATTATAATTATCTACATTCACATCCATTATTTATCAAGCATGTTAAATGCTGCATTTACTCTTCTAAGTATGGGAGTCATATTGCTCTTCGTCTGAACAAACTCCTATTTGGGGAAAGATTTTACATAGCCAACATTTAGGAGAAGATATTATTTTCGAAGAAACGGAGTGATTGTAGGGACTATAAACTAAAAAGGAATTTTAGCTTGTAATTTAAGATACTACATAAATTTATGTGATTCAGATTTCGAAATTACTCAGTCTTCAGTAATGAACCAGGTTGAGAAATCTGTGTGGAACGGAAAATTTAATAACGGAATATTTAATTTTGGAAATAGCATGAAAGAATATTATTTGTTGCAATATTGCTAGTATATTTCACTTTGAAAACAACGACAAGTCACCAAAGCCCAAAATCAAGATGGATGGTGATAACTGCTAAACTTCTTTATTTATATGGCCATTTACCTTGAATACCTTTTGGTATTATTGATATTTTTGAAGAAGTGAACATGTATCTTGAACTTGTTTTCAACCAAATTTTTTGTGCACAGCAAATCACACACATAAAAGAAGACAAACATTCTGCAATGTGAAATTTTCAGTGCATATTTTAATTATACAGACTACATAAGTGCTTTCTATTAATATTTAAAAAGTTCCAATCAAAACAAATAATGCAAAATGTTTCTCTAAAAAGAAATTAAATTGAAATCTTTTTTACAGTTCCAGCTCAAACAATGGATGTTAAATTCCACACAACACCTAACAAACTGAATGTGAGCTGTGAAGCTACAGGATTATTTCCAAGGCCGAAACTCAAGCTTTACAGATTGCTGCCCAAAGAGAGAACACCGGCTATAGTGAAAGATGTTTCAATTTCCACTTCAAATTCGAGAGATACATACAATACATCTTTGTATAAGACTTTTGAACAGGAAGAACTTAATTTCCCCGCTACAACCGGGTTCGAGTGCGTGGTAGAAATACCTGGAACAAACTACCAGAGAAGAAAAAGAGTAGCTTATTATGCAGGTACGTCCCAAGTAAGTATATATTTATATCTAGAAACTTACGTAATTTAATTTGCTTATTACAATACTTTATTAGGTTATAAATATGATTACTCACAGAACAAAAAATAATGAAATGAAAACTTCCATTTGCTTTAAATGCTGAAATCATATCTCTAATCACATCACAAATGGTTTTCTGAAAGAAGACACTTAATTATTTGTACATCCAGTAGTTATTAAGATTCAAAAGTAAAAACATATAAAAGTCTAAAAATTCAATAAATATTGCTTTATTTAAAGTCAAATGTAATGACAAAATCCTTTGCTATGTTTGATAAATTTAATTGCGTTTTCAAATTTTAGCATTTATATGTTTCTGAATGTTCAGATATACTGATGATCAATTCCTAGTTATATTTAGCTGAAAATTTTATAAATGTCTAAATTAAAGATGTTAATTTTTGTATAGGGTTTGATCAATTTGACTGTCTTCCTTTTGTAACTATCATGTTGAATTATGGACAGATTATGAAATTTTGTAACTGTCATGTTAAATTTACAAAAGGACAAACAATATTTTACTGAAAGGATTGGGATCAAAATTTTATAGAAATCTACAAATGTTTTTAAAAAATCGTATACAATACATCATGTCTGCCTCAAAGCGTTTTTTAGTTATATTCCACAGAAATAGACAACGTGTGTGAACCAAAAATGTGTTTTTCGACTTGAATAAGTTGCAAGTTCTAATAAGTTTGTCAAAATCCACATGGGATTTTTTAAAATCAAGTTTTTAGTATTACTATACTTTATTTCTACTACGCATACGAGAAAGTAATAAATATTTGTTGATCAGAGCTGTCTTAGCAATAAATTGTTTATTAAAATTTTACAAGTTCCAAGATTTTTAAGTAAATGATATAGTATATTATTCATAATAAAAAATTAAAAATATTAATTTGATTCATGTGTGATTTGGATTTATATCGTAGAAGCAATTAAATCAGCAGCTTAATTTATTTCTTATGGAATATTACTTTTTTTAGATGGTCAGATCTGAATACGAATTATGATTTGCTTTAAATAATTTAAAACAATGCAAATACAAATTCAGCTAAAAAATCTAAATTAAAAAATTAAGTGAAATAATTTTTTTATGAATTTTGACTTGGAACTACATAATATAAAAAAAATAATTTTTAATCTTCTTAATGGACTAATGATAATTTATTATCATTGTTAATAATAAAAGAAAATGAGTATTTCCTTACTTTGGATTCAACAAAATTGATTTATTGGAATAGAAATCATTTATTGTACATGGTTTATTAACTTCGTAAATTGTATTCGTGCTTCCATGGTTAATGTCTTAATTGTTATATATAATCTATTCGTGTTCAAATGATTAAAGTCTTTATTGTTATAATTAAATATTTTGTTTCAATTGGAAAAAGGTATAAATGGCGTAAATAATAACTAGTTATGACTAATTATTTTAAACTTCAATGAGTATAAAAATAAATACAAAAATTCTCAATTTTTATATAATTTCCTAATAATTTTAGGCGTATTTAGCAAAATCTTCTGGATATGCTAGTGTTAAAAAAAGTTTTATCGTTCTATCATGAAAACTGAGCCATGTCTCTATGAATGTCATTATTTTCGTCCAATCAACAATTGACTAGATAAAAAGAAGTTTGTTTATTGGCAGATCTTCCCCAAGATGGTTATTGAAAATGTTTTAAAAAGCTCTGATATTAAAAGCTTTACAATTGCCTCAATTTTATTTGCGAAAGAGAATAATTTTCCTTTTAACACTATAGTGTAAAATTATTTTACTAAATATGACCAATAGGACAGGAGGTTTAAAGAAAAATTTTAATTTCACAAGCTTGTGTTATGTATAATTTATGAGAAAAAAAAACAATATTTTCCCATCATTTACTAGCATTTTTTCAATAAGACCATATGTCTATCTCAAGAAGTTTAAAAAATTAGCTATTAGACCTCTATTTCTACTGATATCATGCGTAATATATCGGAAATTTAATTTCCCAAACTAATTTAGAGTAGCAAAGGTGATGCAATTTTTCATGCAATTTATCACTAATTCATTTCACGGACGATTAACTTATGCATCACGTTAATAAGTTCCTCTGTAACTAGAACAAATAAATTTATAAGTTAATTGAGTTTGTGATTTCTGATGGGAAAATAATTTGCGACAACAAAATTAATTTGCTTGTGCAAATGAATTTTCTGAGTTAATCCAAAACAAATTGATCTACAATGATTATTTTCCTATCAATTACTGTTCAATTTCGAAATAAACAACTCGAAAACTTGTTGACTTGATTATTCTCAAATGGGATTATAATTCACTCATCATTTACTTTCTGAAGTGTTTCATTCTTTCTTTTAACAACTGATATCGATTTATCTTGACTAGCAAATGTTTTTGATGTCAAAACAGTAATTATAGTCATATTCTTTTATCTTTATCGAAAATGTTTCTCTTAATCAGATTATTATTTCGTACTTGCTTAATATCATTAGCAGTATTATTTTAGTTATTTAAGATGCGTTAATCTAGAAAAAAAAACATTTTGCTCTTACAAATGACTGAATATCATCGATAAAGCAATTATCTCTACAAATGTTTTACATTTTTTTGAATGGTTATTCGTCAAAAACAATTAAAATCTTTTGATTTTCCTTTAATTTTCAGTTAAAAGTTTTCTGATTATAAATAGCCTCCGAATTTCTTTCAGTTTCAAGTGAGTATGTGATATATTTTTAATGACCTAAATGAATTTATATTTATTATAAATTAAGAATTAATAAATTCCTCAATTTCAAATTGTTTTCAAGTTTTTCAATCAGATTAATCTAACGTTCCAAGAATATTTAACGTATGTTTAAATGATAATTAGGAAATAAAAATATACATTAAAATATATGATTTATTTAACACTTTTAAATGTAACCAAAATCAGTAGTAATGTTAATTTTAATAATTTGATATTTAGCACTTTAATGCTTGTATTTAATAATATTTTTAGAAAACAGAAAACATATTTAAAAATCAGTAGAATATATTTATCGTGTTAATCACAAATTTTTTATCTTCTTACGAGAAACATCTTATTTATCATAGGTATAATTTGTTTTTCCTTTCAATTTAATATCTTTTTCAGGAGCTCTAGAAGTTTTGTCATAGTTCCACGATATTCTTCGACATTCTGAATATCGTACAATATCGTGATTATAACTTAATATTGCTGGATCTTTAGTTTAATAGCACCAAGTGTAATTTTCAGCACTTAAATTGCAAGTAAGATTGCTAAATCACTCAAAGAAAAAAAACATATTATTTTTATACAGAACAATCTCGAAATTGTCTCTAAAGACTTCCATTATGCAGGTTGATCGCCAAAGTCATGTTTAGCCTTTTAAATTCTAAAAGGCGTCTCATATACCCAGAAAAGTAATTTGTATTTATATTAAAGAGACTATGCTTAACTTATTTAGACTAGTTGCAGTATCTCTAACAGTGAAATAAGAAATTTACCAAAACAATTATAACATCATGCAATAAATAGCTCCAAAAAATCAAGTTGAAAAATATACGCTATACCATAAAAAACACAGGCAACGTTTAATGGTGTTATATGTAAAATTAACGGAGATGAATATGACTAAAATTATTAACTTTCAATGTCTTGAAAAACGTGTCTTCGAACATTGTAAAATATGGGATCGGGTATAATAATGCAGTTTTTTCCGAGTTATTAAACGATTATGTGAAATGTAAGTATAAATAATAGCAGGGAATAGTAGACATTACATTTTTACCTTTCAGACGACTTATTTTGTTATTCATGGAAAGTTCATGCTTTTAACTTCAAATATCTTCGTCGATTTTACAGAATAACTCATGAAAGTTTCCCCTGTATTATTGTAATTATATAATTATATTCTTCTAACTCCATTTTTCCTAATCTATTTTACTTAATATCAACCGGCTTCCTGGCTTAGTGGAAGCACGTCTTCCTCGTGATCTGGACGTCCTGGATTCGAGTCCTGTTTGGGCATAGTTGTTCTTCCTCTCTTCTAGCCGTGCGATGTGTGAATGTGCCCTCCTGTAAAAAAAGGGTTGTGCAAGCGAATGAGTGGGTGGAAAAGTCGTACTTTTGGCCCTAGTTGGTGTTATTAAAAAAAGAAGCACGCTTTATCGGCTTAAAGCGCTGTCTACATAAGAGTACGCTTGTCCAATGACAAATTTTTCAAGCCTCAAAATGTGTTGTCAACAAATCGACTATTTATCACTTTTAAGACATCACTTTTAGTGTTATTAAAAATAGAGCAGAAGATTTTCACATTTGGCAACTTATCACAAATTAAAGTTACAACTTTATTTCCAAATAATTCATTCTCAGAATTCTTAAGAATTTTCTTAATTAATTTAAGTTATTAACCATTTTAAATCGGTTTGAAACAATCATGAGACAATCAGATTGCTCATGTGTCGATATTTAAAAAACAATATGTTTATTCATCTCAAAATCGGTTGAGCTCCAAAACTTTGCATTTACACAGCAGTAAAGCAATAACTTCTAGCCGTCAATTCACAATTACTTTGTATTATGTTTTATTTCATCGATTATAAGTTTTTGAAGTATACAAAAGACATTATTTCAGATGATGTTTACTTGCTCACCATCAATGTTGTCTTAATGTCACTCTTAAAAATAGCATCTTCAAGGAAAGAATAGAATATCACGATGCTGTACTTAATCTAGAAATCATCTGAGTTATGTTACTACTGCTAACATTTTTTTCTCTTGCACTTGAGCTCAGCTACCCTCTAGGTAAGATTGAAGTAAGATTCCTAGATTATTGAAAAACGGAAATAAAAACAGAGCTTTATACTATCAGAAGGAAATTCCTAGAATCAATATGCACATTTTCGGTATGTCAAAGGAATTTATTTGAGTGTATTGCTTATTTTTCATCGTACGGAATTGATATATGACTCTTTGTGTAGTAACATAAAGCAAAAAAATATGCATTTTAATTAATTAATATTTTTCAAACATTTAATATCCATGGTATTATTAATTCATTTCTCCAAAAGTACATTTCTCAGTTTTAGTCTTATTTTTTTACTTAAATATATGCAACTGGTGTTCGAATGAAAAGGTACGAAATGAAACTGTGGATATGAATAAAGACTTAATTCAAAGTATACACCATAGGTCTGAGCACAGCGATATCATTCATTAACGAGCCGAAGGTTTCCGTGTTTCCAGAATTCATGTGGTCGTGACATGACCTAATCCTTCAGAGCGGCTTTCAGTATGAAGCAAACATATGATGATCGTAGGCGACATGTCTGGGCTACAGGTATGGATAGTCTAGCTACTTCCCCATCGAAGTTAATGGTTCTTCTCTGATTCAGGAATTCAACAAATATCTGACCTTGGAAGATGGAGGTTTATAGCAACAAGAAACATTCGGTTCTTTGTGTTCAGACCTATGGTGTATAACTTGAATAAAATGTTCATTTTTACCCCTATTGTATTATCTTGGTATAGAGTTCATAAATCTAAGTGGACTTTTTGACCGATTTTTTGAGCTATTTATTGTGACTGGTTAATATTTTTTTTTGTTACACAATAAAAATATATTTCAAAAAATTTGGAAAAGGCATTTGGTGTGGGTGGGGGGAGGATAAAAAATAGTTTTCAATTTTAAGATAATTATTTTAATTTCTGAAAGTTCATAATTTTATAAAAAATATATCAATTCTTATTTTTAATATAATTTAATTAAATAAAAATAATTAGACTTTTGGACCGTTTGTTTATTTCTACTTTCGTATCTTCTTTATTTCGCCACTAGATGAGTTGTAGCTCGTTTTAATAACTTTTGCACAATCCCTTTAATCTTAAGTTCTGTAAGAATATTTCCAATATTGCATTGTATAAAATATAATTAGCAAGTCATAGATCTCTAAAATGCATAAATACATTTGGAAACTACTTAATAATCACCTACCAAAAGTCAAACAGCTTAAAAATTTACGTGAAAGTTAATTTCTAGTAAACTACCACTAATAATTGTCTCCATTGAAACTAAACTGACCAGATGTAAGACCTTATAAATTTCAGTGTGTTGTATCTTGAGCTCGAATTATCCATACAGGCTACCGCATTTAATATTCAGTGTCATTTAAATGCTACGAATATGGATATTCACCTGTAAGAAGTCATTGTATGAATTCACAAAGATACCTAAGCAAAATTTAGGCTTTGAGCTAGATGAAAGGCCAATATAATGTCGATTTGGAAACCTATGAGGATGTATAACTAATTGCAGAGACAGTAAGCATTTCCTGGTATTCGTAGGCCTCTAAATCAAAATAGGTGGTCTATACAAATGCCTCTTACTGAATAATTCAGTCATTTCAAGCTTCTATCTACTTTATACTGATTCCACTTCTATTTTAAAGATCAATGAAGATAATCTATTGGACAATGAAAGCATAACAGAGTCATAAAATTAATAAGCAAAAAGATTTCCTTGTTTTGGTGGTGGTGAAATTAAATATCCCATATCATTTGTTGAATTGTATGTTATGCACCTTTGCTTGCATTAAAATATGCTGCAATCAAGTAGCGAAATGGCAAGAATTGTGTTTTTACTCAAATCGTATGTGAAACCCTACGGTGACCAACTATATATTGTAGTATGGATGACACAGTTGTTGAATACATTTTAGTAAACTTTTAACCCCTCGGGGGGAGCAAGAGGATAATATGTTTCCAGTTCTAGCAAAGAGGATGAATTTTTCCGGTATGGTGGCTGGAATTCACCACCATGGAAGGTACCTAAATAGGCGAGGGATCTGGTTCCTCCAATCGAAGATGAGACGTACTCCCTTTGGAAAAGGTTTTGCAATGGCCGGTGACAGCGCTTAGGAAATTATCCATGTGCCTGTAGCCGGGTAGGAGAGTCAATAATAGGATTTTTAAGTTCCTATTTATTAGAGCTTGTGAACATTTGATTGGCTTTGCCGTTTTCAAAATGCTTTTTCTGTCTATTAATTTAGGCAATCTATTTTTTATTCAACTTAAAAATTTAAAATATTTAATAATCACGATGGTAAAAATCATTATTTTCTTTTCATATCATTGGCCTACCCTTGAGATTCAACCGATTGGTCCTCATATTTTGGCAACTGAAACAGTTTATTTTTGGTATGAAAATTTTTTCATAAAACAATTTTACGTTGTGCATAAATGTCTTAAAATATGGAATATCGAATTTTTCAAAAGGTTTCCTACAGGCAACTTAAAAATTTCAAAAGAGAATTTATAGAAATTTTTGTGTCAAAAAAAATTCCCAAATTTTATGTCTGGTTTTGTGAAAAGTAAAAATATTTAACGTTGTTTTGTTTCATTTACTGTGCTTTTTGAATTATTTTAAGTATCGATAAATTTTAAATTTTTCAAAACATACATTATCGAATTGCTGAAATTTAAATAATTAAGTAAAAAAACTTTTTTTTAATAATTAGATTTAAAAGACGCAGTCATTCATTTAAAAAGTTTTTCCCCTCGATAATATTTTTCATTCTAAAATTTTCAATTTTTCTAATTTATCTTTAACTTAAATAACAAAATAATAAATATTAACATTGTATTATTGTTAATAATATGTAGTTAATTATATGAAAGTTGTTTCATTTGATTTGGATTATATGAATATGATGTAAGATTTTCGTAAGTTATAGTGGAAAATGACAAATATCGTTAAATTTTGGAAGAGTTAAAATCTTTTAGAGAACTCGTAGATGCATGTTTACAGTTTCTAAAGTATATTTTTCCAAAATTCAATAACTCTGAGTCAAATTATATGCTTTGTAGTGTGATTATATATGCAGAGATATACGTACATCCTTCTTCGTTATTAGAAAGATTTTACTTTACGAGATCAAGAAGAAACAGATTTATTCAATTGTATCAAAAATATTTCAAGTTTTGTAATACATTACCATTTTTCCATTAAACATGTATTACAAAGTTATTTGGTATGATATATTAAAATCTCATATCTAAACACATAAAAATTAATCAATGTGAGAAAGTTATTGTCGTACAGTTTAGTATACAAAATTAATAATCTAATAATTCAAATATCATCTATCTCAAAATAGACAATTATTTTGAAATATTTACTATTATGAAGTATGAAAGAGAAACATCAGGTTGGGGAGAAATTAAAATGAAAGAATAAACCAATAATTTAACTTGTGTATATACATTTATTTACTTTATAGAAACAAAAATATGCTATATAGCTTATCAAAAACGAAAATATATGCAGTCGATTTTCGTTATTTGAAAGAGCATACTTTTTTTCAAAATCTACTTCTTTGAATTTTCTTATAAAGAATATAAATAGTAACAAATACTGACAGACGCCAGAAACTGGCGACAAAAATTCACACTCATACATAAAGCATATAAAAAGGGAAATATTTTTGTCAAAATATTGTACAAAGTTGGTATATTTCTAACTGGGAAAAAAGTCTTTTCAAAATGCCCGTTTATGGAATGCTGTATTTGACATCGAGACTTACGTCTAAATAAACACAAATATCCCTGAATTGTGAGAAACTATGAATGAAAATTCTTTTTTCTTCTTCTCCTGGCACAATCAATATTTCCTAGTCTTGATACCCCAAAAGAAATGATTTGAATCAACAGCGAACCAACCGGATATTGAATCGAATTTATTGTTCGTCGATGCCTTTTTCTTATGGATTTATTATAAATACAGTTTATGTTTTACGTCTTCTACCTTCCAGTTATTATATCCGTTGTTTGAGTTAGCTTGGATGCTTTATAGGTTTTGAAATGAAGAAAGAGAAGAGAAGATGGCAACAAAGGGATTGAGAACTAAATTAAAAATTGGAATGGTAGTTTTTCTGAAATTAAAGATTAATTGATTTCGTAAAATCTTATGTATTTTCCCAACCTCCTGATGCTAGAAATTGGTAGTTATTTTGTTCACAATGCGATATAATTTCATCAATGAAACATCTTAATAAAATATCTAATAAAAGTACAATGAAATATTACTCCAGGCATATAATACAAACTTACCAATGATAATAAATTACGAAAAATATATACATATAATACTTATAATATAATTTAGCTGATACATGGAATAAAATGAAACGATTCAAACGATAAATATCTTATGGAAAATTCAATCAACGAATATGATGCTCTATTAATGTATTTTGGTGTTATGCACTTGAATATAATTTCTTTAGCGAAGAAGCGAATAATGGTAATTTCGATTAAAACATTTACAGAAATGGATAATTTCATATACAAAAGATAATCATCAACAATATCATATCTGAATAAATTTTCGATATAGAGGAATGAGTATTTTTCATTCTCAGACAATCTGCAAAAGAAAACCTGAAAAATCGTAGAGTTCTATAATATATTAATAAATGCGAAACTATCCATTTTTGCAAACTACTAGTTTGCCTAGAATATTATATACGCTTGATTTCAGTTAAATCTTTTAGAAAAAGTTATTGAAAATTATGTAAATAAATAATTTTAAAAATATTAATGCCATACCATTTAAATAGCTTTTAGAATACTCTATAGAGAATACTGTATAGAGATTAAAATATATTTTTATTGTTGTGCATTTGTTGCATTTCGAGTTGCATTTTTTGTATTTGTGCAGCCCTGAAATTTGAAGATAAAATGAATTTCCCTAATTTATCTGTCAAATACTGAAGATATCCACACAATTAAATATTTGCTGAAGCAATAAAGATAGTTTGAATTTCAGAGTAAGTATATATATATATATATATATATTTATAATATATTCTTCAATTCACTTTTTAATGCATTTATACTTGTTTATGAATAGTTCTCATTGGTTTTGCTTTTTGTGTATATTCCATCAGTTGTAGATTCCAAAAAACATTATTGGTAGACTGGTTTGTTTCAGTAGGGCTCACAGCTGCTTTACTGCATCGTCTAATTATTTGTTTATAAGGGGAAAATTTGGTAGTACCTAACACTACAAAAAAAGCAACTAAAATCCTTATACCTTGCGGTAACTTGAGAATGATGTTCCACAAACTTGGTATTTATTTACATTTCAGTGGCTAAGCCGTATCTGGAGATAAATAACATAATTATTATTCTGAATAATGATACACGATATCACGTTTCCTTTCTAGTTTTATTGTATTCAAGATGAATTTTCGCACAAAAATGTATACTTCTAATTTTGTAATTATCTGCAACATATGTTTTATTGTTTTCTAGATAATATATTGTTAGACACAAGTAAAAGTGTTTTTAACTTACTTAGATCTCAAGTTGGCATGAACAGTTGTTGCTTTTTTCTCAAATTAAGGAACAGTGCAAGAACTTTGATGGACACCCAGTATGATTATAAAAATACATATAATTAGTATTCCTTCTGATTGATATAAAATACATGTTACTATAAAAACTAGATACGATGTGACAAAGATGTGTAATTTCGTTTCTATTTTCATTTTTTTCCTACTTCATTTTAAGACTATTAACAATTCTTCTGAATAATGTCTTTTGATACCATACTGTATGCACTCTGATTTTGTAGCTGTAATTATTCGTGTAAATTTGACCATTTTAGAGATGATCCTTTGTTTTGTAACAAGTCAAGCTGTCTTTTATTAGATATCAAGTTTAGATGAAGTTTGCCAAGTTTGAAGTTTTCACGTCGGTGCTGCACTCAAATTAAGAAAGGTTGACACAACTTTAGTGTACATATTGTATGTTAATAATCGTCCATTTAATTTATTATTCGTTTGATATATTTGAAATATTTTTTATTATAAAAAATAAGATGTAATGCCAGAAAAATGTGTACTTATACTTATGTTTCTACTTTATTTTTTTCTCACTTTATTTTAGGAATATTAATAATTCTTCCTAATCCCAGCAGCTTTAAGAATCACAATTTAATTCCTATTCAATCTCAAACGAATATTATTCATTTCATTCATGCAATAAAAAAATTCATCGTATAATTTCTTTAAGAAAATAAACGACCATTCAGACGAAAGACGATGAAAGGAGATAAAGAAAAAAGAAAAAAAATCCTTCATTGTGCGATGATTATCACCAGAAACAGGGCCCCCGAGAGCAGCGGCTTGCATAAACATAAGATCTCATCTTAATTCTTTCTTTAGTTTCGGGCCCTTCATTCGTCCCAATGATAACGCAATTGGATATTTATTAAACTCGCACGAAATTGCTGAAAGAGAAAAGAGATGAAAGGATAGAAAAAAAAGAATATGTTTTTTATCTTCAGATTATTTTTTTCTCCATCCTAGAGTTCCGATTCCATTTTTTTTTTTTTTTCTTATTTCTTCCCTACCCCGTAAAACTTTTCTTCAAGAACGGGAATTTTATTTTATTCGCGCGATGAGCATAATTCTTTTTATTTCTACACATCTTTTCTTTTGAACTTCGTTTTATGCCAAATATTCTTTTTATTATTTTTCCCCTCACTCCTCACACGCAGGATGAAAGGGGCAAGGGGGAGATGAGGGAAAGGAAGGGTTGCTGTGGGAGTTGAGTTGAATTTATCGCTGTCAGGAGTAATAAGATCGGTCTCTGAGGTGTGGACCGGATAAAAGAAAGCTCTTCGTTATCCGGTACTTGCTTGTCGGAAAGAATAAATAGCTGCTTGAGTGAAAAGATCCGAGAATCTGTGGAGGAAAAGATGAGATGGGAATAGAAAGTGAGATTTGCAATGCCTGCTCACTATTCCTGCCTTCCTAAGTGCATAAATTGAAAAAGAAAATGTATGAAATAGCTTAACTTGTTAAGAGCCGGCACGCCTTTCACATAAAAAGCTGAATACAAAAGATATATTTTCATTTATGCTAAATAGGATATATCATTTAATTTTGCTTTCTTATTTAATGTCAGATATTCTTTCAATTTATATTGTCAGAAACAAGGCTGCAAAAGACAAATGTTTCTTTTATAGAAAAAGTAGTAGCTAAATTCTATGTTTACATATAAATATTTTTTGTGCATTTTCTTCTTTTAAAAGTATGAAAACTGAGTTTCTCTTTTTATGACTTTCATCGTTAATCGCTCTTCAGATAATAAGCTTTGCATTTTAAAATGAAATTTTAATGAAAATTTTTCAATATGCAAGATAATTAATTTTTTAAATATGCCATTTTTTACTAAATTAAAAGGAAGTGAAATCAAAAGAGAAGTATCAGTTATTTCACAATGGAGCAGATTATTGCGAAAAGAACTGAAAAAAAAGATATATCTCTCAAAAATATATATTTTCATTAAAAAAAAATTATCCTATATTTATCAATTGGCATTTAGGTGTAGATAATTAGTATTTTGCAAAGCTTGAAACGTCGAACTAATTTTATGGTTAAGTTTCTATTAAACACAAACAAGTTGGCTTAAAATATCGCTGTAAATGTTACATAAAAAAATAAAAACACGGGGGAAAATACCAAATTGCAGTTGCAACTACCAGTCATTATATCATGTTATCAAATGAATTGCAAGGAAATGGAGACACTCTTGGTAAAAAAAATGTACAGTTTTGTTGCTGAATTTTTCCCTTTTATACAAAAACAGATAAGCAATGCATATGATAAATATTATTTCCGATTTTCCTTTCTTAAAGAATTTTTATAATTAATGTGCTTACATATTGCAATTTATATACTGTAGCGTGTATTGAATTTTATTTTATTAGGAAAATTATTCCCGTAAACAATTTACTACTTGATAAAATAATGCATCTCGAATAGAGAAATACTGCATTTTTAATCCAATTGGCATTAAATGTTTATGGAAAATGACATTGCTATTATTGTTATCCTGCAATATTTAAGATAATAATAAATAATTTAATTGTATTGTAGCGATTGATTTAGATTTCTACTAAGGGCAGTTATGAAGATATCTTTCCATAAATGTTTAGGACTTTTTGCCATATTTAATATTTTCCCCTTTATTCAATATATATTTAATATTCTTAACACTGGATGCTGTTTTCTTGTGATCTGTATAAGGATATTTTAAATCCTTTATCTAAGTATAAAATTAAAATTATATATATAGGTATTGATTAATAGCCAATTTTTTACTCCAATATTCCTTAAAAAATGTAATATATTTGGATTTTAATTTTAAGTTTTAATATTATTTTTTCTGTCTTTTAGTCTCATGTAATTATTATTTTATAATTTCTTTAAAAACATTATTATTTTTGAAATACCTTATATCATGTAAAGCTAAAATAAATAGAAAACAACAGTAGTGTTATGGATAACTGAATGTCTAAATTCTCAATTTCATGGCTTTAAAACAATTCGCTAAGAATTTATTCGAACTAAAATAATACGTATTATGAAGATTTTTACAAAATTACTGAAAAAGAATCTTAAATTTTCAGTGGAAGTTCAGATTTTGGTATTTGTTATTTAACATTTCTTGAATCATATTACTTACGTGCTTATTATTTAAGATATTTAATAAAGGGAAACTTAACAATTAAATTCATCATTATTCTAATATGCGTGTAAAGAAATTTATCAATAAAGATAATATTTGAGTAATTCGGCTCACCTGGAGGATTTATATTGGAAGAACCTAAAATAATATTATTAGAATATTAATTATTTAGATTTGAAAATACTTTTATGCTGATGACTTTTAAAATATTTGCTCATTTTACTGTATGACTACCGAAATATAAAATGCTTTTGCAACATGATAATATTTTTTTTCTCAATTATAAACCGAATAAACGAAACTTCTCCGTTAGCCACAATTACTTAATTGAAGGTATATAAACATTTTGAATTCAAAAGAAATCCTGGGTCCTTTAAAAAATATGAGAAAATCCAGATATGGAAAATGAGGCATATGCATTTTTTATCATTGTATAAAATACTAAAATTTCAACTTTACCAATATTTATAAAGTGGCAAAGAAATTTTATTCCCAGATTTGTTTAAATTTAAATACTCTTTTATTGAGAAAATTTAAAACAAATCAGATTTTTTAGTTCTGTAATGATAATAATTATCAATTATTATCAAAGAAACTATTATGTGAAGAAATTATTTGATAATTATGTTTTTCCGTTTTGATCATAATTGTCAATTATTATCATGAAATACTAATAACCAATTAATCCTTTTAGATCAAATTGAAATATTTCCCCCTGTAAACAACGTTAGACCTGTTTTTATCATTATATTGTAAATTATGACAGTATAAATATTTTTTCTGTATTAAACATAATCTCTAGTGTTTTGATAAATCTTTTTCTTTATTTAAAAATGATGCACAGTTTCAAAATTATCACAAGAGAAATTTCGGGTTTAAATATGCCGAAAAAGATCTTGTCAATATGCGCTGTTTGATTCATTCTAAAAAATTCGTAGAAACCATCGTCCATTCCCATAAAATTTCATGCTCCTTAGTAAGATCTGATTAACGAGATGGATGAGGGCGTTTATTTGCTTTAATGACACTGTATGCGTTTCATCAGCGAATGTCGTATATTCCAGCTGAATTTAGATAATTTTGGATTACAAACATTCTTTTGTAAATTTGATCATTCAAGAGAGTATTCTGAAATTTTGCTTTTACAGAAAAGATATAAACGGTATAAATCTTTTTGTGTCTAAAGAAATATTTTTCTTTTTAAAAATAGATTTTGATATGTGTTATGCACATTACGATCATATATCTAAAATGGAATCAACTAACAGCAATTTTCGGGGTGAAATTAGTGTTGAGAAAATAACGCATCTTAGAGAAGAATAAAATTACTTTCAAATAATATATATGTATAAGAGTATATTTATATATTTACTAATATATTACGATTTTGTTAAAATATACAAAAGAAAAAAATGCACTTTTTTATAACTAATAGAGTCATTGGAATTGTAAGCAGCATGTTCTCTTGTAAATAATAGAAAAAATAAAATATGGATAAAAATATGGATTATGGATAAAAATTACTACTTATGAAACACTTTTGACAAGAACTTTAAATTATAGGTAAAACAAAATTGAGAATGTGGATATTTTTTTTTTAATTTGGGCAATTAAATTTATAATAGTATATATTTTCTAAATGCAATGCACAACTTTCATCAATAATTACTAATTACTAATATATAACAAAGTGTCTTCTATTATATTTTTTCCAAAAATAATTTTTTTAAACTTTAAAAATATTAAAATCAGAGTAAGGAATTGAATAAATTATGGTACCCAATACTATATTTAAAGAAAAAATCTTTCACTTCTCGTTTATACTCTAAAAATAAGAAGACACGCCTTTATTTGAAGATTTTTCTTCAAGAATTTTCTTTAAAATACTCTTTTGAAACAATCTTGAACAATGAAATTAAATTAAAATAAAACATGTTTACATAATAATATTTAAATGGTAATATATTATCTGTAATTTATACTATATGACATATATGATGAGTCATGAATAGTTAAAAACCATGTAAACATTTAATATGACGATGCGTGAAGATTGACATATATTATCTGTAAGCTGTATCATGTGACATATATGTTGAGACAATCATTAAAGTAAAAACTTTTAAAAAGTAATGCAAACAAAATTCTTGGATCAAAAACTACCATATCCATTGTGAAGTTACTTTTTGCAAAGTAAATCTTTGGTAAAAAAGAAATGCATTAATATTTATTTAGAGTTAGCTGGTACCCGGTGCGTTGCAGAAAAAATAATTTTGTAATTATCGTTTGAAATAAATGTCTTGTTTGATTAGGAATGATGGGCAAAATGATATTTGGTTTTTTTTCGTCAATGAATACATTCATTGAAATTCAATAATGTATAAAGGAAAACTGTAAATAATTTTTATACTATTTTATTTTTTTAAACTTTATTACTCAAGATTTTAGGTTAGGAAATATTTTTTAGCCCTTGTTGATGGTCATTGAGAATGCAAGTCGAATGGAAAGCTGCAGTAGTTTTAAATCAAAAGCAATGTTGTTGGGAATAATGGGAATGATTGGTGTGAGCACATTTTCTCCAATTTCTTTAAGGACAGTTGCCAAGCTTCTTGCATCATATTGGTCTTTTGATTCTGATACTCGTGATCAGGTAGAATGTAAACGTTATCGTTCGCTTCTTGTCTCATGTTCCTCCTGAGACTCTGAAACATGTGAATTTACAATTTATAAAAGATCCTTTTTATTGCTTTCTTGTCGTTCCTAGTTTGTTTGAGAAGTTCGAATTGCTTATTTCTAGATGCTGCACTATTGGATCTGTTAAGTAACAAGATTAAGTTAGATCTGTTAAGTTAAGTAAAAATATGAAAAAATATTTTTGTCGAAGCAATCAACCCGATATACATTTGTATAATCAAAATAACATTTGTAGATTCACTTAATAAATAGAAACATTAATGTTTACATTGGAAAATTTACATTATATATAACTTACTTTAGTCGGCATAGACAATAATTATTTTATTTTGTATGTTTGAGATAAACTCTGAATAATATGCCCGACTTGCTGCAGACAAAATAGAGAGCACGTTGAATAACATCCTATGTGGAAGACATTGACTGACATCAATCACACTAATTTTATTTTGTTTGATATGTTTGCGATTAATTCGGAATAGGATGTGCCTTTTCTGGGATTTTTTTTTGTCAATTATCATTTTCAAATATAACCTTCTTGGAAGTGCAAATAATACGTTTTACCTAGTTTCATAGAAATCGGTTGAGCAGTACGGCAAGCAAACATTCATTTTTATGTAACAGATTTGATAACTGTACTATGCCTAAAACCTTCACGCTGGCGAAATTAATGAGTTGATCATTGTATAAAAATAGATTACAGAGTACAACAGCGTATAAGGTTCGAACAAACATAAATTCATTTTTATATAATATATTTATGTATTCTTTTCGAATTGTAATGCTTAGTTTTTTTTCCAGAATTGTAGAACTTTTTTTGTATCTTTCATGATTTGTTTAATATTCATTCAAAATTCTAAGGATTAATGTTAGAAAACATGATTAAAATACTTTTTTTAAATTTAAAAGGATATAAAATTTTTTGCACACTTGTATTATGGGAAGATACTGCAAAACATGCAAGAATTATATAAGATGTTTATTTAAACTTGCAAATAAATAGGAGTGACTCTCCTGAAACTTTTTCGTTCACTCTCTAATAAAACTATTACCTCAGAGAACGACTTGCATAGCAATTACGTACAATATGAAATATTAACGTCTAGCTTGAATTTAAATCTTTACTGAATATGTTGTGTCTCCTCGGCGAGTTATTTGATGGTTAGTAGATGCGGGAAATAGACCTGAAATTAATTTGTATACATTAGATCATTGTATCAGGCCTCTAAACTTCGCGTAAGTATAAGTATGTTGCCAAAGTTTTATCGCAATGGGATGAGCGGTACGGCAGCGTATAAAAGACATAGAAACAAACATTCAATTTTATTTATATAGATTTTAACTAAAAATTGATAAAAAATTGAGCTAAAAATTAGAAATGTTCTAAAAGCCTTTCCTGCAAATGTGGGGTATATTAATTGTCAAAAATTTATCTATATCTAAAATTTATAAAAATAAGCCTTTACAAGTTCTATTAAATTCGTCTTCAAGCACTTCTAAAGCTGATTTTAATAAATTTTAAAAAATTGCGCAAGCCGCATGAATATGTTATACTGTATTAGTAATTGCATTTCAAAACGCATGCGTTGTGGCATGTTTATGTTAACTTTTTTTACTACTATAGTAAAATTTTAAACAAATAAATAATAGAAAAATAAAGCTTACTTTACTAGCAAATTTTGATATTTTGTGTTAATATTTGAATTTCGATAATTTTTTAAATTGCATGATTTCAAGAAAATTTATTTCTGAGACCAGAACGATGTGAAATTAATAAGAATTAAAAGCGCAATCAATAAGAAAATCAATTAATAATTATGACATAATTTCAAATTTTTAGATTTAAATTTATGGAAAAAACGTTAGGAATGCATGAATACAAATAGTTGAATTTAATCATACATTATTAAAACATCCTCCCCCAATTTATGTTTTCAATAAATCCATTCAGTATTCTTTAAGCCATTATCAAGAAATTCCATACCACTGATTATTTATCGATCCAGATATTTTTCTAAAGACATTTTTAATATTTGCAGAGCAAACAACAATGTAAATTAATGCAACTTTTTAATGTATCATTTTTTATTTAATTTAACAAAATGCTCCGGACAGTAACAGATGTTTTTAAATAAGAAACTTAGAGAGAGGTATAAGAAAGTATCTCATTTAAGGAATTACATTTTGCACCCGACTTATCCTTTCTTCTTAAAGTTAAAGAGGGTCGAAATAAAGTTATTCACATCCTTAGAAATGTATTTTAAATTTATTTTTATCCTTAAGACCCGTTTTACGGCGCCGATAGATTAAATTACTTTCAAAGACAAATACCTTCAAAGTTACTCCACATTGAAAAAAATAATAAAGTGAATGGGAGAATGAGATTTCAGCAAATTTATTTATGCTTAAAAGAATTTTGTAGATAGAGCTCAGAGAAATGGAAGGCAAGTAGTGAAACAGGATTAAGGAAGAAAAAAAAATATAAAAGGATAAAAGATAGCGAATATTTTTCATTCATTGTTTTCTTGGAACTCAGTGCTTTCGAGGTATTTTTAAAAGATGGTATGACAATATTAAGGAAAAATTATTTAAATGTTAAAAGAGGGTAGCATATTGAAAATAAATTTTCATTCTGGTTTTTTTTTAAAATATGTAAATTTAATATATCTTTTATTCTATGTAAGTTTTTTCACTTGAATTTAATATGATATATAACAAAATTTGTAAATTTATATTAAAAGTTGTCCTTTGTGGAATTAATAATCTGAATCTGAAAAAAGGGAGAGTTGAAAATTTATAATCAATGTTTGGTAAAATCCGTCACATATATTTTTTAAAATATTTATTTTGCAATTTAACACTATTATCGTTGCTTAAGACTAAAATGAATAACTATGTTAAAAATTCACTTTCCAGAAGAAAAATCATATTTTTATTCATTATTCTTCATTTTGGAATAATTTTATTTATAAAATATTTGAATTCTGTATCTATATTCATTATTTGCGAAATTTCATTCATTTTTGTATTTACCAAGTATACGTTTTAATACTATTGTGTGCTTTTAAATTACGATTTTTAAGATTGTAAATTTTGTTTAAATACTTTTACTAAAAACTTCAAAAAATTTACCCTGAATTTTGCAATGCAACTGCAACTGCAATGCTAAGGACATGTAAGTGTTAATGTCTTCGGCCATTTACTTCAAATGTTCCACAGTAAATGCCAAGATTTTAGTTAAATTTGCATTACATTCCTCAAATGATGATCTGGAAGGATGATACTTTTTAAACACTGTCGCATATATTCAATGGCAAAAACTTTTATTAATCACTGATGTTCGACTGAAGGATGCTTCCATCTTTTTTTTTTCTCTATTTCCAAATAAACATTTTATAACTATCGAAATCGATATATGTTCGTTATAAAATCATCGATATTAGTTGATTTTCTTCCTTATACACTAAAAGTTCTTACACCAAGAAAATATTTCCCAAAACATTTCTCAGTTAAATTTTAGTAAAAACTAACAAAACTAATAAAGTTACAATTTTTGCAGTTTTCTTATCAAACTCTCATGAAATTGAAACTGTAAGAATTAATAAATTTATCTTAGATATCTAAACCTCGAAATAGTTTGCAGACAATTTCAAAACTTTCACCATAAATTATTCCAATATTATATTTCAATTCCTTTAACCAACCATTGAAATTTATTATTTCTGTTATACAAATTTCTGACAGTAATGCATTGAAAGCGAATGGATCCTTTTCATAAGCTGTCAAAACAAACTATGCTAAGCCCAATTAATCAACGCTTGGCTTAAAAGAGCTCAATCGAAATCCCTTTTAGGGAAAATAGCTCAATGTCTATGCTGAATGTATTCCTATTATCCATTATTATAAAATTATGCTTTCTATTATCTCGACGAAACCATAAACGATATACTTCGAAAAATGACATGCAGGTTTACCGCATTACATAAGCGGTATCGTTTGGTCAGAAAATACATAATTCATCGCAAGCTTTTATCTCTCTCCAGCAAGCCACACATCATTTTGTCTTAGTAATGAGGAGCTAGATATCTTTTATCAAAAAGCATTTACTTCTCTTTAAATTTTAATTTGCTTTATTATTACAAGGTATTGATTTAACATAAATGAAGAAAATGTGTGTGATAATTTAGGACGATATACCAATATTTTACGATCCCGAAATAATGGTGCCTCAATTAATCTGAAACAGATCATATATTTTCGTAATTTAGGATAATTGATGTGGAATATTTTGTGTTGGCAAAAATTTGATTGTAAGTAGTTAATTGATTTCCTTTTGTCTAAAATACTATAATTTTCATTCCACTAATTTTGTAAGCTAAATGTTTTATTCATACTTTTATTTCTCAATGCATCAGTGAATGATTTATAACAATTTTTTATAAAAATATCAATTAAAACTAAACATTGAAAAAGTTAATGCCTTTATTTAATTGAATATTAGTGAAAACCGAACAACTGAGTAGTTACATTTATTTTAATATTGTATTAGAATTTAATCTTTAACATTTTTAGGTTTATTTGATATACTATAGTTCAATACGAGAATCAACATTTTCTTTTATCTCTGGAAATTTCATCTTTTCAGTACAAAAGTAGTTGCTACACTATTAATAACATTCAGTTAAAAAAAACAACTGTAAAACAAAAAACAATTATCCAAAGAGCTTTTTCTTAAAAGAAATAAAACTTTCAAATTCCAAGACAATCAGACGTTGCATTAAAAATTTGAAAACAAAGACCCTACGTTTTGATTATTGTAAAATAAACTGAATTTTGAATTATGTTTCTACCGAAGAAGTTGCAACTGGTTGGTATGAGGGAAGAGATCAAGCTAGTACTCGGGATGCCGCATAAAATAAAAGGCAAAATAAATATAATAAGTCATCATAATAAATCAATAAATCAATGGAAAGAAAAAATATAATTCATAGTTCTGATCAGTAAAACAATCAAAGGAAAACATTAAGTGAAATTAAGTTTCTTTTCTTTAAAATTTTGGTTTAAAATTGCTTTCTAAATGGTCAATCGAACCCTCATTAAATGTTCAGTTACTGGATAATTAAAAAAAAAAGTGACCGATGTTATTAGATTTATTCTAATATACTAGTAAAATAATATTTGTATAAATTTTTTCTGCTGTTATCTTTGTATGCATTTTGGAATTTTTTTCGAAATTCCCTATCGTGTATAGTCTATATTCCAAATTTCGTTGTAATCTATTCTTCCGTTATAGGATGTGGAATATAGGGCGAGTTTAATTATAACCAAATTATTAACACAAATTATTAATCTCGAAATAAAGAATATAAATTTAAGTGGGCATTATAAATCATCAAACCTATGTAAGGATAAAATAGTCTCAGGATTGTTGTAATCGTGTCCTATCTCCATTTCTCTGGATAAACATCATTTCAGCCAGGATTTTTCTTCTCTTTTTAACTAAACGTTGAGGGGAAAGAATAAGAATCGCAAATATGTCCATTGTGTAGCCTCCAATTTGGAGAGAACTTGGATTACGTTTTATCATTTATAAATTGAAATAATATTACAATAGCAGTATGATTTATTTTAGCTGACTTCATCGCATCAAATTATTTTGTTATGAGATTTTTGATAAATATGATTGTATAGCAGCCGCAAAAAATATTTATCTCTCACACATTATGTTTTTATTTTCTTCATTGTTATCTTTTTGGTTATTCTTAATCACTATTATATTTTTAAGGGAAAAATGCATGTGTTTTTTAATTACTGTGTTGAAAACTTTCGAAACAAACAAAAATAATTAAAACCAAGTTGAAGTTTGAAATGCTGGATGACAAATTAAATACCTGTTATAGAAATTTATTGTATGAAAATTTTGATTTGAAACGAGATACGCTCTTATTTTTGTCAAATTCGATATCACAAGACATTTCATAACATCTTTTATATATTCTATTGATGTATAGAATAATCCTTTATTGTGTTTGATTGTATAACTAATAAAACTCTATAATGTTCATAAAAAGAAATTTTGCAATAAATATTGTTAATAATGGATAATAATAATAATAACAATTGCTATAAATATTCTATATACATTTATAAACTCTTTATTTAAGATACTGGTTTATACTTTATTTAAAAAAAAACGTATTAAGAAAGGGTGTGTGAAAGATGCTGATTATTTTGAAAGTTGCAGGAAAGAATAATCTCTGGAGTAATAATATTAAGTCTCCCTCATATTTTGAACCAATAATTTTCATCTGGTAAAGAACAACTTGGTATATAAAGAAGTAATTTATTCCTAATGCAATAAAATGGATATATATGTAATCTTAGACGAATCAATAAATAACGAATTCTTAAGCATGTTTATAATGAAATAAACAAAAACAATCCTATTAATTGTTTTTTGTATGCCTTTTCTTAGAATTACCGCATATTTTCAGATTTCACAATATTTATTCAAGGAAAAGGGGCCTCATATGAAATTTTAATTTTTTTCCAGTTCCATAATCCATAATATCAATATCAAAATGCGTATTAGCAAAAACTCAAGTTAAATTGATGCGTCTTCATAAATGTTAAGACTTTCGAAATATTTGAAATTTGAAAATGTAAATTCATTAATAAATTGACTATTTGAAATAAAACATATAAATTGTATAAAAAATTCATACATAAATTGTAATATAATTCATATATAAATTGCATAAAAAAATTACAAGAAAGAAAAGTAGATAGCAAAGTGCAACTTAGAACAAAGAAATACTATGACTTTTAATTTTAATGTAAAATATTGTTGAACATTAAACAAAAAATATTTTTAAAAATATGTTGAGATTAATAAAAAGTCTAAAAATGTTTTTAAACCTTGAAATTTAGTGAAATACATATTTCTGAATTCTGCTGCAAATTTCCTAAAAAATATTGAATCTTTCTGACATAATTTGAAAATATGTAAGGAAGTGAAAAATAGCAAAGCTTACATACATATTTTTATTTATATGTAACGAATGCATTTTGAATTCCTACTTTCTTAATTCATGTGTGAAACAAAAGTATTTCATATATTTATTGGTATTGCTATTAGATATTAATATAAATAAACATTAAATTTCCTTCATTAAACTTTTCTGTTCTAAAGAGAGTAAATTTACAGTTATCTTATTTAAGCTTTGGTAAGAGCTCTATTATTCATTTACAAGAAGAAAAAAAAATGACTAAAAATAAGCATAAGGTGAAAAAGGCTAATAGAGGAAATTGAAATACACTTGAATTTCTAATCAAATAAAAAGTTTTAAAATAATATTTTTAGCTTGACTTATTACATTTCTGCATTTTTAAAAATTTCGTGACCGCAGCAAAAACAGTTTTAAAGTAGGTTCCAAAAATGCATAGTTAATATCATGAGAATAATCTTGATTTGTGTAATGAATATATATTGAATTTGTTTTCAAAATTTATTAAATGTATGTTAGTAAAATGAGCTGAAATATAATTTATAAGATCAAGTATTCATTTATAAAATATAAATATATTAGATATAGTTATAATATTAGAATATAAAGTTTTGAAATATTAAACTGAACCCCATATTAGTGACACAGTCAAATCATTTCGATAATTTTCGATAATATTTTTTTGTGTAATTTTTTATGAACCTCTATAGTAATATTAGCACATATCTTATACAGAGAGTTTTACATTTCCAAATATAAAATGGAAATTAACTGGTTTTGTAATTTAAAAAACTATTCTAATCTAATTTTATTCTCTTTTTTGATACATTTCTAATTTTAAAATGCATGTCCGCATTGCACGTATAAAATTAAAATTTGATATGGAGTAAAGTCAAATTAATGTTTAGTCAAGAGATGGCAGCACGAAGATCAAGATACCTTATAGAAAAATAATTTTTAACCATATATTGTATTTATGTATTGAAAGAAACGTATTGTTACTTTTAATACCATAGAAATATTTAGTGCTGCCATCTCTTGAAAGAAAAAAGAACTCAAACTCTAATTCCCACGAATGATGTTTTTTTTTTCGAGCACAAGAATGAATAATTGAAAAATATAGTTTCTTTAAATACACCTGTTGTTCATATTTTATACAAAAAATTTTTATAAAAAAATCTAAAAAAGGTAGCTAAGTATATTATCTAATAGATTTTTATGTTGTAACACTAAATTAGAACTCATTCATCCTATATAATTTCACGCAAACTAACTTAAAATTTTTTTAAAGAAGTGCAAATTCTTTCACGGGGCTCATAATAAATTATTTAGAAAACTTGCAAATAGAGGGGAAAAGAACCCCATTAAAAGTAAATCGATGGTTCTTACTTGAAAGATTTGTGCTGCCATCTAACAGCTGAAATCAGAAACAATTTCGGTAAACGTTTTATAATTATCAGACTCTTTGTATATTAAGATAATACTAATGGAACGACAACAACAACAAAATAATAATACCAACAAAAGAATTAGCAAGACTTAATAAAAAGTATTTTGCTTCTACTTGTCATTAAAATTGGATTTTTGAATTTTTCAAGTTACCTGGTTCCAATTAGCTGTTTTTGATATAGCTAGAAAATTTATTGAAACATTCCCGACTTGAATTTCAATAAAAATGAAATATACTTTGCAAATATTTATTATTTTTGCTGTGGAGACATATTTTTAATAAAAAATATATAGTTTAAGCTATTTATTTTTATACTTCTGTATCCTAATGTAGTAATATTCTTTTAATTTTGAATATGACTAATTATTCCTTGGTGGGATAAAATAGTTTGTGTTTATCAACCAATGTTTATGAATTACTAAATAAGCATTACTTACAGCTTATAAACTGACATTTTTGTAACCTTTTACCATGACAACCTATTGCGACTTTTCACAACACACTGAGATGCAATGTTAGTCGTTAAATATCTCATTGCTAAAATAGTTTCACCATTATTGAAATTTTTCTTGATAGAATGTAATGAATCAACATAAGATGTTTAGGCTTATAGGAAAATAAAATAAATCGGAGGTATATATATATATACCGGATTAGGAATTAAAAATTTGTTAAATATCATTGAGAGATATAAGTATATTTTAATATATGTACATACATTATAAGTATTTAAAAAAAATATTCGAAAATAATTTAACATATTCAGAAAAATTTTACATGATTATGAAATAGATGTCAATGAAAAGATAACTTTTGAAATTAAAAGATGTCGTAGTAATCCGTTTAGTGTCGTAATATTTTCGAAAATTATAGAATAAAAACAATTTTTTCTTAATTACTAATTAAATAAAGCTATATTTATAAATGGGCTCTGCATTGCGTATTCAGAACCTCTAAAACGTATATAAGCCAATATGATAGCTTTAAATAAATGCCTGTAAAGGGAAAAGCGCACAATTGTTCACAAAGAGTGCGAGACACATACATTATTATTTTTTTAATTACGGATATAAGTCTCATAATTCACTTCATTAATCTTTTTTTTTCTCTATCTTACGTTTCAATCATTTTATCTATCAATAAAATGGATTGTAATATTCATTCTCTAAGCTCTTTTAAATTATTTAAAATGTAGAAATAAATAAATAAATCAAAATTCAGGCAAATTTCTAATAAGAATTTTTTTCAATGTCGACAAATGCACTTAATAATAGTTAAGAAAAAAAAGAAAAAAGATTTCAATGTTATTTACTTTTATTATTATCAAAATCTTTATAGATTTCTTAAAATATAAAAATACTTTAAAAATAAATCAGTAAAAACGTTTTTAAAAAATGAGAACAAATGCACTTGCAGCAATGTTGTGTGATTACATTATTTTTTATAGGAATGGAAAGTGTGGATATAAGAATTATCTAATTATTCCAAATGTGAACCACAAAAATTTTTATACATGAATCATAATTCCATATTCCAATATGAGGCTGTTTAAATTATTTTTTATGCAATCCAAGAATGGTTTTAATGATATTCTTTTCATTAAATCAATGAAATTATTTATAAAATTTTTCTATTTAATGAATTAAGAGAATTTTCGAAATGAATGCATCACGAGTAATGTAAAAAGACAGTTTCTGAAGAACTGATTTCCACGCAAAAGTAATGAAAAATTTATATTGTTACAAGCATTAATTCAGGAACTAAGGATTTTCAAAATGTGTTTTATTGTTTGAATTAAATAATTTACTTTCCTTTATATGATTTTTCAGCACAAAGCACGATGCGATTTTTTAAAATCTTAAGTTCCTTAAAACTTCGAAAGTATCCACTTACATGAAATTATAATGTTAAATAGAATATAGGTCAAATTGTTTAAAAGATTTCTTAAAAAATTAATTAAAGTCATATTCTCCGAGTTGCTTTCCTTGAATTAATATAGAATTATATGGTTATAAATTAATGAACTTAAAATATTTTACTATATAGACTCATACATTTTTTCGTACTTTTGCTCTCCTGATAATCAAATTAATTAATCTAATCCAAACAGTATAAGCTTCCTTCTGTTAAAAGTTAGGAAAAACTTTAAAAGAAAAGAAAAAAATATAAACTTAAAAAACTTTGAGGATTATTTCTTTTTCTGTTCTATCACAAATACCAAATTCATTTGATAACCCATACCAAAATTAATGGAACCTCTTTTTGAAACTCGAACTAACTAAAAAAAAAAAAGATCAGAACTTCCAATTTAATTGATTTTTTTTTCTGGCTAAAAGGTTTCTCCGCTACTCCATAGAAAGATCTTCGAAAAACCTTCAGACAAAAATAATAATACAACTTCTAATAAAAAAATAACTTCTTTCAATGCACTTCTCGTTTTTATCCTTATTCGGCGAAAAGACTAGGGCTTTTAAAAGTGTCAACAGTGGCCAATGTCTGGGGGAGAGATTAATTTCCGTCTATGAGAGCACAATGGAAGAGATCCGGTTCACAATCCTGAAGAATCTCGCATTGGAAGAAAAAAAAATCCTCACATTGTGTGAGTCAGGAAAAGGGGAATAAAAAGAATCCGAACGGATGCTCTGAAATAGCATTCTATGTTGGGCGGCTCCTGTGAAATAAAAAAAAGGGGGAAAAAGGAATAATGTATGTTTTAAAATGAGTTCACTGTACCAAACAATGAACAAGAAAATCCAGATCAGTGGAGTTAAATAATGAAAAAGATGAAGTTTATTTTTAGCTATTTGCAAGATTTTGAAAATATAGCTGGTATCTTGACAAGATAATGTAATAAATGTACCCTATAATAATCTAACGTATAACGTACAATGCGTACAAAACACACAAGTTTATTACTTTAACTATCATTTTCGTTGGCGAGTTAGTTCGACAAAATACTGCTTGTATCTAATTTCAATTTAATAATTTATGCAAAAATTATGATTTCTTGATTTCATATCTTGAATCATGATCTAATATCTTGACTTAATATAGAATCCTGAATTGATATTTTGACAATAATGAATCATGATTTAATATAAATATATATATGAATATGAATCATGATATTATATGTCAAATTAGGACAGACATTAAAATTGCATTATGACAAATAATTTATATTTGGACAAGTTATTTATATACTAGCTACCTCTGGTGGTTTCATAAAAAATTAAAAAAAAACATTTAATTTCAATAAAATAGTTGAAATATTTCATATCGATAACAGTGAGATACTATCTGACATTAAAGAGGTGTTATGCTGATTTTCCTATATATGCTTCCCTCATTGTGTATATGAAACTTTCTAATGGAGTGTGGTCTCAGGATATCATGGTGTTATTAATAAAGTAATTGTATGGTTTATTTTATACATTTCATAGTATTATGACTTCATTTATTATGATACATTATGATATTGATTATATACACTGATATTAAATAATAAACTTCTTTGTTTTTAAACAACAGCAGAAAATCACGCTATCAATGTGTTGATGAAATAATGAAAACTGTTTCATCTTCATGGTATCAATGCTGATTATCGTTGAAAATTTTTAAAAAAATCTTATTATTTTATAATTCAAATGAAAAATAATCTATGATTATTTACATTTTATTTCTTAATTTCATGTGTTTAATACTAACTTTTAATACTTTACTGAAGGACATTGATAACATTTATTTACATTTCATTTCTTAAGGCCATGTGTTGAATACTCCATTTTATTTCTTCTGTTTAAAATATGTTTTATTAAACATTCAAATGGTTTTTAACAAGTTCAAAGAGAACGAATATAGTCTCAATTTATATGCAAAATCAATTAACAATTATTCTTATCTTAAAAAAAAAACACTTTGTTTCTAATTCAGAGCGGAGAAAAGATTAAAAAAAGAATCAGTAATTTGTCTAGTACCTCTGCGAACGAGCAGATGCGTCAGAGGTGGAATTATGTAACGCACAAGCGATGACGGAATGATGACAAATGATGTATTTTTCAAGTTCTCTCCCGAAAGAATTGTCTGTAAATGAAGAACAAGGCATTGCTCTGATAAAAGTGCTGAAAATGTTTTTCCCGCAGTTTTGTGTATTCTAACTATTTTGTCTGGGATTTCGCTGAAGCAAGCAAAACATAGAAAGAAGAAAAGAACCATGAAACTAATTTCCGCTTACAAAAACTTTGAATGCATTATTTTGTCACAATTGTCGAGAAAAGTAAATAAATGTTTATTCAGTCCGAAATGTATTTATTTTCTGCATTATTTATTTATTCTCACTTAATAAATAAGTGTCTGGGATCAATTAAAAAATATTATGTTTCAAAGATATGTAAGTTTTTGACAAAATAAATCAAATAATTTTGAAAATCAAATCGGTTGATTTGAAATAAAGAATTAAAAAAAATGCTAGATATCAAACTTTACTCAAGTTTATTATACACTTCAGTCATCTGAAGTCATTCACTTCAAGATTGTAAACAAATTTAAATTTTATAATTTTATAACTTAATTGTATAATCGATATTATTTTATATAATTAATACGATTTTATACTATTTTAAGTAATTAATATAATTTCATACATTCAATATAATTTGAATCTTAATCTGATAATTTCCAAATCCTTTGAAACTTATTGCAAATTTTCTTTTCGGTGCTCTAAAATAAAAATGAATCCACGATGGGTTTTAAAAAATAGTGTTTCAGGCATAATTTAATCAGTTATTTACGATTTTATTGCGTCAGAAATAATAATATTAGTTACAATTTTATTGTTTCAACTTGTTTTTCTATTATACTCATAAATAATGAAGTATAACTTTTATAAAGAATATATATATTCAATTCAATTATCATCAATTAAATATAATACCTGAAACTATAATCATAATCATGTTAATATTTGCTGCATATTTATCTGTACTAACAATAACCGAAAAAAATAGTTGTGTGCATTAGTGCTCTGCAATATATATCTGATATAAATTTGCCTCAAATATATTTCAGAGTGTAGAAACGTGCAATTTGAAATAATTTTTTTTAAAATTTTAATTAGAATTTCAGTTAATTAAAACCTTATCAGATCTTAGAATTTCACAGCTAAAAGATATTTGTAATTAATTTTGCAAATACCTAAATTTTACAGCAATTTAAAATTAAAAAAAAATATATTTGTCATATAAATTGCGTATTTTTGCAATTTTTCTAGCTTTTTAGTGATCTAAATATTTTTTTTAGTTATGCCAAAAGGCTTGATCTATGATAGAAGTTAAACTATTTTTTATCATTTATTTAATCATGTTATTTTCTTTTTTTTGTTGTTGTTGTTGAGAATTAAGGAAGAAAGATGCTGTATTATATGTGCATAATTTAAAAGAGTAATACAGGGATGTTACAGATCTCCGAAAGCTGGAAGATTAATGAAGCGTTTTTATTACGATTATGATACAACGATAGTTGGTTCTATTAAGATACAGAGAATAGAACAAATATAGAGTTTTCGAAATAGCATGACACTAATACTTTTACAAGGCATTACTTATAAGTACTTTGTTTTAGGGAATTAAAATCATCAAGCCAGTTCATCAATCAAGATTTGTCAAAAACTAAACACAAGTAATAAAATAAACTAACCACCTGATTAATAAATACTGCTAATATTTTAAATTATGAATATAAATTATTCTATAATACTCATAATATGCCTTATTTTTGTTAAAATTTAGATTATGATTAACCTTTATACGAGGTACGTCAAAAAGGGCATACACACTTTAGTCCGTGATAGAAAATGTATGTTCCATCCTACAATGATCAATTTCTGAAAATGGAAAGTTTGCAGTACCATTTGGAACATGGATGCACTTTCTGATGCAAATGTTATTGCTGTTCAAAATGGTAGCCTTGCCTTCAGCAGTTCATTTTTGAATGCTAGTCACCACTGATTCCAAACACCGACCAATTATGCTACCCATAAATCCCAGGTCAAGTCTCACTATCTCTTGAACCCATTCACAAAATTCTAACTTTAGATTCTGGATAGTCGTCACTTAGTTTATGTCATTGGACTTCTTCTTGTTGGGACAATAAAAGATGAGGTGTATGCGCAGAAATACCATTGAACGAGTTGGCATGATGTACGGATTCAGTGGTGACTCGTACTTCAGCAATATTCGGATGCTGAAGGCAGCCATTCTGAACAATAATCACATTTGCATTAGAAACTGCATTCATGCTACAAATGGGAATTTAAGCTTTACATTTCCCGAAATTGAGTCTTATAGAATCGAACATAAATTATTTATTACGGCCCAAAGTGTGTATATATTTTTGAAGCACACTGTATATTAATTATATTACTTTAACACTTTTTAATGAACTTTTTGTAATATTTATATTATCTATTTATAATTAGGTCCATGCTGGTAAAAATTTTGGATACATATATCAAATAACCTTTATTTTTCACCTAACTTCTACTATTAAAAAATATTTCGTAATAGATATTCTAAAACTAATCAGTAATAATAACCTTACAACATCCTAAATATAACAGTGCAATATTTTTCTGTATTTTAAAAATTATGTATTAATTTAAACATTATTTTATTCACTATTAGATAATTAAAATTCCACAATGATGTGACAAACTTTATTAACCATAACGAAATAAGTTGTCTGTAACACTTGATAAAATATTACACGCAATATTTGGTAAAATTAATGAGCTTGTTGAGAGTTTTAATGAGGTAATATAATCTCCTTACAAGTTTGTTAAGTAAGTAATTATTGTGAGCAATATAAAGTAATTAAGTTAATATTCTTGAGATACTACAAAATGGAGTTAATTTAAGAGATACGCATATTAATGATAAGTGATTAATATATAGCATACTTTTATTAATCTGTTTTTTTTTTAATATTTCAGCTTATGAATTCTTTTTGGAAGAAAATTTTATATATGGAACATATTGTTTGATGCTAAAATCTCTTACAGTTATATTATTAACAGGATATTGTATAATTTAGGATGGAATTTATTTTTTTTACAAAAATATTTTTGATTATATACATAATAAGTAGGGTGCCAATTTAAAAATGAACATTTAACTAATGTCTTAAACATTCATTATGGATATTTACTTCTATTAGAAAAAGGAAATAAATTACCTAAAGGATTATATTTTATGTTGCCAACAAAACGGCTGAAAGTTGTTCTATATTATTATGTTAATCTACATTTTCATACAGTTTTTGTACTAATATCCTTGATTCACTACTCCTTTAAATGGATAATATTTCTCTTTTATAAGGAAATCACACCATTTTAAATCCTTCGATTTAATTATTTATTGATAATTAATAGCCAGATTGTGGAATGTTATCCCACAGAATGCCAAAACCTAATTATCATTTATGCAATCATTTAAGTTTTATTTAATCTTTGCTAATAAGAAAGACAATTTTTTTTGTGAGCTTTTGTGTTGGTGCTGTACATGTGGATCGTATATTCAAGAGCTACAACACCTAGGACATATATGTTTTGGCATTTGAAAAAGCATATTTTCGATATACATTCTTAAAAGATCCATTAATTTTAAAAGATCAATTTTTTTCTATGAGTTTTTCAACTTGAAAGATTTATAATTTCAATGTCTTCAGTTCTTCCGAACACTTTATTTTTCTAGTTTTAATCAGCATGTAAAAGTATTTTTAACAATATATTTTATTGTTGAATCAAATAAATATTCATTTTCATCGCAGCAACAAAAAAATAATCCTGATTTATTTTTTCTTTTATTGATGAACAATGCGTTAAATTTTGGTGTGTGTGTGTATAAAGATTGGGATACTGTGTAAAAATAGCGTTAGTCATGTTTGTTTAGTCCATTAGTCTTAGTTCTCATTAATTTACATACCTCAGTAATTTACTCTCTCAATAAAAAAATATTACAATAATCGTCTTTTGAAGATAATTTTCATTTCAAAGTATTTAAATTTAAAGGATTTGAAATTAGCTATTATGCCATCTTTAGATTATGCCCAAAGTATAAATAATTTGAAAATTAATATGTATTTAGAAATTAGTGCGAAATATCTTTCTTTGACATAAATTTGTATTTTTATCAAATGCAATATTAATTATGTAGAAAAAAATAATACTTACTTCGCATAAATATTTAATAAACTTTAAATAGTATATTCATTGAAGATTCTGTTTGATAAATTCCAGTTTTAACATGAGAAAGTTAATTGAAAAATGCTCTCTTAAGATAAATTCTATTTCAGAGAATATGATTATAGATGATTAATGTTTCAGAAAAGCATTTATATTTCTGGCATAAAACTGTCCGAAATTCCTACCTTTAGGGAAGATTTGTAATCGCAAATTATCTAAGAAAAAGAATGTCCTTCTCTACCATATACAATTTCCTATCACAGCGATATAATATTCTGTTTGGAAATATCCACAAGACTACGCACAAAACTAGACTTGCAGAAATCATTAACTCATAAAAATCAACTGGTAAAAAAGTATCATAAAGGTACAAACCGCTAAGAATCAACACTTAATTACTTGCTTTAATTTAACAAAACTGAATACTGTTGCTGACTGACTGATTCCCTCTCGCCTTTCCGTCCCCTAATTTTGTATCTACTTAAGAAAAGTATCGAAGTTTCTAGGAACAAAAATACGCAAATCTAATAATAATGAAGCTACCACCACGATTCTCGAGCATTTTCTCCCTTTTTATTGTCAGAATCCTCCGATTCGGTACCAGATGGCAACGGAATTTGTCGAAATTCCTCACTTCCAGAGTCAGTTAATTGAAATTGTGATATGCAATTCTATTACGGAACGTACCTACCCTGAGGAATTAAGATTTAGCTTTCACTCTTCTCTACTGCCGCAATGCTTGTCATCTTAATATTCCACACGCTTATCATAGTCGATGATTATTGCCACGTGATACCAGCTGTGTATTGCAATTAAGCAATTAAGATTACCCTACCTATTGGGAACTAATATATATTTACTCTGATTATCAAATACAGAATTTTGTTCTGTCAAATGTTATCAAACCATGAATATGAGCTTAATATATTGCCGTATTGAAAAAAAAAATCTAGCCTCCATAGCCGAATGGTTATAACATTAGTCTCTTAGTCAAGGGGTCGTGAGAGAGGCTGTATTTCAAAATTTGCGTAAATTATTCTCCTTGAATTTTTCCCCTTTTTCTCGTGTTCCAAAAGTAACTGGAGTTTTCTTTACTTTACCAGATAAATGCTCTAAACTTTTCTTACTGTATCCAGGTTGTTTGTTTCACATTTTTGGCACAAGATTCATCTTTGGCCAAACTGCGCCATCCATTTGATAAAGAAGAGGTTAAATATTCTTTAAAATTTAAATGAAGGAATGTTTGCTTGCAAACAGATTAAAATAATTAAAATGCACTTGTAACTGTAGCACATGATTATGTGTTTAAAATGAAAAAAAAATAAAAGGTTTAAGAGCTTGAAGAATTCAAATGCATAGTAAAAATTTAATAGCATATAAAAATTTAAAAAAAATGTTTAAATGGTAGTTTTCACAAAATAAATCAATGAGAGTTAAGGATGATGAATGAAAATAACTAGTAACGATGAATATTAAAATTTGTACATTCGATTAAAATATGATGAACTGTAAAATCTGTCCGACATGTGGAGCATATAAATCCTCTGCCACCTTATAGTAGGTGTTTGTGAGGGAATCAAGTATGCCCTGTATGAAGGCGTGTTAATATAACATCATTCTTACGCATAGGAAATGCTGGCCAAAAACTCACAAGAGGCTTAATCGAATATAATTTATTGTTCTTGCTTAAAACCCATGTTTTTTGACACAGAGAATATACTCGAAGCCAACGGATTCCTTTGTATCTCAATATGGTATTCCGCGATTCAAAAAACAAGTGGCAGTTTACTTACTGTCTCCATAAAAGTACTCTGAAACTTTCCCTGCTGGTGTAAAAGCCGAAGATTTCTTAGTCACACTGTTCTCAATTTAAAGTTGAGTTTTAACTCTATTTAGTATGTGTTCTTGAGTTCTATATATTTAACAATAATACTGGTAATAAGGAACACGCTTATTACAGTCGAAAATGATCAGAGGTTGTTGAATTTTGTAAATTATTTGACTGTGAATGATAATAATTAATTATTTTACCCTAGAACGCTATTTGTATTATGATATTTGAAAACTCCATTGCAGCCCCGTAGAAAAAAAACTTACCACAAAATAGATGTGATTAAAATATATGCGTAGAATGTAGGAGAGGTGTGTTTTTATCTTATTTATTGCAGCAAAGATTTATCTGCAATAAATTTAAACTGCATTCTTTAGTAAATCTAAACCAAGAACTCATAATACTTAGCTCCCATTCTCTATTCTGAAAAAAAATTCTAATCAGATAATTTTGGATTCAAATAAACATTTTGCAGGCCACAGTAATTTATTTTCACCGATTTTAACTATGTGCGAAACGACTGTAAATACTACTTAGCTTCGCTCTCTAAATTCTCGTTTTCTCTCAACAGTATGATGAGAGCTATCAATACAAATACTACAACCCAGAATCGATACATCCACCACACTTTTATCGTCGAGGGTTCGGGTAAAACGCGATACAGCGGTCGATTTTCTTGACTCCGTGAATTATATTTTCAACGCGAAAGCAACAGCATAAGGACCATTATTATTTCTCTTTGCTGTACAAGACGGAAATAACACGTCAAAAGAAGCAAACGATAAAAAATATTAAAATAAATATTTCCAGTGGCCACGGCAACTCCCTGGGTGCTTTTACAGACACCCCATCGGTAATCGATACTTTGAAGGGGTAGGGGGGATGGAAGTAGAGTGATTTTAACGCCGCCTATTTTTGTCAATAATTTTCTAGAAAAGCAATTTTGCTCTTGGAGAAAAGCTTAGAACCTCCTCCCTTTAGAGAAAAAGAATGTAATTCATCATTTTAAAGCACAAATATACGTCGATATGTCTTTGAAATTATGAAAAGAGGTAGCATTTAATATTTGATTATGTCGGAACTTTGGAACTTCTGTGAAACGCGAATGAGGAAGTATTATGATATATAATATAGTCATTGATTCCTTTGGTTGATAAAATGGGTTTTTTCCAAAAAATTTTTTTTGTTTAAGTTTCAAGTCATTGGGAATTTTAGAGAAATAAGATTTTTTTTTAATGCAAATGGGAATTGGTTGTTATTTAAAATCTTTTTTGAAGCACTTTAATATTTCTGTAAACTTCGTGTTTTTCAGAAAATAGTTTGTGCGCTGTTATGTAATAAGGAACCAAGTCCAATGTTCATATTTCCAGATAATGGGTTTACGAGTAACTTTATAAAAAGGGAATCTTAAGTGATCCATTTTTCCAAGGTCAATTTTTATTTTACAAATAGTCTATAATTCCCTGTTTCGAATTTCGTTCAATCTCGCATACTATTTTTTGAGTGCATTTTATATAATAATTAAACTAAATGCAGCTTTAGCCTAACGTTAAATAAGTCAAAGTGAACTCGAAATTTAAAAATGTTACAAATATTTTTACTGTATGAGTATGCTGGATTTTACTATATATAGAAATGGATAATACATATAATAAGTAAGAAAATACATAAATGCCTACAACAGGTGTTTTTGGCAATGATCATTTAAGTTTATTTGCTAGCTAGCTATCCAAATTATTTAAATTTTTGATTGTTTTTTTATCGTTAATAGTATATTTCTATTACCATTAGGTAAAATTCACTGACACTAAGTAAGTTAAAGTTAACTTTAAATCCTAAGAATATTCATAACTAATTTTATAATTTAATATTGTTGTATTTAATTTATTTGTATTTAATTTTGTTAAGTACATTAATATAAATTCATATAGCATATTCTCCGTATTCTCTATATTCTCCAGAATATTAATTCTTTTTTGATGTATGATTATTTAATTATATCTTTTTGACAATTAATTCTTAAATAATGTATTTATTCTAATATTCATTTGATACATTTCCTGCTACCAACATATATCCCATTACAAAATTCATCCAATTAAACTAATGATCTCTAATTCAACACAAAAGTTTGTTTTAATGTTTAAAAAACCATATAAGTTTTAACATAGCTTGATGCTTGATGTTTTTTAATAATTTTATTTATATTTGGTTGGAAAAATGACGATGTTACTACAATGCTATCTACATTTAATACTCTCTGTCTATTTTTTTCGTTAATATTGAATACTGAAAATCCGAATTCACGCAATTCAGATGTAAAAAATTATAATAACAACTTAAATCTGTCTTGGCAATCATGGGTTAATCCCCATAAATTATGGGATAACATTTCTAAATTTGGGAGGCACACTTTAAGAATTTGGCGGCATAGAGGTTGAGAATCACTGTTTTAAATTTTAAGAATGTATGTGCCGATTATTATATCTAGAATAACTAAAAATATCACGTTGAATAAGGTAGTATTCAACGTGAGTTGAATACTACCTTATTCGTATTATACAACGTGAATTGAGTATGTTCGATGAGAGTATACAAAGTTTTAACAAAGGAATTATATCTTAAATAAATGATTTGAAAAACTACATGTAAAAAACTCAATTTTGCTTCTTTTAGTAGGTATTTTAGATTTTCATTCATTTTTCACTATTTAAATAGCATTGTTACCTCAGAATAGAATTTGGAAATATTTTAAATAAGTGGTATTTTTTTTTAAATTTGATTCTGAATGTATATTTCTTTACAGATGTGATGAATAGTGAAGACCATCAAGTTTCCCGAAATCTCAATTTTATATTATTTATTTCCACGGCACTGTGCATTTTACATAGGTAAATACCTTTTTTTCATAATTTAGATAAATATTTTCTGATAATCATAAATATTTTTAGAAAATAAATCTGATTTAATAAAGTTCTTCTGAAATGTGCGTTATTTAAAAATGACAGGCATTTGAAAAAATGGTCGGTGAACCCTAATATTTCAAAATGTAAATGAAAATAAGCTATAACATTATACATATGCTGACGTGGAACTTAGATTTTACTCGTAGAAAATTAATATTACTTTAAAAAAACCCAGCTGCTCAAAATAGAGTATTATTTAAGTTATTAAGAAGTTAATTACGAATCATACAACTGCTTTGCAAATTAATTTAATCCGTCATAAATTATTTGGAAATCGATTTATAATAAACTAGATTACAATTATGTTAGTTCAACTGACCATCTTACAAATACATTAATGAAGTCAATTATCATAGAATTACATAAATTGAGTAAATTATCTTACAATGACATTATAACGATCGACCACATTATAATTATATTAATACAATCATTCATCTTATAATTACATTAATACTATAATTCATCTTATAATTATATTAAAGCAGTCAATCATCTTACAATTACGTTATTACAATAAACGATATTACAATAATATTAGTAAAATCAACTACCTTACAATTACTACATTGTAATATTGTAAAGCGAAATACAAAATACTTTGATTATAACCTGGCTGGGGAGAGCCCGGTTTTTATTTTGATTTTATAATACCGATCTCTTGAAGATAACAATTCCTCGTATTCTCTACAATAGTCAACACTTGCTATTGGCTTGTTCTGTATAGATTAGAATGATCTTTAAACAACAAATGCCCACTCCTAAATCTAGTTTTCCTTATTCTTAATAGAGTAATAATTGTAATACAAATCCTTGAAATGACTCTTATTCGATTAAGAATCATCTATATCTGGTTTATGTTCGTTTGTTGTTGAAGTAACCAGCCTGAAAATGTCATATGTCATCTGTGCTAATTTTAATATAACTTCCACATTATATTGACCAAATTAAGATCTACATTCATTCTTATTTATCACTTTATTAAAAGATATCCTTCGTAACATTACACATTGCATTTTTAATAATCTTATAAAATTGTTAATTAATATATAATATTATAAAATTTGGTAATTTCCCATTAGCTGGGTGCGGTGTGAAATCACTAAATAATGTAGAATCCCGCCAAATTTCTTACATTTCTCATTCGTTTCGCTTGGCGGCTTGGATCGAAAATGTTTCACATTCGCGACATTTGCGACCAGATAACGGAAAAGTGCCTAAAATTGTTACTTAATATATATTTTATAATTTTACTTATTATTTTAAAATGATTGATTTTTGCTAGTTTATTTCATTTAATCGAAAAAAAAAAAGTTTTAACCTTATTTTTCTTTAGACAATGCTGTCTTTATATGTGTGAAGTAATAAATCGTGATATGTGGTATAGTATTTAAACAAATGCATTTTTAACCCATTTGGGGCAGTTTATATAGAGGCCAATGAGGAGACTGAATTCCGCTAAGGATAGAACTCGCGACCTTACGATTTGCAGTCGCGTAACATCCTCTAGTCAGAAGTTATCACTAATGTTTAGTAAACTTAAAACTCTCATAGATTGTTAGCTTTCTGCATACAAAACTACTTTTTATTGTCATTATAAATTAATATTTGATATTTTTGTAAAAAATTAAGAGGATACTGATGAATAACAAATAGCTTTGGTCGAATAAATAAGAATTCTTCACTAAGTTTTATTTACGCATTTAAAATAAACATTTAAGAATGAATTGTTAGCAGTATAAACTATAAAATTTCAGCTCAATTTTTTTCAAATATATTTTTTATCTAAAAGATTATTAATTCTTGTTTATATAATCTACGGAGAAAAAGGTATTTACCAAATCGTTGGATTTAGTCTACTAATGGAATTCTGATGGTGTGTCACGAACACAAGAGACCAAAGTTCTATCCAGAAATTAATGTGGTTAATATATGTCTGAGAAACGAGTTACAGCTAAAAGTATTTCTGCAGATGTTTTAAAACTTCATTTCCAAAAGTAATTCGGATGTCTGATTTGAAACAATTTCTTCCAAAGAATCTTGAAATAAATTGATAGGAAAAAAAGGATTGTTTCAAAATAATTACATCACATTTTTTCTTCTGTGAACAAGAAGGATCTTTCAGTATGGATCATTATTTCCAGATTTCTTTCATTAACGTTCAATGTAATACTGTCAAATAATTTTTATGTAACATGATTAAGTAGTTTATGAGTGATTTTTAACTGCGAGATGAAAGTTTTAATAAAACTAGCAGCCTTTTGCTAGAAAAAAAATATCCGTCCATATTATTGACTTTTACAGGACATCAAACCATTGGTCTGGAAAGCATTTTATTAAACGATAATTTTATTATGATTGGATTCTACAGAAAAAAAATGAATCAATACAATTATTACGCATGGAATCAAAACGTTTATACACTACAGAATTAAAACGGAAGTAGAAATTCAGATATCTAAAGAAAATAAGTTTCATGTCAGGACTACAAAAGAGCATTCTACCAATATTTAAAGAAAACAAAATGTAAAGAACATACCAGCAACAGGCAAAGAAATTTTAACTAAACTGTCCTATCTCCCCTCTACATATTCTGAAATATTGCGTATTTTTTTGTATTTTATTAATAGCTGCATTGGGGCTATCTAAATGCAGTAATCATTTCTCCACTTTTTTAAATTTTGTTCGAATTTGAAGTAATTTTTAGTTTCGATTTAAATATTAAGTTACGTTTCCGAAATAATTTAATCTCAGATGATTTCGGAAAATTGGTCTTAATGGTTTAATAATTTTATTTGTTGAATACTTAAAACTACCTAATTTCTGGGCAATAATGTGTAACAGAAAAAATGATAATTACAATTGATTATTTAAATTTTTAAAAAAATTAATAGTTTACTTTCTAATATTATGAAAATTTAAACTTATGTTAGTGTTACAGATGTTTAATATTATATTATTTTTTATAATTATATTAATGTTATATTTCGATAATAATATAAATGATTTATGTTCAGAATATATAATATTAGTTAATAAATAAATTGCATAGAAAAATTGTTGAATATAAAAAACGAATTTTAAAAATTGGGCTTATATTCAAACTCGAAATTATGTGTACAATCGTCAGTAATCATATAGAAATGCTATATTTGTGCTATTCTAATCACATAAAACTCATTACTCATTTATTTATATATTTACTTTCAACTTAAATATTTCAGGAAAATTTACCTTATGTTTTATGAATTGTGAATTGAGAACTGGACGATATTCTTATGGCTTCAATGGATTACTGTTTTCCTTAGCTACGCCGCATCATCATCTTGTATCTTCCTGCGTCTCATATTAATATACGCTATCATGCTTTCATGGTATGCTGCTGTCATTGTTGGTATATCTCTATTTGTAAATATTTGTGTGTTGCTGTTTTGATGTAAAATAAAAATTTATCAAAAATGGGTTGACTGCTTTTTGACAAAAGAATACATACAACATACATTTTCAAACTGTAGGAAAACATGTAATAATTTAATAAACGGATATGATACTTTAAAACTTATTTTTAATTTTTTAGAATGTGTTGTAAACTTCGACTTTTGGTGTTAATATAGAGTGCACACAGGTGATTACAAGAATTTAAAAGAATTAAAAATCGAAATTGAAATAAATTTAATTGAATAAATGTTAATTCAAGACCACTGAATGCTTATATTATCAAAATACAATCAAATGCTATATAATTTATTATTCATTGCCATTTAAATGTGTTTATTCCACTCTTATCTAGTTGATAATACGTTAATTGACCTCAAAAAAACTTATTCATTCAATCGTATCTACCTTTACTAACTGAGAATGTAAAATTTGCAACATAATCTGTTATTGTTCTCATAAGAAATGTGTGCATATTTTATATCTTAGCTCTTTAATTTTCTAATTTTTACAACTTTGAAGTTATTTGACATATTTTCAATAATAATAGCCAATATGTTTTACAAATTCAGTTGAAAAATGTAAGTTACAAAATACATAGTTCCACAAAAATACATAGTTCCATAATATGCAATAAACAAACTCATCCATAATAAAAATGCAATCCACTCGAAAAAAGGTTTAAAAAGATTATAATAATGATCATAATTCTAAATCAATAAATTCGTAAACATTTATAATGTATTATACAGATTACTGATTTCATTTACTGAAATTTAACTCAATACGCTGGTAATTGTTATGCATTCACAGTTAAGGGCTCTTTTTTATTACATTTTTGACTGATTGATCATAAGCGGCATAAACTTCAATGAAACTTATTTATTGAATTGAATCTTTCACAAGTTGAGTATATAAGATTTAAAACATAATCTGCTGTTTCTATCATAAAAAAATATTTGTGCACATTTTATATCTAAGTAATTTTAATTTTCCAGTTATTAAAACTATGAAAAACTCCTATATATTTTCAATGTTGAATATGTTGCACAAATAAATAGCTTGTAAAACTTCAGTTGAAAATATACGTTATTATAGATCTCTCCGTAATATGCAATGAATAATCTCTCCAAATGTAAAAATACAGTCCGCTCGAAAAAGGATTTAAAAAATTAAAATAATGCAAATTCCAAAATCAATCAATTTTTAAACATTTATAATATCTAATGATTTATAACCGGCTTTTGAATCAAAACTTTGTAACTATCAATATAAATAAAGAAACTTTTGTGGAAAAAATTAAGTTATTAATGTAGCGAATCATTATTTTCATAAAATTCAAACGTCTCTTATTTTTGAGAAATTATCCATGTCTTGTTTACACGTATTTTATAATTTGATATTTTAACAATTTTTATCATACTTCATTTGTATGAAACTGATCTTTTGAATAAAGTCTTCCATTTTAGAAAGTGCTACATATTTTAAGATAGTATAACATGTCATGATCCTTCAATGATACCAATTTAATAGTTGTGAAGAAATTTCCTGAAATTTAAGACTTTTTAAAATACTTCAACAAAAGATTGACATTACTGCATGAAATGTAAACGATTTTTATTGACATTTGATAGCTTTCCAAGAATGTATTTTTTCCATTATTGAACGCTTAAGTAGATGCATTCTATTTAAAATCTACGTATTTTACAAGATAAGTAATAATATGAAATTATAGAAGTATATATATATATGACCTGAAAGCATATACACTTTATCAAAATTTCGAATAAGGGTCTCATGCATGTATATCTTTGGCAAAAATTATAGACCGGATATAGCAAATAACAATAAGTGCCAATCTGTGAATGTTATGGATGAATGTAAAACAAGCCTCTGTAATTATTACCATTTACAGCGCTTTCAAAATCAGCATTTTTTTCGTTATTTACATTTTCAATTCATTTTCAGTTTGTTTATTTGGATCTGTGAAAGAAAAATATCATTCCATCATTCTTCAAGCGATGCACTTAGGAATATACGAGTGTGGAATGATAAGGGTTGAATTCTGAAGGATTCTGATTCTGATCAGTTGTGTGTCTAGAGTGGCGTTACGACGGTAATGAGCTCATCCTTAAAATAAAAATAAAAAACAGAATTTAAATAGCTGTCAAAGGACTAGTCCTTCAGAAACTCTTTCATACGCATGTGTACGACATACAAGAGAAGCCAAAGACAGTCAAACAAAAAAATTCTTTAAGTTGGAACAAAAAATAAAGGAACAGGAATAAAAAGAAAAGTGGGAAGTGTTTAAATGGCTCAATAAAAAGTTCTTGCTTAATATTCCTCAATATCAGTGTCATTGAAATAAATTCTGTAAATAATAAAATTTACCAAAAATAAGATGTTTAAACTTTGAAAACATAAAAATAAAAATAAAATAAGGTATTTTTTTTATAAAGAGAGAAATATAAAAATAAATAAATGAAAAAATAAACAAATAAGGCGGGAAAAATAAATATATACATTGAATCAGTCTAAGGTAGAGTTCGTGATCAGGAACAAAAGTCTAGAAAAAGAGTTTGTTTTCAATTTTTTTCTTATACTCACAAGTTACTGTACACTTTTAACAGTGCTTGATTCTTGCTATGCCTTCTTTGAAGGGTTCAGGCAATGATAGAGCTACATTTAAGTACGTTACTGTTAAAAAAGTATTAACACTGAAGTACCAGGATGAATGCAAAATTGCTTTGCACAATATATAACCACGAATATACTTTATTCTTTGCGATAAAAAAAAATTAAAGGATGTAAATTTCTTAGTGGTGCTAGTCCTGATTACTCGCACTACTTTCTTCAATTAACGACAGATAGAAATATTTTTTGTCATTGGTGGTACTTTTCAATACATTTTTCGAATACTTGCAATGCATTGGATAGTTTCTTTATCCAGATTCTAAACTATTTTGTTTGCGAAAATTATCTTTGGAACTACATGCATTTTACATTATCAGCCTTCAATCTGTTAAAATCTGTGAACAGAAATAATTATATAATGGATATAGAATTTGTAGAAAATATAAATTTACATGTTCATCTGATTTAGACAAATAGTGGCTTATAAAATCTGATTTAATACTGTGATAAGAGAGATAAGATATGTAACATAGAATATTACTTCAGCAATAATTTGCTTCATTACTCATTAGAGAACTATATTTTAGAATTTTATTCGCCATCAAAAGTCTGAAACTATCAATTGGTATGTAATATTTCTTTTCAAACATATTGCTTTGATGTTCACCTGAATATTTTGTAGAATTTATGATCGGCCATACAGATAAATATCAAATAAAGTTCATAAGATCAAAATGTTATATATTAAAAAAAAATTACACTTTTTTGCCTTTTAACCTCCAAATGTAGGATGATGAATAGTTAGTTAAGTAAGCAGTGACGTATTTCTAAACAACTAATATGATGAACTCATTCTTACATGTGATATTTATGTGGAGAAAGTATGCAGATGATATGATAAAGAAAGACAGAAAATAAACTTCACTAGTATAAAAATAAATTTCACTAATTAATTTTAACAGCATTTTATAAATTAATTCTTAATATTCCTTTAATCTCACGTCATAAAAACGTCACCAAAAAATGTCTTCACAAGCTGATTTTGTTAGCTAATTGAAAAAAGTATTTCATTCAAATAATAAAAAAATGAAGAGAAATTCTATAGATGTCGTAGATCATATAATTTCATTCGGTCATGAATGCTAAATTTTTACTAATTGAGAATATCTCAGCTAAAATTTAAAATGCAAGAATGAAATACTGTAGACAATAAAATATTAAAAGCTTATCAGTCTCAAGATGTAAGTATTTTAGAAAAGACCAAAACAGCTTAGGAGGGTTTTTTCATGGTTTTCTAAATCCAAATTTCGCTTTAAGATAGATAAACGAATTCAAATTGAATTGAATTTTAATTAAAATTTATCAATTTTTAAATATTTCAAGATAGATTATTTGTGTTTGCGAAACTCTCAATGTCATACAAGAAAGAATGGAAACAATATATTCAATCGTTTGTTTCAATAATTAAAAGACGATAACAAATTGTGTTAAATGTTTTAACTATGACAGTGTATGTTAATAATGACGTTGAAAAAGTAAAGATTTATAAAAGTGTTCATTATTTCAATATATGGAAACAAAGTTATTGCTGTTACAAATATCTATTTAAAAAATTAGAGAAGGAATATTGCCAAATATTATTTAATTAAATTTAGAAAAATTTCAAATAATTTCACAAAGAGGATTAATTTTTTAAGTATGAAAGTTTATATACAATGTGGTATCCTAAAAAACTTTTAAAAATACAATAAAAACAATATTTTGAAAGTTAAATACATATTTTATCTATTAAGTTGTTTAAAAACTGAAGCATCATGTATAAATGCTTTTATAAATGTGATTCAGGAAATAAAAAGAAAATTAAGTAAAGGTTTTACATATATATGATTCAAATTTTTTATTGTAAGAGTTTTATATGCATATTGTCAATTGCATTTAATTAAAGATGATACTCTTGATGATTAATTCCTTATCCTAGCACCGAATACCACTATTTTCAGTTAGCGAAATTTAATTCCTTGCATAATACAGACATAAATATGTTACAAAAGGAATATCTGAGAAAAAATTGACAGTCCAAATTAGGTATATGATAATATTTAAGAAGAGATATAACAACTAAACAAGTAATATCGTAAGAAAATATGTAAAAAAAAACAAAAAAAAAACAATTCGTTGAAGTGCATCGACAAATAGAAGAAAATAAATGGTTTAACGTTAATAGAACATTCTTCTAAGCTTTATCATACGATTAGATGTGGGAGGAAAAAATAAAGGAAAATTAATTCTTCTGTCTTGATTAAATATGAGTAACAAAGGAAAATTTATTGTTATGAAATGATTAAACATGAGGAATAAATCTCAGACTTAATCGTCTGAATTATTTCTGGAAAGGGAAAAAAATGTGTGAAAACTTTTTTTTCCTAATTTAAAGCAATTGACAAACATACTTTTAATCCAAAGAAAAGAGAAAAAAAATGTTTCGTAAAAAAGGAAATTAAACAATGAATTGTTTGCAATAGAATATACTAAATATACATATGTATATATTTGTTTTCGAAAATATATCAATGAAAAATGATTCGTAAAGAAAAGAAATTAGACATTTTTCACATCTAGCTATTAGACCACAATATTAAGATTATTTAATTGGTAATATATATAAATTTTTGTGATAAAAATCTTAGCAAAAGTAATATTATTTTGAATTACACATATATAAAACAAGGGGGAATTTTCAATGTTTAGTTACGTTAGAAAAATGACCAAATTTAATGATCGAAATTGCTTCCGTTGTTGAAGCTAGAGATTTAACTAAATAATGACTTTTGATAAATCTCTAAAAAAATGTTGGCTTGGCAAAATACAGACTTTCACTGAGGTTTATACAAGGATGTGATTTTTTAAAAAAATAAATGTTTGGCAAATTCTATGAATTTGTGTTAGGGAAAATATAACAGTTTCTTTCAATAATAATAGTGAAAAAAACAACAGTAAAGTTATATTTTTAAAATTTAAACTGAATTATAAGTTTTTTTGGAGGGAGGACAGATAATTATATTTGACACACATGGTGCTCATGATATTTTATGCAGAATATATTTTTCAAAATTAATTCAGTGTTTGTGGCTAGAATGGTGGATTTTTTCTTCTGGAGAATATGCAGTAAAGTGATTTTTTTTATTTATCTCAAAAATATATATTGAAGTATAATCAATGATAAATATCTTGAAATCTTGAACTTTGATAAGAAAAAGAGCTTAATAAAACTTCTACAGTGATTGAATTATGGTATTTGCGAAAAATGTGATATTTTTATTTTTATTTTCCAGATTTAGCCCTATAAATCCGCAGAAAAAAAATATTTTTTATGTCTTCAAGAAGATTTTAATAAATTTTTGGGAAACAATTTGAAGAAATACTTTTATAAAAGCTTTAGTTTTTGTATACGATATGGTTCCACGTCTAGCCTCGATTTTTGGCTTTAAATAATGAAGTAATAATTTTGAGATTTATCTGAAAAATGTTGGTGGTAGCCGAAAATATATAATTGCTAATGACTTATCTACGACTCACAAGCTTCTGCTTGTAGACATAACTGGCGACATCAGTATCTTGGTTGTGATTATAGAACTCCAGAATAATTTATTTTCATAAATAATGTACTGATGCAAATGATGTAGAATTTGTGAAACATAAAATGAATAATAGAGGGGAATTTATGTAAAAATGATTTTTTTTGTCGTGTCCATGAGAGTCGAAACTAAATATGTCCATGAATTTTGAAAATTTCTTCTGCGACTTGCTTGATGTTGTCTCCATACGGATCTATCATAGTTGGCAGTACACCAATCTTTCTCAGGCTGGCGCTCATAGCCGGACACTCGTAGATGTGAGTAGGCGTAAGCTGTGTATCAGGACAATGATCACAGCTTCTATAAATCTTCATGCCCTCTCCATTGATCTTCATACCCCTGTGGTGTCCGGTTCTCAGTCTAGTTATGGTTTTAATAATAGATCTGTTCGCGGTTATTTCAAAGAGAAGATGTTTGGCTTGAATGGATTTTTCTCTAAGTCTATATCTGGCCACTGCATTCGCATCTTGAAGAGAAACATCAGAGCAGCTAGAGTTGAGGTATCTGCCCTCCTTGGCCAATCTACCAGCAGTTTCATTTTCTTCTATATCAACATGTGCTGGAATCCACTAGAGGTCACATGTCTTGTTAATAATCTGAAGATCTTGAAGACTAGAGATGATTTCTTGGGTGTAAAAAGAATGTCCTTTTAGAATCGCTTGGAGGGCGGCCTTTGAGTCACAAAAGATTACTAGGCCTTTTGCCTGCTTGGAAGCGGGAAGGGCCTTATAGATATTAAGTGCCACCAGAATTGCCCTCAGCTCACAGGTGAAGTTAGAGGCAACCTTTCCGGCTCCATATTTGCCCTGGTGAGAGTCACCATCCGAAGTAGTTAAAAACACACCGGCACCCCCGTTGGGGATGGTTTTGTCAGAGGAGCCATCTGTGTATGCATGTACAAAATCTCTTTTTGGATATTCTTCTATTGCATTGAGTCCCTTTTTTCTAATGATGTCCTTTTGTTCATTTTTGTTGCATGGCTCCAAAAGGTCAATGTGAACGCTGGTGTTCATTGGAAGCTTTTTGAAAGAGATGGGTTCTTGAACAATATGTAAAAATGATATTTTAACGATTTGATTAACGAGTTGAAACAAAAGGAGGAAAGTTTATATATAATATAAATATTATGAAATCGAAACTAGTGGTTGATACTTAAGAATTAATCTTATTTATTTTCTTAAATATGTGAATAATAATGGCTATGTAAATATTTTTTAACTATACGATATTTTTCATTGATATTTTCTATTTCTACTTTAGTGTCCCATTCTGGATATATTGAAAATATTCTTTTCGAAAAGTTTATTCTTGCAAAAAAGTATTTTCTAAATATTCAGCATTCATCCTGATAGCAAAAGAATCTTTCTATTGATAAAATGCATCTTAAATTCATTTGAACAAAGTCTAGGGGTTTTAAGGATGTCAAATAATATTTTTAAATAACTAGTATTTATGATCAAACAATTTTTTTTATTAAGGACAAAAATAACTTGTTTTATTAGGGAAAATTATATTCAAAAATAGGAGTATTCAGAACATTATTCCATTATATAATAAATAAGAAAATAAAACTTTAATATCCTTTGAAATTTGAAAAAAAAAATACCACCTATATGGTTAGTCCTCAGAAAAAAAGAGAAAGGAAGAAAAATTGCATTACGAAAATTGGAAATTAGAAAGAATTTGTTTTCAAAAATTAGAAAGAAATCTACTGCGTTTGCCTTGGGCATTAATAATTATAATATAATTTTCTCGCAGAATCATGATAAAGGAAAGTTTGAAAATGGAGCCTCTGGCGCCATCTAACAAACTCTCTGACTCAGTTTTACAAATGCCAGTCATTTGCTGAGATAAACCTTCAGAAGTATGAAACTTAATAAAATATTAAATTCTACATATATGTATATGAAATGTAATGCAATATAAAATTCTACATGAGTGAAACTTAATATAATATAAACTTCTACATGAAAGAAAATTTATAAAGTTTCTTTAATTTAATGCACGCAGAAATTTATTTTTATTAAAATTCTACATTTATTACATTTAATAAAATATAAAATTATACATGTATGAAAATTAATACAATAGATCAATGTTCCAAAACAACGCTCCTGATCAAGAAAAAATTTATTCAATATACCGGGCGAAACGATATATCTTTATAGAAATCTTACAGATATTTGATTGGGCCAGTATTAATAGCTTTAAATATCCTGGTATTAAAACCAGTTTATCCTTTAAATATCTCCCAATCGATTTCTAAGTAGTATTTAAATGCATTAAGTAAAATTACAATAAGCAAATAACAAATAGCAATCGTAAAATAAACCGAAAAACGAAAAGAAAATCATTATTATATTGATAGATATAACAAAGTTGATAAAATATGAAACTGAATGTGTTATTCTTGTTTTAAAATGTTATCTCTCTGTAAAAAAAATGTTACCAGCATTTATTTGAGCTACAGAGAAAGTATTTTTTTTAAAAAAAACAATATCTTGTCTTTTATTTTCAATTTTATCATATTTAGAAATATACATTGAAATGCTGTGTTTATATTTTGTCATTAGTTTAAAATACAAAAACTAAACCATTAGAATATCTAAATTACATTTTTCTCAATCATATAGCTGAGTACTTTAGGACACATTGTATGCATTTTGCAAAAAAGTAGTGGTTTTATTATATAATTTCAGAACATATTTTGAGAAGAAATAAAATCCTGTTAGTTTAAATTAGTTTTCCTCTTACATAATCGAGTCATAATTGAGTTAATAATAAAAAAATTAAATTATCATAAAAGATGGCTTAAATAGTCTATTAAATACTTCGGAACATTGCGAACGGTCTCAAAGGAATTGAATAACTATTTTAATTTCAAAAGTGTAATCGGATCTGTACTTATTTAATAAGTAAAATAATTTATTATTTTTTTATAAATAGTAAAAAAATAAGCAATACAAGATGATATTAATTGTGTCAACAATTTTTATACTTATTATTTAAAATGCAGAAGATTTTTTCTACAATTCAGTACAATTAATTTATTTCTAAATTGTTTCTTTGTTTTTGTTCTGTCCTTTCTCAAACTAAGTGCCTAGCTGTTTATAATTTAAAAATTGAGTAATACAAATTGCACTGTTTATATTATTTTATTTAATAAGTAAATCATTTATTTAATTTAATAAGTAAAATGTTTAATTACTTTTTTATAAATGGTAATAAATTTATAATATAAGTTTGCAGTAATTGTGCTCTAATTTAATTTTTTTTTAAATGTTCAAGTTTTTTCAATTCATCTTATATTATCAATTTTATTATTTATTTTTCAATTTACGCTATCCCTCCTCAAAGAAATTGTCTGGTTGTTTCTAAATTTTAGAATTGTGTTATGAAAATTGTCCTGCTCATGTTTGCTTGAAATATTTATTTTAATTTAATAAGTAAAAGGTTTCCTAATTTTTTTATAAATGGAAAGAAATAAGTATTATAAGCTGACAGTAATTGTGTCTACAGTTTCTCATGCCTATACTTTTTAATGCTAACGATCTTTTCTACGATTCAATTTAATTCATCTACTTTTAAATAGTTTTCTTGCAATTCGTGTTTATCCTTTTCAAAAGAATTGCCTAACTGCTTATAATCTAAAAAATTGAGTAAACCAAATTGCACTATTTATATACTACTGAAATATTTTTATTTCTATATAAATATATCTAGTAATTATGCCTACAATTTTCATGCATAATGTTTTTAAATATAAATGTTTTTTTTCTACAATTCAGGGTAATTAATTTACTTTTAAATGGTTTGCTTTAATTTAACAAACATAAATGCCTGATCCAATTTGAATTTTTGATATGCGAAAATCTTAAACCATCCCCTCACTAGCTGTCAGAAACTGGGAAAATTACACTATTTAAATAGATTCCTTTTTTACATTTTATGATAATTTTTATGAACAAGAAAAACAATTTGAAATAAGAACACAACCCTCAATTATTTAAAGATATTGGTTTTCATGTTAGAATCAGTATTCTGTATCAGCAGTCTGACGAATAATAAAGTTAAAAATATTACATTATTTCATTATGTCTTAAATCCACAAAATATTTTTTTAATGAAAATATGGATTTGGAAACTAAAACAAAAAAAAATGTGATGCGTAAGGTGAAATATTTTAAATAATTTAGAATTTTATCCTTTATATTGTAATTAGATTTATTATGTATCGAAATTTTACATGGATGATTAGAAATGTCCTTTTTTCTTTCTTAGGCTGTGGTTTATTTTTTTAATATTGAATTCAGTATATCAATAATTCTTTCTTTGATCTTGAGGCCCAGAATTTCGAAGGGAAAAATATTTTGCAACTTTAAGCTTTTAATAATAGCATGACTTTCTTAAATTTTTTAAAATATTTTTTTCTGAATTTCTTTCATAGATGGCATTACACATATAATATAAATATTTTATTGATATCGTTACTTAAACTGACAACTCATTACAAAAATTGTGAATTACTGTGTTTGGATGACTAACTCAAAATCCTGCAAAAGAATACACCTCTATTGCATTAGGGAGTAAATGAAAAATCAGTTCTGAAATACAATTTATACAGTCGTGAAAAGTGAGGTTAAATATAAGTGTATAAAGACGTTTTATACGCTATTTTAAATACTTTTAGAAAGACTTAAGTAATTATAAGTACAGTTGACGGGAAAAGCAAATTTAAAAGAATCTGTTAGTAATAAAGAAAAAAATAATTATAACGTTCCAAAATTATATTTTATGAGAATTTTCTACTATATATATGTATATTGAAGTGAGTGAATGTGTTTGAATTTTTTTATTATCAAATCCATGTGATAATGCAATCTGTGATAAGATAAAACTGATAACAGCAGTCTAAAGCTATATAAAGAGAGAAAAAAAAACAGAATTTTAGAAGGCAGCTTTGAGAGGCATTTTAAAGCAATATTGTATTAGATAAGTCTATTAAAAAACAAAAACTTTAACAGAACGCGTTTTCCTTTCAAAAAGATTTGTCTCAAAAGATAAAGGACGAAATTAAATTTAACATATTCCCTACTGACGAAAAGATTACAACGAACCGAATTTGTTTACTTATTAGATTAGTAAAGCAAATCCCGTGTTTACATGTGGTCGAATAATTGAGTAGAGAACAAACAAAAATTATTCTGACTTTCTCTCGTTCACAATATCAGAGCAAGCCGTTTTAAAAATTCCACCTAATGGTAATTCTTAAAAAGCCTTAAGCCAACAAACTCTTTCTCAATTAATGTTAAACTTCGTTAGACTTCAAATCCCTTTAATTAAATTTAAACGAAAGAGAAAATGAAATTTATAGGAAAAAAAAGACTTTGAAGAAAGTATGTGCTACTGCTTTAACTGTAAATTCGATGCGAGGTTGTTTCGAATAAGTCGTGTAGTTTTGGTTGATGCATGAAAAATAATTCTTATTTCAGAAGCTTTGTTCGTTGTCATTTTTTGGTTTAAAAAGTATCCAAAAGATATTATTATTTTTCTGCCAATTCTAGATAATTTTAATGCAGGATTAGAATTGCAAAATGAGATGGAAAATTCCAGAATTTGAATTAAAAAGGCAAATGCAAAGAGCATGAATTAACAATGTATGAAATGCTTTTTAAAATGAATGAGTGGTATTATTTTCAATTTTTGATTCACAAATGTTGAATTTAAAATTAAAATGAAGAATGATATTGATATACCGTATAAATGAAAATACAGGATTATTTCTTTTGTTATTTTGTAGAAAAATCTACAATCTTTAGAATGAAGACCAATTTAGAGTTTTAAGAATGTAAATAAATGTTTGTAATTTTGTGTTCTTCTACAAACCAAACTGTTTAATCTAATGTTACAAAATTTTAGAACAAATATTTTTCATACAATATACTTGTGCTACTTTTAATTTTCTTTTTCTTTTAAATTAATATATTTATATATACATGCATAATTAATTCAAGTTATTAATGTGGATAAAAATCCATAAAAGGTAAAAAAAATATTATTGCGAAAATAGCATTTTATTATTATTAACAAAAATAATTATGATTCATTATTATTTTTGAAATAAGCATTTTTCGCATTTAAAAAGTGTCGAAAGATAATTTATAGATTTTACATTGGAAAAAGGTAGAAATTCATTTAGAATCCCTAGGATTTGGAAATATTTAGCCAAGTAACTAATCGCATAAATTATTTTGTCAATATGTATTCGAAAGCAGTTAATCTAAATTATTGTATAATGCTTTAAAAATAATAGGTGATGGTGAATTAATATCGAAATAAATATTAATAGCACAAGACATTTCTACATTTTTTTTACAAAAGAGTATTTGACATATCTCTGTAAAATTTCTTATAAAAAGAAAATTAAATTAACTAATATTTTAACTTATATTATATTTAATAAATTGCAAAGCTTTGAAACTGTGAACACTCAGTCAAAAATAAATTTAATTCTCCGTAATATCACTGACTTTTAAATAAAATATCAAATTAAGAATTTAAAAATGTCTATTTTAAATTTGTATTAAATGTTTTACTTTGAATTTCTTACATCATACTGACAAATTGATGAATTAATAAAATAAAAATTTGAAATAAAATTTAAATAGCAGTGCATTTGATTCTTGTGTTTATTTATTTATTTTTGAAATAGACTTTTTACGTTACAAAACGCAAAATTAAAATCAATATGTTTAAGAAGAATTAAGAGGAGTTATGTATTTATAAATAAATATTTTTTGTATTTCTTTACAATGGAAGACATTTTAAATAAAAAGAAAAGGCTGTTGTCTTCAAAAAGGTTTATTTTTCGTTTTATATTTCGATAAATAACAGTGAGCAAGATTAAAGTCAATTCATTTGAAACTTGTTTCCCCAGTCATTAAAAACTATTTAGAACCATTTAGTATGTTCGCTTAAAAATTGAATATTTCTTTTATTAATTAGTTTTATATTTATTTTCTGAAGCATCAATGATACTCTTTCGGTTAAGACTATTCTCATAAAACGACCCCTTTCTTTATTATAGATTGAATAAAATCTGCAACTGACATTCCATTTGTATTAAATTGCAAATATGTGTCTTTTATAGCAAGTTTCGCAAATGAAATTCATTTATTTCAATCTGAGGTGTCTGACATTTTTATTTAAAAAATCATTTATTCCCTTGTCATCGTTATTGTGAAAAGAATGAAATACACTGCGAATTCTTGAAGGAATAAAACCCTATTCTCGAATTTCCCTTGATGCTTCTTTCATTAAATAAATGCTCAGTGTGGATGACAAGGCTAACTTCCAAGAATAATGATTACTACAGCGAAAACTGGTGAATTTTTTTAATACATATCTTATCATTACTTAAAAAAGTATGTGTTTTTATTCGAGTAAATTTTAAATAAGTGCTTTTGACATAATAATCTGTTTTAAGTAAAATGAGAGGAATTTGTGTTAAAGTTAAAAATGCATTAATGCTTACGTTTGGCTTTGCAATTAATAGCGCTAATTTATTAATTTTGTCAAGTGACAAATATTATCACATGGTATTCAGGAATTGGGTTAGAACATAAAATATATGCAGCTGGAAAGTTTTGATATTTTTTCATAAAAATTGCTACAATGAATGATTTCATCATCATTTAGTAATTTACACACAAACAAATAATCACAGAATATTTTTTGGGGTAAACTCTGTTTTGAAGTTTAGTTGTGAATGCTTTATTTGTCTAGTGTGGTATATTTTTGTGTTATGATCTACATTAGGCTAATGTTATTTTGAAATGCATCTAGAAGCTTTAAAGAAAAATGAAATATTAAAATTATATTTTTCTTGTTTAATCTATGTTTTAAAGTTTAATTGTAAATGTTTCATTTTTCAAGTGTAACTCGAATTTGTTTTATTGTTGATTGACTGTATTAGGGTAATTTAATTATTTAATTTTGGAAGACAGATATTAGCTTTCAAGAAGTTAAAAGACCTAAATTGCAGTAAAGTAAAAGTCATTATGTTCCTACTGAATTGCCTTAAAATTTAAAGTCCCTGTATTACTGAACCGTTATCTGAAATGACTTTATTATGTTGTTATATAGCTTTTGTCTTTTATAATGAATCTCTTTTTATGTGTACAAGCTAACAATAAAAATATCATAAATAAATAAGTGGCATAAATAATAATAAATAAAAAGCATCGTTAACATTATTCACACTGAGCAATTTTAAGCTACATAAAATAGTATTTGATGAAATTTAGTAAATACTAATATTAAACTACTGTATAATTTTTTGAAAATTTAAAGTAAATGTTCTTAGAAGGACATAAATAAGATTATTCATAGCTTTGTAAAACGTAGGTTCACCGTATCATCAGAAATATTCATTGTTTATTTAAATATTCATTGTTATTATTACTTCATTTAAGTCATCTGGCTACAGAATTTATTTAGGTCCATGCATTGCAAATAGGTATTCTCGACAGGAACTTGTTTGCAAACTCAGTACTTTTTAAGGACCTTGACAGTTTACCTTTTCCCTATTGTGGACATTGTATGCATACACATTTGAAACGGATCATAAAACCCTTCAATCCATCGACGAAGAGAAAGACAAATCAAGATATTATACGAACCAATGAATATTAGTAACTTTTTCATCAAAAGAAATAGCGATTTCAGGAACATTTCCATTTAAAAGCCATTTCTGTGCTCTTTCTGTCCGCACACCTAAAACCTCAGTCTCTACAAATTCAATAGTAATTTTTTTAATCTGCTCTTTGACATAGACCCTTTTCGGAAGTCTTCCAGGTGTCAATATTTTCACAGTCAAGATAAAGTCACAGTTAATGCAATTCCAATAAAGTAATTTGATAAGCAAAATTAATCTTTCTTCATTGAAGTCATGGTGAAGAATGTTTTTTATTTCTAATTTGTATAATGATCTTTCTAAACTTTAAGATTAGTGCCATCTGGTGCACAAAATTTAAACTATTATTATTTCCTTTTGTTGCAATTTTCTTAACCACGCTGCACATAAGGCACGTAATCCATTTCAATGAAATACATAAAACGGAACAACTCTTCAAAGAAGTGATCATCTTAAATATAACTATTCTGTCGTAATAATCCATGAGATAAAATATCCATTTTTAATGAATGTATGCAAATAACAACAAAAAAATGTGAGTTTTTAACGAGCTTTTAAAATAGCATGTAGAATATAATGAAAAGAAAATGTTGCTTAATTAAATTGTGGGTTCAATAGAAAAGTAAATAGTTTGAAAAATATTCATAATACAACAAATAAACCTTAAATTATTTTATAATATGGAACAAAATCTACCAGGTTAGTTTAGTTATATTAACGTCCAGTAGTGAAGTAACACTAGGATTATTTTGGGTTGGATCTCGTAACCACACCATCAGAGGATGTTTGGCCTGATGGATATAACGAGAAACAGACCTCCTTACACGACGGTTCTTCGGTAGAATCGGTCTTGAACCTGAAATCCTCCAATTCACAAGCTGAGACTTTACCACAAGCCCACCGCGGTCCTACAAAATAGGGCAGAATCAAAGGAATTTTACTCGCCTCCAAATTCCCTTCCTTGTTTTCTTCGCCTTTATCAAAATCACAATAAACAAATTTTTATACATTTCCTAAAATGAGATTATTAAAGATCAAAAGCATTAAGTCAAACGAGATTTAATCTCACTCCAACTATTCTATCACCACAAATTGTTGAAATTTCAGATAATATGCAAATTAAACAGACGGTAATGACAAAGACGGTAGCTCTAATATGAGCAGGAAAACCACAAAGAAAATTTAACTAACAGCGTGAGATTTTGAAAGGGTCTTATTCTTATAAGATATCGTGACTAATCCTCTCAGCAGAAATATAAGAATTTGCTTAGATGAAAAATGGCTCAAGTCATTTTGGAAACTTGGAGTGGTTTCACATCATTAAGTAGGTAGTAATATGGATGGATTATATAGCATTTAGTATATTATGTATAGAGTTTAAATATATTTACATTTTTGTTATACTTTAAAGAAACAATAAATGCTAACAGGATCAGTTTTATAGGGGGATAATTTATTTGTAAATTGTGAGAATATTGCAAAATCTTTCAAAATATTCAACAAGCATCCTCTACTGATACCAAATTAAGTAAATAGTTATTTAATTAGGACAGAATATAAGCGATTGGCAGTAAGAGCAGATTTTCCGAAATTTGTATAAGATTTTCAATTTAAGGTTTATTGAAATTTGAGGTGTTTTAGATAATATTTAGATAATTTAAATTGTTTAGGAATATCTCATTATCTAAACCCCACTTTTATAAGATTTAAATTTTCGAAAATAATTTTTTTTCTTAAATCTATTTTATTTCCGTACATTCTTTTTAATTTCGTACATTTCCAGATAATTTCAGAAAATCTTATGATGTAATCTCTTCTTTTACACTGTTTAAATTTTAGAAATATAAATTTTCAGTTGAGTCTATATTTTTGTTGTACATTCTTTTTTTATTTATTATATCTTTAGACACATTATTATTTCACATAATTTTATTTTTATTTCACTACTCTTTTTTGGAGATCATCTGGCTTACCAAAGATTATAGGATTAAAAATTATTATATTTAATTTTTATTCATAATTATGCTTAAGTCAAACTGTCAGATATTAAAGCAATATTATTTCAACCGTTTCACATATGTTATTTGCATACCTTCCTAATGGATATCAGTCCCATGACATCAAAATCTTATTAAAAATGTAAAAGAGTGATTAATATATCTTTTAAATATGTTAATGAAACTTTTACACTTTAGCTCCAAATTTTTATTCATCCTGTAAATTAGACGTATTAATAAGAATAAATTTCTTCTTCTGTTTTCTGCAGTAGAACAAAATCCTGGGAATTAAATATTTGGTGACATAATGAAAAAAGCTTTAAATTTCCTGGAGTTATGTAATCTATCGTAGAAAGTTAAGCAAAAAAATCTTTGAAAAGTTGCAAAATGTCTGGGAAAATTTATATGACTGTCAAATCATGTCATTAAGAGGTCGATATATTTTTAAATTTGAAAAGGTCTAAAATTCATTTTTGAATTGTGAAATGAAATTTGTTTCTACAAAATTAATTTTCTGAGTTTTAAGAGAATGAGATCTCATTTTTGTAAGATCACAATTTTGGAAGATATAGTCATTGATTGTCTTTGTTAAATATTAGTGATTACCATCTCAGGATGGCCATATGAATCCTACTCTAGTGAATTTTCTAAACTTATTTCTTTTAATTTTTGTTTCCTTTGACTAAATGGAATTTTCGGCGAGCGTTTTCAGAGCATTGCAACAGTACGTATTATAATGAACTCTTAAGAATATTTTGAAGATGTTTCGTACTTAATTTTTTTTCTTTCAAAGTGTGAAATATTTTATTTAAACATTAAATATTAGCATCACTTTGAATAACGTTTCGTTTTCTCTAGAAGTATTTTATAGCTATGATTTTATTTAGAAATTTGAAATGCTATGGTTTGGTTTTGATATTTTAATTATTTCACTTAAGATCAATATAATTACAGAGGAAAAAATATTGATTCAAAATTTAATTTAAAAATAATTTTGCAAAAATTCAATAAATGAGTTTTTAAAGAATTTTTTTCTCTTCCTCATTAATGATTTCTCAATCAAATAATTTTGGCTATAAAATTCATAACTGACAAACCCATTTTTGAGATATATATAGATTGATAATTTTCATGTTATACTGAATTATTATATATTAGAAAATGAAATTGGAAAAACAAATATATTTCAATAATATATAATTACTCTACTGCATCTGTCTATTTGCATGCATTTGCAAGACAAAATTTAAATTTTGTATTAATTTTTACTAATCATTTTTTATTTTAGTCTATAATTTCCATATATAACCATGATATTATGTTTGAAAAATTGTTGAAAAGTAATTGTTGAATAAAAGTTAATTTTAATCTATTACTCTAGTAAAACAGAACATGAAACTCTCAATGAAAATAAAATTGATAAAAGAAAATAAATAAATCAGAATAAAACTGATGTAACTTAGGTACTTTTTAAAAAAGATAAGGAATTTTAATAAACAAAGTTTTGCTTCAATCTTCGGATTTAGAAGCTGTATCGTTAGTACGGAATGTTATGTATTTATAGCATATAATCTATATACATTTTCACAATTTCACATTTGTTTTTTGAATATTTTGTCTCGCATGCTCTTCAGTGTTTTGAGCTTCATAATATCGATTGAAATTTATTTATAAATCATCTTTACTGAACTTCAAAATTATTGATAAAGTTTTAAAGCTTGATTTAAGCATTAAATTATTAAATATAAATTATTAATTAAATTTTTAAGAAAAAATATTTTAATCTTTTAAACAAAAATATCTTTGACACTTTGATATCTTCTTCCAATGAATGATATCAATCCTGATTACAATATATTGATATGAATCACTAAATTGAACACTGGATCAGCCAGAATTGATAACATTGATAAATATTTTTAAAAATATATTTTACAAACTTATAAGGGAAGAAATTTTTGTATCGCATATTAATTGTAGAATACTCATGCCTCCATCCTGGCAGAGTATTAGCGCGTCTTCCCCGTGATCTGGGCTTCACGCAGTCCAGTTTCGGATCGATAATGGTTATTATTTTTTCTGTGATCTATATTTGAGCTGTGTGAACGGGCTCCCTTGTAAAAAGGGACTGTGAAAGCGAATGTGAAGTAGCTTAGTCGTACTCCTAACCCTAGTTTCCGCTACTGAACAAAATAAGAGACGCTCATTCATCTTAAATCCCTGACAGATAATTGCCAGCGGTCTTGTAAAGTGCTATAAATCATAACAACAACAGAATCATCCCATTGTAGTGTTGAATAAATACAGTAAATATTAAATAATAAAAAAAATGGATTTGCTTGTCACCTAAAATATATTTGTTTAATTGACACATATCTCAGTGAAAAATTCTTCAAAATTTCTTGACTTCCATGTTTTTTTTTTGTTGTTGTTGTTGTTTGTTTCTTTCTTACTAAAAGCATTTAAAATCATTTCCAATTTCTTTATGGTAAACAACATTTGTGTTTCATAGATTAGAAATCTATAGAAATACTACACTCAACAGAGTTATTTTCATAATTTGAAACTTGAAAATATCCACATTTTGACTTAGACCATTTGTTTACAAAAGCAAAAGTAACGAAATAATCGGATCAACGACAGAATTATAAGAGTTTCATACTCTGTTTGGATGCGGCAAGGAAAGACACGGCAGATAAATAAACATGAAATTTGTTTATTCAAAGCTTAGAAGCGAACTTCCTAAATTTTAAGAAATTGTTTATTTACAAATTTGATCTGGAATTCTAGCAAACGGCGGTAAGATTAAGGGAGGCGTTATTTGATTTCTTTATGGAAATTATTATCGGTATTGAGATTTGTAATTCCTTGAAAGTTTTGAAGAATCTTAACTTGGATTAAAACTGGAAATTTAATTAACAGCTTTCTAAAACAAGGAAAGCTTTGGGCAGATAATATCATTTTATTTTTAAGATATTTTGTTTGAATATCTGGAATATTTATTGACAAATGATTAATCTGACGTATGCCAATTAAACACTGAAACTTATTTGCAGCATTAGATTCAGATAGCATAAATGTGCGGAATAAGCAGTTAATTTTAATTCTTTTATATTTTCGTCGGGAAATGCAGAATCTCATTCAGAATAATTAGTTACTCCTTAAAATAACGGTAATAAGGAAAAATTAATTAATAAAAAATGGATTTTGCATACAAACGAGTTTTGGTGGATGTTATTTCCATTTCTGATCAGTTCATCTCCTTATGGACACTGGGAGGATTGTTTTCAAACTGCATCAAAATACCATATATTTATTATCTAAATTAATTGATCGCTGCGATTTAACTTTTTCGTTACTACCACTTTGATATTTATGCTTATAATATAATTAATGCAATTATATTGTAATATAAAATTATTACTAAGCTTTTTTATTATAAAGATAATACATTAACAGACTAAAGATAAATACACCATTTAAATTTCGGAACAGAAAAAAAACTGAACCATTATAATCATATCTCTATTTATTCATATAATTTTTATAATTAATTAAATAATATTGTTTTGTAATGTCTAAATTAATTATTAATTTTGTAAAGTAACGTCAATTAAGTTAAATATTAATGTTTTGTAATTGTTGTTAATTACTTATTTTTGTTTTATAAAGTTAATTAATTAGTAATGCATCGTAACGTCAGTTAATTATTAATGTTTTGTAATATTACTTACTTATTATTGTTTGTATTGTTGATCAAGTTAATTATTAATGCTTTGTAATGTTAATTAAATTAATTATCACTGCTTTGTAACTTCCATTATAAATGTTTTGTAATGTTAATTATTAATGTTTTGTAATGTCTATTAAGCCAATTATCATTAAGATATCATTACTTTTTTCATTAGAATTGAAAACTGTTAAGTAATTAAGCAAGAAAACAATATTAAATTGCAAAAACTCTTAAAAACCTTTTTCTAATTTATGGAATCATAATTTTGTCACTTCCGCTTAGAACGCGAAGAAATATAACGATTAATAAAAATTTCTAGGGAAATGAATTTATCATTCATGAAATTAAATTACATAACTAAAGATTTAAAAAAAAACCCGGAAAAGCATCGAATAATGTCCTATTTTATAATGTCTTCAAAATACGTTGCGTTATATATAATTTTTAATAATTTTATTCATAAATCATCTTTACGGAACTTCAAAATTATTGATAAACAGTGATTTAAGCTTTAAATGATTAAATATAAATTATTTATTTCATTTTAAAGAAAAATATTTTAATCTTTTAAACAAAAATATCTTTGACACTTTGATATCATCTGCCAATGATTGATATCAATCCTGATTACAATATGTTGATATGAATCACTAAATTGAACACTGGATCAGCCAGAATTGATAACATTGATAAATATTTTCAAAAATATATTTTACGAACTTATAAGGGAAGAAATTTTCGTATCGCATATTAACTGTAGAATACTCATGCCTCCAATCTGGCAGAGTATTAGCACGTCTTCCCCGTGATCCACTATACAAATAACAAGACCCATCTCAAATAGCGGTACTGTTGTCTTAAAAAGGGAATTTAATATATAAGAGGTGTTCAAAAAAATTGTATGAAACGACGCTGTG
>JAPMOQ010038156.1:3039734-3054514 GCA_026543055.1 Argiope trifasciata | reverse complement strand
GTCTTAAAGTTTTATTTATCTATTTTCTTGCAGTTTAAATATAAAAGGATTTTTTTCTTTCAAAAATATAAAAGAGCTATTCTTTAATAAAAACTATATATGTGATTCTAAAAAATCAGCAAAAAGAGAGTCCTTATGGGAATTAACATAATTTTTACATATTTGACAGGACTACAAGCAGATTTGGATGAATTTAAATATATTATCTTCCGAAATAAATAGCACCTTCTTGTTGATTATGTCAGTATTTCACCTGAAGATGGCGCTACGAGTCTAACAGTGATTTCCGACGAGCCTGAGATAAAATCGAAGTCTAAAATTAGACTTCATTTTCCCTCTCCACAGAAAAGAGAGTAATGATTCATTAAAAAAATGCGTATTTGAAAAAGTCATGCACTAGTATTATTTTTTATGTCAGCTAATACTAATTTTTAACTTACTTATGATCACATTATAATTTTTTTATATTTTTAAGTTGCCTTTAAAACGCACTAGTAAAATAATAATAAATTACTAGACACATAAATTATAATCAATATGCATGGAAAGACACTTTCCAAAAAAGGAATTTTTAACGTATTTCATTATTTTTTAATATATAAATATTTTGTTATACTTGCAGGCATGTGTGTTATGCAAAGTATCAAACTTTAAAGTTCAAATATATATTTTGGAGGCATTGCTGTTAGTGACATTTCAAATTCTAAATATTGGGGCCACTGTGACCTAGTAGTAAGGAACCTAAGGTTTCAGGTTCGGCACCAGATTCCACTGAAAAACCTTCATGTTAGAGGGACTGTTGCACGTTAAATCCTTCAGGGCCAAACTTCCTCCCGCTGGTGTGCTGTGGTTGTCTCAGCTCAGGTTTTATCATCGGCATATGGTAGCAGCTCAAAATTATGAGGGTCAATCGAAAATAGCCATAGTTTTGCTTTACAGAGGGACGTTAATGTAACTAAATTAAATAAAATTAATAAAATTCTAAATAATTTATATTAATTATGAAGTGTGATTCTTTGGTTTTTATAACGTTATATCAAATCCCCATTTAGAAACGATAGGGATATTTTAGAATGAATGTCGCAAATTAAAACCTCAATCAAATGAGGAGCTAACATCAGAGTTGATGCAGCAAACTTCTGCAAAACCCGAACATGACATCTAAAAAAGAATGTGTCTTTTTCAATTGAAGCGATTTTCATATATATGTATGTATGTGTGTGTATTTTCTTATGTATATATACTTGTATCTTCGTGTATTTTCATCACTAGATTTCAGATTTCTTGAATGAAGTTCAAAATTTTTTTATTACTTCATAAAATATTTTCATTTTTTTTTTCATTTTAATGGAACAAAATGACATATTTTATTTTTCATCATTTCCCCCTATTTTCTTCAAATTTATGCACAGGAATTTTTATAGAATTTGAAACCATCAATATCAATTAGTCGCATACAACTAAAGTCAATAAAAACGAAAATTAAGGACATATAAACAGCTATTTTGCAAGAAAAAGGTGAAGAATTTTCTAAATTATTTTCTTTGTCAAGATTTTCGTTGGTAAAGAGGACATATTTTCACTGTATGGGAAATATTTAATTATCTGAAACATTTGCATTTTTTTTTGTTAATTTTCAATAGAGTTTTTTTATTTATATGCATCGATACGAACTTCTTCTAAATTTTTAATCGCTTTAATAAAAATAAATAAATAATGTTGGCTTCTGTCTTTTAAGTCAGAAAATATTTACTAAAAGTTTTTAAATTTACAAATAGATATCGAAGAAAATATTTACAAAATATGAGGGTTTCTGATTAAAATGTACAAGCTTTACATTTACTAAAAAAAATCAATATTTTATCTTCTTTTGAATTTTTGAGTAACTAAATAACTGGGAATAAAATTTGAAGTGAGAAGTCAAGCATTAAGCAGGAAGTAATTTATTGAATATAGTCCTTAATAAAATTTCTTATTATTTTGATGCTGTATTATGTATCTAAACTTTTATTGCTTTTACAGAAATTATTTTCATTATCATTGAAGAATAGTACAAGATGAATAAAATTTTCCTCTCGTTTGCGAAAGGTATTTTCCCCCCTTTGCCTGACCATTGATTATTCAGTATAATAAAATAAACATTACTATGTATGAGTCCATAGGGAAATTCATTCTTTTTCTAATTAAAAATCTCTTTCGAATATGGAGAAAAAAATTTCGCTGAATATCAATGGAAACACCAAAATTTTTTCCGTCTGTTGAAAGCTATTTGAATGCATGGAATTTAATTATTTTTTTACTTCGAAACAATGAGGGAACTGAAAATTTAAAAATTGCAAAAGGATGAAATGTAACTAAACAATTAATAAGAAAGTTATTTGAAAGTAAAAAATGAGGTATTGTAACTTGTAGTTTTCCTAATATATGTTATGCAAAAATTACTTGACTATTTAATGAATTAACCAAGATAATTCTTCTTTAGTGTTTATTTTAATGTATATTATAAAACACTCTTCGATAGCGGATTGTAATATCCTCTGTGCTTTGTATGTGCGTTGGAATGGGTTTAATTCATCGAAATAAGAGTGAAAGGAAGAAATGTATACATTTATAAACGAAGATTTCGCTTTTTTATGAGACTTAAACATTACGGATAATTTGTAATGCTGTAGGGAAAAGGTACGAATGCACAGTAAAATATTATAGGGCAATTTTTATTTAATATAAAAGCCATGAACATTGAATTAAAAAGAATAAATAAAAAATTTCTGTTCTTAAATATTTGATAATTTTTTTACAATTAAATATTGATCTTTTATTATATTAAAATGCTTTTCTTATGTTATTGAATTTTTTCGGCAATATTTTAAGATTTGCAACAATAGATAACCGAGAGTTTATTCTATTAAAAAACTATTTTTAGCTAAGGAATTGCTGTAAATATAGAACATCTTAAAATATTATTAATATTATTTTCTTAAAATATGCTGTTTTATATATTTTGAGATAAAAAAAAATTATTATTAATGATTTTTATACTTAAAATTTTATAATAATTTTTAAATGTAATACATGAAGTGATTTCAAAAATTTTACCTTTAAATATTGTTTAGTATAAGTATGTTATGAAGGTATCTAAGATGAATACCAGAAATGAGTTCACGTTTCGCGTCTCACACCTTAATGAAATGAAATCGTCGAAATGTGGTCGTCTCAGAATCCGTCGACGAACAATATGCATTTTTATCTTTCAAACCGTTATAAAAAATATATATTTGATACTATAAATATAAACAATTAATTCTTTCTACGTAATATTCGATAAAAACATCTAATTTTGAACACATATTTCAGAATCAGAAGACTGTCTAAAACATATAATACAGTTTCCCTATCGCCAGTATGAAAGGAAAGAGCGTAAAATCATGAATGTTAATACACGTTACAGAACGAATGGGCCAATCCATCAATATTAATAATGCTGAAAATTCATTATCTACACTGAATAAATTTGCTGATGATGAATAATCAGCAGTATTATTAATGTCTGCTTTATTTTCCTCTGTGTGGTAAAAGGTTGTAGCTAATTAAAAAAGACCCTCTATATATCTTCACATGAGTAATAATTGCTAACCAAAAGTAATAAAAAGTTATTTGGCGTTAATTACTTGTTCAATACATTTATCTCTTATTCTTTTACGATAATATACTTTTTATTTGCTTTGCATATCTTTAAATAACACGAAAATGAATCATATTATTCAATTTAAAAATAGAATGTTCGCTCATTTTTAGCAAATATATTTATATAACATATAGTTTTCGAAATTTTGTTGTTAAGATCAATATTTCAATTGAAATTAACTTGAAAAACTTTTGACCAGTGTGGTGGAAAAATTCACGTTATCTCAGCTATGTATTTATGGCAATTCTAAAGCTGCTTATCATGCTGACAAACAAAGCGGGTATGTAAAGCTATTTACATGCCCTTCAGTAAATTTTAAAAATGTGCAGTAAATGCATGTTTCTGAGTGAGCGGTTATTATTAAACATATATAAATGTTAATCTTTGTAAGTGTCTATAATTTTGGATTTAAAATATTTTAAAAAGATCTTCCTATATCCACTATTCATAATTTTGAGTATTAAATAATTTAATTGAAAATGCATCAATAAAATGAAGTTGTTAAAAATTGAAATAAAATACTTCACATTGTATTTTTTAAGTGTGAAAAGTGTTTATTTGGTTACTTTTCTCGAGATATAATCTTGATTAAATGTCATTATCAGATATTAATAGTCCTATGCTACATTTTATATAAACCATTGTTTATTAATTTTTCATCAAATATTATAATAAGCTTTTTGTATAAAATAGTCATTTATTTTCTTCCTAAGTTTTGTTACATACAAGTCTATAAATATAAAAAAAACTCTATATTTACATAATGTTGTATTTATTTGGATTTTCTAAAAATACAAATTTGATCATAGTGTGTTTAAACATATTTATATATCGTAAGTCAGGATTATTTGGATTCTGGAGTTTTCTGAAACTAAAAACGATAAAATAAATTGTTTGGCGAAATAGGAATATTTCTTAGTTATGCATGGTAACTTTCCGCTTCAAACTTTGGCACTGTTCAATAGGTTTTACGAGAAAGTGCGGTGGTCTTGCAATATGTATTGTATTTCATGTCTACTTTTATGTTTTACGAGCACAAAAATTCTATTGTTATTACTTACAGCACGTTTGTGAGCCTGGTGAAACAGGCAGTAAAAGTTGTAGGTCGATGATTTAAACCGAAATGAGAGTCTCTTGTTTTTTCAGCAGCGCCAAAAAAAGGCCAAGAGCACTACGTAGCTACTTTATGCTTACCATTTTTGTGCACAACCTCTTTTTACAGGGGACCCGTTTACACACCTCCCACAGTACAAGAACAACCACTCCCGAACCGGGACTCGAACCCAAGACGCCCAGATCAAGTGGAAGACACGCTACACAATTTCCAGGGTGCCGGCACAAAATTTCTTCCTTAAACCAAGTAAGAGCAGGGTTTTGTTAATAAAAATTATTCTTTAAAGTACTTTGACGTATATCTTCAACTGTGAATTACTTTTTAAGTGACATTCAAAAAATTATGCACTTGTGGAATTATAGCTTACATACAGAATGTTACTAAATTCAATGCCAAGACAGCTCTTGAAGGCCAAGGCTTGCAGTGCCCATATCTGCTTTCTAGATCGAGAATCCTAGGGTGCGAGGCATATGCCCGGGATAATTTGCCAACATTGCATGGATGCAGCCTCCTTTTCACGCCTGGTTCTCAGTTTATTGCCCCGTTAAAGGAATGAAAAGCTCGAAGAGGATCGAGCCTCGGACAAGTGAGTTGAAAGCGCGTAGCACTACTACTGCACTAACAGGTTTCATTTCTTACAGAATATTCTGAGTAAAATATATATGATATGTTGGTAATATTTCAAGATCCTATGTCTTACTTGAATTCAAAAAATGTTTATAAGGAATAAATATATTAACCTTTCAGCGGGCGCGCGTATGTGAGAGATACACTAGAGATGAATTTCGTTTTATAACTTTAGATCTGGTGGCACTGGGAACGCCTGCCCTTGGCTGTTTGTCCCCCTACCTTTGACCTACTGTCAGTCGTCGTCGTAAGTTTGCGGCGTTAATAGGTCTCTGCCGATCAGATGTACGCAACCATTCATGTAAGTTTTTGTCACATCTGTTTTTGTATGATTATACAAATAAATCCGTATTGTTTTAGACCTGCGACAGCTGGAAAACGCCCTTATGAAAGAAAATATTGAAAAAAAGCACCCACATTTCTAAAAGTTGAGCTAAAATTAAGGATGCTAAAGAGAAAAGCCGAACTAGGTATTGAAGAAGTGGAAAATGTGACTTCAGGGGAAAAAATCTGCCAAAAAGATGTGAACTAGAATCGCGAGGTTTAATTGTGAGATCTGACAGAAATATATATGTTTGGAGCACACTAAACACATTTGCTCAAATTGTTACTCAGCAATGAAATGATAATGAGACTATTTTCTTCCTTTACATAACTAATTTTCAAATACTTTTTCCTTTTTATACATAAATTCTGTATTTTTGCACTTCTGTACTTTATATGCATATTGTTCAGTCAAAATATCGACGATTTCATTTAGATTAATTTTTAAATCAATTCAGTTAACCTGTGGCCATTTTATATTGTTATTGCAATCTATGTTCATATTTTTTACGCTTCTTTTTAAGTAAAAAATGTTTAAAATAATTGTAGTTATTAATCCTAAGCTATTTACAATATAATTTTTAAAGTTACGTTTTTGAAAATTTACAATTTACTATAGCGTATGTAGAAAATACGCGTGACATTTCAATTTGGTATGACTGCCGCGCCAGCTGGAAGGTTAAGTAACCCATTATGAAAATTATTTGAACCCAATAATGATTATATCTATGAATTATTAAAAGTAATGATATGGTAATTATGTTATAAACTGCAAACATATATGTTATAAATTAAGGAAAAATAGGATATCAGGGTATTATTTTCAAATTAATGTTAAAAGTGAATATATAAGAAATCTGAAAAAAAGTGGATCCAAATAATAATTCTTTGAGGTAAGACTGCAATATCCATGAATTCTTTATAAAAAATCATGCACAAATGGTGGAATTATAATTATTTGAAAAATAAAGTGAATCAAATCTTCGGTTTTAACTTAAAATAATGCTTCGTTACGGTTTTAAATAATTTATATTTTTAGAATTTGATGAAACATTATTATCTTAAATATATATGAGTAAAAAAATTTTTTAAAAATATTAATAAATAAATTCAACACTATCTTTGTTTCATAGAACTTAATTTTAGTAGAAAAGAATATATTTAAAATAAAAATACTAACTTTCTTCCTCCGATATATTTCTATCCTTAAATTATGCGTATAATTTCTCTTTTAGATTGCATATTCATGATTTAGTATGTAAAGAGCTAATCGTGATTTTAACAGTGAACTTGAAATACGTCCGATTTTAGTCTAAAATTCCTATTTTGATAAACTGTTTCTAGGAAAATTACAAAAAAAGATAATTTAATGATAAAAATTACAGATTCGTCAAAAAATATGAGAAGAAATACAAATAGGGTAACTAAATTTCGTTTAAAATAATATCACTGAAATGTACCAAAAGTTATAGAATAAAACAAATTATATTATACATGGCATCACATATTCTTATTTACTCGTCATTTCAACAAATAAATGCATTCTGGCTATGATAAAATGAGTCATTTATCTCTTCTTCTGAAGCTTCTTGAGAATGAGGTAGAATATGCAATGCTGTATAAAAAGAAAAAGGGTCATTTTTATGCAATTTCCTTTTCAATTTGGTTATGAAGGAAAATGGTAAGCGAGTTTCCCTTTTTGATTTATTCGTCAGTGATCGACGGCCAGAGAATTCGCAATTTGGGGAAGAAAAACTAGCCAACTTTATCTCCATTCGTAATTAATGGTACTTTCAATATGCGTATTTATTCAGAACATGTTCACTAATACATAGAAAAAATAGAATGAATTTCTTATGTTATCCATAATATTATTTTGTTCTATTAATCTAATTTGGACAATTGACAAATCCAACATTCTTTTGTAGAAGAACTTAGAATCTTTAATTGTAAGACCAAGTACCAATCAAAGAACCAGCCATTCAGCGAAGTTACTGACCATAACTAGGAAATTTTAGAGAATCCTTAAGAAGTCCAAGAAGAAACTTTCTACAAATTTAAATGTCATTCGAACTAAACATTCATAGTATTAACAGGTTTAAATACATGAGAGAAAAAAATTCATAAGGTGAAAAATTAGATTTGACTATAGAACCAACTGCACTTTTAGGAAATTGTTCGTGGACAAATACCACCGAATCTGGATCAATCTCAACTTATTAGAGGTGATGATAATTTAAAAGCGTCGCATTAATCGGAAAATATTTTTAGTATAATAAAGATATTTACAGAAGAGAATTAGTTAATCGCTCTTGCGTAGGGAATAGATAATCAAAAATATTTTCACTTCTTATATAAACATGTTTGTCTAATTGTAATATAAATATTTCGTTATCAAGCTTAGTTCTATGCCAGAAACGAGTTAACAAAATTCAGGAAAAATTCTGTGAAATTCATTAATTATGTATTAGCATTTTCTGATTTGAATTTATTTCTAAAGTAATACGGTATTATAAGAGATGTTCAAATTAAAAGGTACGAAATGACACTGTGGGCATGAACGAAGATTTTATTCAAAGTATACACCATAGGCCTGAGCATAACAATCTCAATGATTAAAGAACCGGAGAATTCTTGTGGCCATGGTGAGACATAGTCCTTCACAGTGTCCTTGAGCTCGCTTTCGAGTTGAAGCGTTTCCCTTTCAAATGTTTTTTCAGTGGACCAAACACATGGAAATTGCAGAGTGACTTGTTTGAATTTGTTCTTCTTGTGTGCAGCCGACCACCCAGCAACCACTGAACGCAGTAGTAACTAAAACGACATATTCGAACTGTTCGGTGAGTGGTCGAATTGCTATCACTTGGGCAGTTCCTCGGATGAGACCTTGGATAAGTGTAGACTAGCGTTATCATGGAGTGGAACCACGCCCTCCAGCGAGTAGTCCTGGTCTTTTATGCTTGATAGTCTCGAGTAGTTTTCGGAGTGCCTTACAGTACACATCGGAGTTAATGGATCTTCTGTGCTCGAGGAATTCAACATGTAGTGGGCCTTGGAAAGCGAACACAACGACTCTGTGAAGGGCTTGGTCTCGTCACAGCCAAATGAACTCTGCGAACAAAGAATCTTTCGGCTCGTTCATCAATAGGATCGTCATGCTTAGACTTCAGGCTTTACTTTCAATAAAGTCTTCATTTATATTAACAATTTCGTTTCGTATTTTTGCATTTGAACATGCCTAACAATATACATTGAAGTGATTTACTTAATCGCTCTCTGGTAGCGAATAAATAATTTAAATATTTTTTCTTATTTGTATAAGTATGCTGGTCTAATTGCAAAATGAGTATTTGGTTTGCAAGCTTAAATTTTTGGCAGAAACAGATACAAAATATTTAGGAAAAAGAGTTACGCAATTCATGTGCAAATTATGCGCATGCATACAAATGCTTATAGCAGATCTATTTTATCAAAAAAATATATTTTAAACCTTTACTAATCAAAATTAATAAAATACTTCACATTTATAGTCTTTTTTATAAGACCATTGTAATTTGTACATTTACGATCACATGAAGCATTAATCTAAAGAAATTCACTCCTCAGTGATGTTCTTTCCCTTGATAAAATCCAAAGATGGCAAGCGATATTTGTTTCAGTTTTATTGCTGGTAAAACTCATTGATCATTAAAATGCTTATAGTAGATGTAATGCAAGTAATTGATTAAAATTTTCTTCTTATTTAAAAAGCAAAGCTATGAGCTTCATAATTCTTGTAAAATTCTTCCTTCATCTTAAAATTTACAATAAACATATGATGAGCGGTCAACATAAGCAACCTCATTTGAATTTCGGTTTTCTTTAATTGCAAAAACTGAATTTTAAAGTTCCCTTGTTCAACTCTAGAAAAGAGAAAAGTTCAATGGACGTCTTTTGAGATTATGAATATGGACAAACCCATTCATCCATGAATATAGACATCGCCCACATTCATGGATGCTGGATATCAACCAGATGCAAATGGAAGAAATAATCAAGATGGATCGAAATTAAACAGTTTGATATTGTTCCTGCTATGATGAATATAGACATCGTCCATAATCATACTTGCTGGTTATCCATCTGACACAAATGGAAAAAAAATCATATGGATCGAGGATGAAACTCCTCGATATTGCTTCTGTGATTATGCTCTATTAAGGAATTTTTTTAAAAAATAACTGTGCTGTAATACAGAAATTTTATTGCTCAATGGATATCAAAGGTCTCATCGAGACCGGATAACATACCTATGATGGTTTGCTTTATATTTCTTCCATTTTATAAGACCAGAAGATACCAAATCACTGATTGTATATTTATTATAGCTGGAAAAGCTATTGTACTTTTGGATTTATACCAGCGTTATTCGATTAGAGTAGGATTAAGATTTCGAAATTCTGCTACTTACACGAAAAAGGGATAGAATATTGCAATGAATCCCTCATGTGGCGGTTTGATGACATTTAGTGAAAAACCCGGCCTACAAATACACCCGAGTATACTAATGATCCTTCTTCACAGTAGCATAAACTCTTCGGAAGAAGAATGGTGGATGGTTCTAGCCACCCTGGTGGGTAGATAAATGATGTGGGTCCTGCAACTCTTTAGATGATGGATATATCTACTACGGGATTAGTTGTACCTTGGAATTTACAGTTCTTAATACTCTACCTCGCTCACCGCCAATACTGTAACTGCGTCCGGTCATACAGAGTTTTTCCCACTGTCTCAGAACCAGTCACGTTGTCTGATATGTTTATGGTAACATCAGATTGAATAAATACTAACAAAAGTAACATATAAGGAAAAGCTCTCTACTAAATATGTGTTGCTGGTTTTCGTTTATCCAGATTTGGAATCTAGTAATATTTTTTTGCAATAATTATTTAAGCATTTGACAAAAATGTTGTTCTAGCAAAATTGTCATATGTTTATTAAATATACAGCACGCACTTTGTATTGAGACTTTTTTGGTTTAAAATATTTATAGTATTTTTAAGACAAAACATAATATACTAATAAAAATATTTTCTGGAAATTAGAATGTAAGATGGTTAGCCAAGTCTATAATATCAAATTAATTTTTTGACTAACAAAATTAACTAATGAGTAATCTTAAATAGTATTTAAATATATGTTTTATAGATGAATTAATTAAAAAACTATCTTATATTGAGTTCGTGTGCTATTAAGGTACTTTTCAGACAACTAAATTAAAGTTACCTTAATACAATGGATTTCAATTCATAAATGATATATACATTTCAGTGCAGAGAATTCATGCAAATGCTGTGGCTTCTTATGACATTAATTTAAGCTTACTAACCATCTGTCAGTGATTTAAGCTGAATGAGCGTCTCGAAATTTTACAATAGCACTGACTAGGTCCTAGAGCAAAATTTAGCAACTTCATGCGTCACATTTGCTTCCACTTCCTCTTTTTTACAGACGGGGGTGGGTGGGCATATTCTCACATCTCACAGATAAAGTTGAGAAGAAGAGCAATAATGTCCGAACGGAGACTCCCAGATTTCGTAGAAGACGCGTTACTACTCCTATGCTAGGATGCTGGTGAATATTCATACAATTTAAGTCTTAATCATTTCTTATCTCAAGTATATTTTATGATAACTTCGGACTAAAAATGTACAGACCTCTTAAAATGGATGAATAGTAAGTCATGTAAATTTCTTATTCAGTTAAGACAAAGACAATCAACCTTTGAATTATTTAGAAAATTGAAAACAAAAAATTAAAAGGAAATTAAACTCTTATCTTATGAGAACTGTAAAAATTACTTACTTTCTATACAACAAAAAAGAAGAAGAAAACGTGTGAAGAAATAATTACTTCAAAAAATCACTTTTCCCAAATGTGAAGGCAGTTAATTATATCTTTAATTTATATTATTGCAATTTTCACAACTTAATGATTTCCCATTTTGTTATCATTTATTGAGCCCGTAGAAATTATTGACATTTAAACATTTGTAAGAAAAAAAGTCCTTATTGAAATGAGCAGAAATAATAAGAAAAATAATTACCATGAGTTTCATATAAATGAAATCACATTTTATTCTTGTAATTTCATGTTTAGTTGCTTAAAAAATAGCAGAAATGAAATAAAAGGTAATGTTTTGCATAAAAAAAGTTCCTTAAAAATTATAAATTGATTTCCAAAATACTCAAATAATAAAAGAAAAAATAGAATTACTTTAGGAAATAGCTGATAAAAATTGCACAAAATATTGAAATGGACTGAGTATACCTTTTTTTTAATGTTTCAAATAGCAATCTTAATGTTTTTCTGGGAAGCTCATCAAAGTACTTGGAATTCCAACTATTTCATCAATTATTTCAATGAAGCCGATTAAGAAGAAAAATCCGTAATTTAAAGAAAACAACTATCTTCTTTAATTTTTTTTCCTTTTTAATGTAATGACTTCCTTGTATGGACCCTGAGAGCCTGAAACATAAATTTATCAGAAGAAATCAATTACACAAACTTTATGTACATCAAAATCTATTGAAAAAATCTGCATATAATATGAAATCACTTAATTTAATAAAAAATATTTTACGCCCTTATAGCATTATTTTTCCTGTTTAGTAATTCTGTTGCTAAAAAGATAATTTTACAGAAATAGTAACAGCTATAATTAATGTTTAGTGATCCCTGGTTATAAATCGGTATATTATTTGGGGTACAAAAATTAAAGAATACAAATTTATCAGAATCTTGACTGAAATTCCTTTAGAACACTGGCTTCAGACTTAGCACTTAAGCATCCGAACAAATGAACACTTGAACAAATGAGCTATCAATTCTAAGTCTTACAGACAAGAAGCAGTTGATGTCTAGAGAGTAGATAAGCAGGCTTCTTTTTATTGATCTGTTGCTTATGTGCTATTGTTTAGAGAAGGTGGAATTCTAGACTTTCTCTGTTTGGTTATTATGAATATTTGTCTTAGTGTAAAATAAAGAGTTTTTGTCAATGTTTCTTAAATAAACCAAATTAGTAAAATTATTAAGTTAATAAACGTAAAAAGAATAAAAATAGAATCAAAAAAGAAATTAAGTTTCTGGCCTGAAGATTTTCCCAAGGTAGGGATTCAAACAAGAGATTTTTTTCTTTTCATGATTACCGCTTTGAATATAATTGAATCTTTTTTTTAGTTTGATTGAGAAATATTTAAAAATTTTTTTTAGTTTTTTTAAGAAATTAATTTTAATTGAAATTTTATAATGTTTACACTTTTGATTCTTTTATTCTTCCTATATAAAGCGTTGTATAAAAAGTCTTTATCGGGCCATCAAAACGTATCACTCTATAACCTATAAAAAATTGTTTATATTACCCGTAACAATATAATTCAAGAGAAGGACAAAAATGTCAGAAATTTCGTCATCCCTGTGTGATTCTTAAATAATTTAACTTTCCTACAACATTATAATTATAGAAAAAAATGAAGGGGAAAAACATATTTGATACGGACAACAGTTGTAAAAAATTGCAAACTAGTTAGAGGAGTATGGTGATGTGAAGAAACAATATTCAAATATTTTTTTCTTTCCATATTTATTTTTATCTATATAACTTTTTTTGTTCCTCAATCATTAGCAATTGAACTACTTTACATGTCTGGGTGGGCAGTAAAGCAAAGAAATATGAAGAACTCAAATTCACAGTTTTTCACTCATTTTATAAAATATATGCAGAATTCAGTTGCATATATAAAGGACAAAATTTTTTCATATAAATATGAGTTTTTTTCCCAAAATTTCTAGGTAATATTTCACAACTAACATAAAAATATTAGTTTTCTTTTGATTTTAATCTTTCCGTTCATAATCCCTGTATATATATTTATCTGAAGGAATATGCCTTGAATTAGAACTTGAAGAGCCTAAAAAAGAGGTATTATATTAATGTTTCAAACTGCATTTTCTGTTATCGTATTTAATCTATTTCGATAAATACTTCTCTTTTATCTCTTTTCCTTTTCACCTTTTTCTGTATTTTAAAAATAATTCTAGAGTGACGCTTTTGCTCATGGATGTCATAATGTGAAAGACAAGTAGTTACTTTTTTAATAAATCGATTCTATGAAGTATATATGGAATAACGTTGTGGTCGATTTTGTACCTTATTTGTAATGTTTAAAATTAATGATCCCTAATTGTGTCTATTTTAATTGAATCAGCCTAATATGTCTACGTTGGCTCTGCAGATTGACAAAGTTATAACTAGGTTCAGCAGTCAAATATCATAATAGTATTAATGTTGATTATTGACACAGTCTTATGTGTTCAATACATCATAAGAGTTTTTTTATAAACTTAAAAATGTTATTTTTAACTGTATAAAGTTGACATTAAATATAAGCAAATAATCGTTATATTCAAAAACATGACACAATTAATAGAAAAAAAAACATGAAGTTCATTTTGTGCGGGGTGGATGGGTGAAATGTGCAAGTTAAAATTATGTCAAGGCGAAGTAAATTGTTTTTCATACTAAATAAGTTATCATTAGTTGAGTCATTCATCATTAGACTTTGAGAAATAAACTATTTAATAAAATACGATTTTTTTTCATTCATGGTATTTATTTTTTAATGATAGCAATTTTTTTAATTAAAATAATGAGTAAAAAAATGATTCTTTAGAAAAAATATGTAATTTTTTTCTACAGAATGTAGCTAATTACATTCCAAAAAACAGTTAATAGCTGAATTAAAATCATTAGCCATTTATCAAATAATATATTATTAATATTGCATTATTCTTTCTATTCATTAAAATCAATAAGTCAAATATTTTCAGGTCTTTTAAGGTGGAATTTTTTTAGTTCGACAATGAACTTCAGAGGTTTTTTTTAGCCCTTAACGATATAAGAATCTTTAAACTTTTGAAATACAGCATATTTATTGTTAATAGTGCTTTTTCAAGCATACACAGATATGCATACACATTGTAGCTTTTTCA
>JAPMOQ010038156.1:2979839-3039724 GCA_026543055.1 Argiope trifasciata | reverse complement strand
GCTTTTTCAAGCATACACAGATATGCATACACATTGTAGCTTTTTCAAGCATACACAGATATGCATACACATTGTAGCTTTTTTATGTTTGGAATTTTTTTGACAACAATTATGTTGCCTAATGAAACTGAAAAAACTTTTGAATTTTATTGTCGGTTTGGACTCCGCATTTTAAAATAGCAAATCATGCTACTTTTCTGAAGCAAGCAAAATGATCAACTGTGTAGATCAGTGTTATAGGATGCAATGTATTTACACCTTAAAGTTAAAAAAAAAGACAAGAGTACATATATCAGGTAATTGTATTATCCTAGATGATAGTAAATTTTAGGTTTTATATATAAGCTTTAGATATACTTGTTCCTAGTGCAATTAACCATAGAAATTATTAAATGTTGTTTAAAAATATATCATTTCATTAATTAGAAGCATTCTAAGAAAGTGTGTTTTAAAACAAGAAATATTGTGCAGGAAGATAAAATGACTCGATGAAAGAACTTTAATTTTTCTTCATAATAAAGGTATCTTTCTGAAGATAATGAATAATTTCTCTATTGATTGCAAATCCATCTTTTTCAATCATCCGGAAAGGCAAACGATTTTTTTCACACTGCTCAGAATTTTTTTCAATAAATATTAACCAGCAGATTGATTTTCTTCTTCTTCTTCTTCTTCTTTTATACTTTGTAACATAATTTAGCGAATTTAAGAAAAAAAATGCAAATCTTTTCAATTTTAAGATATATGAGGAAAAAGATGGTTTCGATTTCCTGCTGTAAATGAGGAAAGAACCATTCAAATAGTTGTTTAATATTTTATATCGCAACGTGTCTTGAAAAATAATAAACTTCGAATACAGAAGGAAGTCATTATGAGGTAAGAGATTTTGGAAATTTAAAATATTTCATGCAATTAATTGATGAGATGCAAAGAAAATAATGTAAAAGAAGAAGTAGTTAATATTATTGAATAACATATAAAAATGCTCTTATGAATCTTGTTTATAAATTAAAATTTATATTTAGATTGTAATTTATTTTTTCTTATAAGATATTTAGCATTTTTTCCGATATCAGTTATCAGAAAATGCGACTTATTTGGATTGATTGTCTACAATTCATATAATTAAAAAGAAGAAAAAATCTTAACATTTCGAATTACGGAAATGTGATTAAAGATTTATTAGCCACATTCTTTTATAATAAGTATCTACGATGTTATATCGGAATATAAAAAAATTATATATTAAAATGTTTATTTTCTCCAAAAATATTGATTTTGTGATTATTCTATTAATTTATAATCGTACTGCATCGCGGTAGATTATTTTATTCAAATTATATAAATTAAAATATTAAATTTTCTTTATACCACTTTATCTTAAAGTTACACAATCATTTACATTTTTAAATTTAAATAAATATTAATTAATCAAAAATAATTTTTGAAAAATTAATTAACTGTGAAAATTTAGTGAAACTCCGAATAATACTGTTATGAAAAAAAGAATTATCACAGAATTATGAAAAGAAAATTCTTGTACAGGATGATGCAAGGAATATCGATCCTTTTTTTATGGTACGCTTTTCGTATTTTCCCAATACTGCTTTGAGAAGTTTGACAGATTTTGCATATCTCTTTGATTAGATCAAGATATTTCAAGACTGATACCGAAGATACTTCTAGATACATTTTTTCATTTATAGCTTCCTAAAACGCTGTCGTATAGCAAAAATTATCAGGTTTGGCAAAGATTATCCATTTATTCTCCAAATAATTCTCGGATTTCCTTATGTTGTATTGAATAAAAACACCATCTCCGTATCTGTATTGTCAAGAAAAGGAAAAGAAAGAAACATTGCAGAGACCTAAATTTAATTCAATATTTCAAAATTTTCTTTCCTAATTTTTTCAGGAATGAGGTTAATTTTCTGTTCGAATTCAAATTCTTTCTGCACAAAATATTATAAAATTCAAAAATAAGCTGGGAGCAATGTCACAATTATATTCATAAAGATTTTCTGTCTTAATATATGCAATAAAGCTTTCAAATATAGTTTAAAAATAAGAAAAGCTTTCAAATATAGTTTAAAAATAAGAAAAGCATTCAATGATAAATTTGGAAACAGCTTCAAAAATATATTCATAACGATTTTCTGTCTTAATATATGCAATAAAGCATTTAAATGTTCTATTTATATGAGTTTAAAACATAAAACTGCTAATTTAAAGGATAGAAAATTTTCTGAATCGCGCATATATTAAAGTAGAAAATCATTATAACTGTATTTGTGATTGTTAGTAGTTTATTATTCAATACTTTTTTTGTTATTTTTACGTATTTTGGGCAGAAAGTTAAGTTCATGAATTTATTATTTAAATATAGAAGCACGTATGATCTAGTTATGATATGTTGATATAATTTATCATTTTGAAGGGAAATAATTAAAAGGAATAAAATCCTATAATTTAAGTTTTGATAATTCCTTATAGTTTAAGGTAAGTTTTCATTTGTCAAATTTTTTTAAAAGGTTTCAATAACCAAAACCGCTGCAAAAATAGCAACTTATTTTTTTCATTTTTCTATTTCGTTTATCAAGAAAAATTGGCTAAAAGATAATTATTTTTTATCATTTCTTTTGTTGTGCAATAATTTCAAGATTTCTGACAAAATAAAATAAAAAGCTTATGCTATAAAAAGTCGGACTTCCATTTAAAAACATCATTTATTTTATGATGATAAATGCTCTGTATTGCTCATATAAAAGTTTCTCTTTCTGAAAAAAAAAATCTTAAAATGAAAATCCATTATTACACGACTATCTATTATTAAATCAATTGTTACATCTATTATTACACGACTTTCTAAGAGAGCGTAAAATTTCTTGTATTCATTTATTATATTGCCTTAAATTTAGTGTTGTATTGAGATTAAGATGGTTGCATCAATTAATATATGTTCCATAAACAAATATGAATTCTATCTGAATGTAACCTGCTCTATATTTACATTTATTAGCAGCATTTCGTATTAGTTTATAATTCGTTGACATGCTTTAATCTCATTTGATGAATCTTTAAAACTTATTTAACATTTCATCCGGCTAGTTTGTAGCAATTTATTTCGATGATATGGTTTATGTCCAACATAATTTGAAGTGCATTAATATATTAAATGCCTTAAATTAGCATATCTTTTATTCTACGTAATGTAATTTATGGGAAGTAATTTCAAATTTAAATTAGCTTAACTATCAGGATGATTTGCAAGACACTGAAAATGTTGAATTTATTATTTATAATTAGGACTAATGTTTATTAAACTAACGTGATTTAAACACAGGAAAATCAAAATTAAAGAACGCAAGGACAGCGATTACTGAGTAATTATTTCACCACAGTACTCCCAAATTTAGCATGTTGCTAGTCTTTGTTAAACAAGATGATATTACATAATTTGGGTTTTTAAGTTTGCTTTCAAATATATTTTATGTCTTAAACTTAGCGATGAGGCGAAAAAAAATTCTAGTTTGTATTTTGCCACATCTACGCATGCATAAATATGCATGTACTAATATAAATGTACTAGTATGAATATATTAGTTAATTTATAAACATGAATTATTTATACAATTACATATAAGGATAGAGTGTTAATAAATATATTAACAATATGTATAAAGAAATGTTACAAAAATTACACTTTTTATTTAGTCTCCAAAGCAAAAAATTGCATGTGAGTAAAATATGATACTTTTACACATCTCTAAGAATATAAATCATATACATACATATCTATAAGATCATCAAAAGAAAATAATTCATAAGATCATCAATCATATAAATGTTTCATGATTTTATATGCAAATTTTTAGATATTAAAACACACATTTATTGACTTAAATAATTTTCAATTTCTTGTCCAGTGAGAGAGTCTTTTTTTTGTAATTTTAATACCCTTTGGTAACTATTAATAGGCCAGATTCAGAAATTAACAAATAATTCTCGACATCTTCACAAAGTTGTATAGATATCCTCTTTCAAAATATTTAATCATAGGTGACCCAAATTACCAATAGTTACTAAAGACATGTTTTTTGTTCATCAGCAATGATCTACCAAATGTGCTACAAAAGCTAATTCATAACGTCAACATAATGTGATTCAAAAATAACTAACCATATCAATCATCATTCAGTATACTGTAGTATAAAATTTAACTAATAAAAAACTTTCCAAAAATTCCACACCATACATTTATAGAAAATTGTCACTTCTAATAAAATTATTGTTTGAAGAATAGAATTTTCCAGCTTCAGGCTAATTTTGAAGATTTTTTTTTCATTTCTATATTGATTACGGTTACAAACGTTTGTCCAAATTTCATTTCCCGAGAGGAAAAAATAAAAGATTTCATTTTAACTAATGCATGGAACAGTTATTAAATTCGAAATGTTTATCTTGTAGGTGTTAATATAAATGCTTATCAGGTAATGGTTATTTAAAATATCGACACAACTTTTTTACGTTAAATCATAGGAACATATTCTCTATAAAGTTAGCTTTAGAATGTTGAATTCTGGATTGAAGGTTAACACACTATCATAATGTTAATTTGGAAACCAATTTTACACGTCAATTTTACATAATATGTATAATGTTTCAACTTCCCTGTTTACCTCCAAGAATCTAAAGAACCTTTAGTTTACAATCTTTAAACCTCTAACACATTTCGAAGAAGGATACCTTGAAATTGAAAAACAATGTTAGAATTTTCCTGCAAGTTGGCATTATGATTGCTTACTTCTTTCTCTTTGAATTCTTTCCTTTCCTCTACAACTCCATGTTGCATCTTTTGACGAAATCAAAGTGAACAACAACACACATGACTGGCAAATTTCTTTGAAGTTATAATGATTAGATAATGAGCTTGTATATAAATATATGATAGTTTTTGTACTAATAAATTCCCTTTTCTAATATTTATTTTTCTATCTATATTCGTACTCAGACTCACAAAATTTTATAGCTAGAAATATGAAATTTTCAGCAGGCATACATAAATGTTAGAGAGACATTTATATATGCCTTACGTATGCATAATAGGTCCCAAAGCACTCGAAAGAGAGTATGAAGGCAGTCGTTCAAAAGTATTTTTTTAAAACTAAAATGATAATTTTACTTGAAAAATATTGAACTCAAGAATTTTTTAAACGTATTGTTTTAACTTTGTATCCCAATTCAAATTTAGATAGTTAAATCGGTATTAACACAATCTGGATAGTTTTAGAAATACTCAAAATATCAATATTAAATTAGCATTTTATTATATAGCATTTTAACGCATAATCATTTTGCTTAACAATTTATAAAAAGTAAGAACACTTAAGATGTAATGCAATTTAATAACATCTTGAAATTATAAAAGTATCTAAGAAAGAGATTGAATGCTTATGTTAGAATTTTTTTTTGTTTATGAGTTTGCATTTTTAATATTACTATAATGAGCTACAATTATTTTCAATCTCATATATGAGTTATAAAGCGTTTAAAGTGGAAAAAAAATAGTATACTTGTCATAAGGAAATTATTATCCAATAAAACTAAAATCAGCAAAGAAATTTTACTTGTCATTTCTATAAATGCTTGCTTTCCGATATCTGTTACACAAAATACATCGGGAAAAAATTATGATAGAAACAGAACTCTATCGAAGTATATGTGGAAAAAATATAAATCTTCTCAGAAACTTGACTTTAAATCCGATACAGCCAAAACAACATATTTTGATCATGTTATTGAGCAAAAAAAGAGAGAGAGAGAAATAACTTCACATAGAAAAGAAAAAAAAAATCCTGAAGAAATATTGCTTTACTCAAGTAATAACCTATACCATACACATAAAATGTATATTTCTACTTCCATTCATATCTCAGAAATATTTTTTCAGGCATCATAATCGAGTTAAGTAGTAGCAGAAATAACAGCGAAAAACGGTCTTTTATTCATACGGCATTGTCGGAACAAAGCTTCTAAATGGCAAAATCGATGCAGAGAAAATGACATTCTGTACTTTCAAAAGTAAGAAAGAAACCCACATAGCTCGGGTCACAATATGTTAAATCTCCGCTGGGATATTGTACCGTTAAATTCTTAAAGAAGAAAGCCAAGTAGTCATATTGGAGAAAGAGTGCTCTGGTGCCAGGGAGAACATTTTAAAGAGAAAGCTCGGTTGTATAGATTTTATAGCGGAAGAGAGAGAGAAGCCTTCAGAAAAGTTTTCATAAAAATAATAAGCTCCTTAACTCCGGCAGCAAGTTTCTGGAATCGAACGTTAAAAGTTAGGTTTTTGCATTTGTTTTCAAAAGAAACACGTTTGAACTAAAAGTATGAAAGGATATTTGTTATCGTTTATTTTAAAATGAAGAAATTCTCAATTCAATTTCATAAAAGCTGAGGTTTATTGGTCTTACTTTGTGAATCCGAAGAGAATTTAAACTGATAACGAGGTTACACAATTTCGTTGAATACAAAATTGAGCTTCCGAATAAAAAGTTAAGTTTGTTGGATTTATTTTGATGAATGAATATTTGGTTCTAACCAATCCTTTATGCGCATAAATGCAAACTATTCAAACATATTATTTTTGGTTTTTATGAAAAGATAAATTCTATCTGTGTGCCCAGATTTGTTAAGCAGTTTAGTTTAATGGATGCAATATACTGATACACGGAGACTGATAAGTGCATAGCCCTAAATAAGATTCAATAAGTCACACATTTTAATAGAAGATTTATGGATTGATAAAATTAGATAAATTTAGAATTTGGTTATTATTTAATAATTTTTCTTATTTCCCAATACTGATCTTTTGATTTATCGACAAAAAATTTTAAAGACTTGGTGGGTAAGAAATTACACTGAAACATTTTTAAACTTTTAAAAACCATTGGCTAATATACTTGTATTTATTATCTTTTAGCTTCTGTTCATGTTTTACATTTTACATTAATTCGTTATAACACTTTTTTAGCCATCAGCGTTTCATTTATATTTATTAACATTGTACATTTTTTTCGTTTTTATTCTTAAGAATATATTCTGTATTTATATCTTAATATATGTGCTTCCATTGTTTGCTCAATGCTTTTACCATCTGATTGGCGCTACATAGCCAAATATAGCTCTAAAACCAAAAACACGTAAAAGTACATAGAAAATGCTAATTAAAACCATAATAGTATTTAAAATAACTCAAAATATTAAGACATGATTACTAAAAGAAAGAAACTCCATGATAAGAATGGAAATGACGAGAAAACATATAAGTAAGTCTTTTCAGGTAATTTCATAAAACTTATTCTACTTTAACAATGTATACAAGTCTTTCCTTATTTAAATATTTTGCAATCAAAATGAGCTTTACTTAATATCGATTAGTATATTAAATTTCTTTAATATAGTAAATATATAGTATTTAAATGTCTTTTCTTTTTATAATATGTTTTTCATTATTCCTTTGAAGAAAATCTAATTTTTTCGGCAAAAATTTATATATTTTAATTGATAATAATGAATTGTAATATTTTATATGTAATTGAACTAAAATAAATCATAAAATGATTGGTTTTTATAGCTTCAGGAGCAAAGATATTCCATTTGTGACAGACTTTCAGTCTTTATTATACTTGAAGAAATATTTTAACTCTGATTTTTATGTTCATAACTATTATGTTAAAATTAATTGAAATGAATTTAATTTTCTACTCCTTTTCAACGTAGCATACCATTAAACTAGGAAATATAGGCTTCCTATCAGCTAAATAGAAATACAAAAATGATTTATTAAAAATAAGAAAGAAAATATATATTAAAAACTAAATTACAATACATTGAAGGCTACATAATGAAACACAACGCAATTATAAAAAGTAGAATATTTTTCATGAAGAAACATATTTATTGAATGCTAAAATGACGTTGCGGAAGAAAGATAACTAAATGAAAGTATATATAACTTTTAAAATTTTAGTTACATGCTAGCTTAAGATGTACAGCAGTTTTATGTTGGAAACATGTATTCTCCCCGCAAAGACTAGAAAAGCACCAATACCTGTCAATAAATTATTAATTTTTTTCAAAAAATTATACCTCAACAAATCTGATAAAAAAACAGTTTCCTTAACTCAGATGACAGTTAAGGTATTTGAAATTTTATATTTCAATGTGCTTGCATTTTTCTTTAATAGTATTACTGATGATTGTATAAAAAAGTAAAAACGCATCGAAGAAACCAATAACATATGTTTAAAAAATGTTTTGAATATCTAGTTCAATAAGATATATGCTGGGATATTTTTTAAAAAAAATCTTTTTCTCGAAAATTAATAATTAATTAAAATTAGGATTCCCCATCACATATTATACTTTCCTTACTTTTTTTACATTTTTGAAGTTATAAATGCAACTTCAATTAATTTAAAAATGATCAAAATACATACGTTTTTATTGAGTTTTAATAAAATGATATCTTAATGACTTTAGACCTTTTTTTACTTCGGTCTATGATTTATTGATTTCGCCTTTTTTATTGAATTGGTAAGAAGCCAAATTTAAAAAAAAACTCCTTGATCGCCATTTTTACCTTGTTTAGATTTTAATTATCTGTAGTTTTGAAGACGATTTCATTTTTTTGAAAAAAAGTACATGTGAAAAACCAATATTATTTCTTTTTATTTCGTTTTCATAGATTTAATTTATATTATTACGGTATTGGTACTTCATATAGTTATGCCAAAATTTTATCATTTTATGGCAATGCCAACATGTTCTGCAAATTTATAACACCAATTGACTGCAAATAGTACCAATAATTATAAAATTTCAACTGTTGCAGCTGGAATTCTTTTTAATCATTAAATCAAATATTATAAATAATCAGAAATAAAACGAGCTAAACACTTTGATCGTGGAATAATTTCCGAATTCATACAGTTATGTACTTCTAAATTAGACATAATTTTTGTAAAAAATAACATTAATTTTATGAACCAGCAGCTGATTTTTAATATTATATTTCGCTGGAAACAGTAAATGTAATAGTTATATTTCTGAATTATCTTTATATTTTAAGGTGAGATAATTTTTATTATTTTTCATTTCCAAAATTTTAGCTATTAAAGATGATGCAATATAGCATGTTATAAAATCATTACAATTAGAATATGCCCTTCAGCATTGTAGCTTTTTTGCATTTAAGAAATATAATAATGATTCAGATTTATAAATATAATAAAAACTTTAAATAAAAAATCTGAAAAATCCGTAAAGAAAATTAATTTTCTCGAAGGCACTTATACTCTAAAAATCTATAATACATTTATTTAAATAAAAATGATATTGATTTGAAATATTGCAAAAGATGTAATTATCATAATCATTTTCATTCTAATGATGATGACCAAATAAAAATTATCAGTTTAAAAACTCAATAAATCTTCATTATTAGCGCATTTAAAAATATTTCGGCCATAGTTTCTCCTACAAGAAATTGGCACATTTTTTTATCAGTCATAATTTTAAAATTAATTAGAATTAATCATTATGCATATTTAACAAAACCCGATGGTATCGAACAAACCTCTGGCAAATAGTTTCCAATAGTTACCAACCCGATGTCAGAATATAAAAATCTAATAGAAATATCAATCTTCATATGTCAGAGAAATCGACGGCCAAATATCAATTTTAATTCCTGTCTATTAATGACTTCCTATCAGAAATTCAATGTGTCCACGCCGATATGAGGTGATGCTTAAATTCTGGTAGTGAATGAAGGGCGTAGAATGGAAGTGCTAAATCACGTTACAAAGACCTGTCTATCAAGTCATATCATAATTTTCCTGAAAGTGTCAATTCTTCGAACCCATTGATGCGAATAACGTGTCATTACTTTAAAGAATGGAGGATCATTCAATTTTTGCTCATTCATTCATTATAATTAGTTTTAAATCATGGCTTCCGATTTTTGAAGAATTTTATCACAAGGTTTTCTGATAAGGGAAGTCATTGTTTGAGGACTCTTTTTTTGTACCGTTTTGTTTCTCTTATCGCCTGAAATATGTTCAGAAAGTTTCCAGGTATAATCTTTAAATAACTTAATTTTGAGCATCAGATAATTATGTCAATAGACCGTAATTAGGTGTATTTTGATGATAGATTTAAATAGTTGTCATCATTGATTATGTTTAATGTCATTCTAATATTTGTAAATGTATTACATTCAAAAATTTATTACTTTCATAGTTTTTGTTTATAGTTTTCTTCAAATATAATAATGTAAGAGTAATTGAATAAAAATGGGCTTTAACAACAAAAAAAATTAATACACAACCACTTACACAAAACTTACATCTGCACAAACTTAGTAAATATTTATATTTAAAAGTATAATATAGGAAAATCTCGCAGCCGGTTTGCTTCACGTGCTTATAATCTATCCTGCTACACTTTTGGTAGGCGAGGAGGTTCACGCATGTGTTGGCTGGATAGTTTTAGTTGAGAGTGTTACAATAATATTTTACATTGTGTACCAACAACTGGAATTCTACAAAATATTGGTTATATCACAGTCAAAGCGACAATAGAAAAATAGAAGTGCTGCTTCTTATAAAGCTAATGCTGCATAATTCGCTTGCAATTAGTTACAAAGATCTTAAAATTTTAATAAGAGCCAATTGTTTCAGACTACTTTCATAAAAATGATTGAAAAGGGCAGCATATTCAGCATTATTTTTTATAAATATAATATAAATTTGAATTGAATAAATAGTGCTTCCAAACTGAAGGTGTTGATGAATCTTTTTGTTTGATTAAATCATCGTTTCGTTATTATATTAGTTCTAAATGAATATATATGAACATATATCTTAGTATAAATATATTGATCATATGTTCATTACATATATCATTTCTTTATCATGAACACATATTTCAAAATCATTTAAAAATGACAAATATAGGGTGGCAGATTTTCATTGGCCATCATTTTCTACGCAAGCTAATCGCTAAACCGTATACCCAGTGATTTCAAAACGTATATAATTATAGCTATGAAGTGAGTGTTATTATATAATACTCTAAAAACTGCGTAGAATATCTCGTATCGAAATTCAGCATTAAAATTCCTATTTTCAACAAGAATAAGACCGACCTTCCTGTAAGAACTGAGATGTGAAAAAATGATTACCAATTTTAAATGCATAATTGATTTAGAAAGAAATAAAGCACTTAAATGTTCCTATTTAGGCTAAAATAAAAATGTATGAACTATCCATTTATTTTTGAAAAATATGACAATGTAAAAAAAAAGAATTCAAAAATAGAATTAACTTACATTTCGTTCATTTATTGACCATTTTTAATTTAATTTCCTAAGAGACATCATTCAATAGTTGAAATAAAAGCAGAATTTTTTATTCAAATGTTAGTGGCAAAATAGATATTTGTAGTTGTGATTTTTGGTATGCAACAAATGTTATGTATTTATCTAATGTCAATCTGAGTTTATAAGCTATATGCCGTTACTTGCTGTCTTATCTTGAAGGCAAAACCACTTTATTGCATCTTAGAACATCATAAATGACTATAATCCACGATATCATGCAATTAGAAATGATGAGGCTCAGAAGTTAATTGGGCATATATACATACATACATACATACATATATATATATATATATATATATATATATATCAGTTGACAGCACAAACAGTAATCTTAATAAGATATTATTTTTTTAAGTAATCTTAAAAAAATAATATCTTAATCTATATTAAGATATTATTTCTCAATTTATATGTTTATTTTTCCTTCTATTTCTCTCATTGTGTTTTTTAATTAATAAGAAGGGACAAAAGAATAAATTATTATTTTAACTTGAAATAATTTCACACGTTTTATACAACCATTCCCGTGGAATACATTGAAAATATATTTCAAATATAGGTAGCTTGAACTTCTATCACAGTGATTCCACTTTCAAAAGTTAAATAAGGAGGTATCTTGTGAGTGATGAATTCAATGCAAATATCTCTTCAAAATATTACATAATGTGGTATAAAATGTTCTCAACATTTCAGAGAAGAAAAAAAAATTCTAAAGAATAAATATGTATTTAATTTTCTCAAAATAAACACCCTTAATTTTAATAATAAAATAATATCAAATTTATAGCAAGATTCAACATAACTAAAAGGCATTTCTAATAATGCATCCAAAGAATGAGAATTTTTAACATATAAAAATTCCTTAAGGCAACAATAATTTTTAATATTGTCCCTTGTACCGATCACCTCTATACATAAGTATGTATTACCCAATATAATGTAACATATTCACTGCTGAAAAGCTTTAATTAGAAGCGCTAAAAATATTATGCTTATGTTTATGGGATTAAATACGAAAATTTGAATTATTGGAAAAGCAATATGACTATGGAGTGCAAAAGCGTCGGCTGCAGTTATCTTTGAAACCAATAACATTTCTTTTCGGCTTTTCTCAAAAGACACAACACGAGTCTTTAAAATTTAATAGCTAAACTCAAAATTATTTGAGTGCGTGATCCTTTGATCATTAATGGCAGCAATTGCTTGAAAACTAAATAAAATCCAGATGGTGGTCAAATAATTTGCACTGTAACAGAAAAATTATGACTTAGAAATGGTATAATGACAATAGTTACCATCAAAATGCGCATCCCTGTTCCAGCATTACATATCGTTCAATAAATCATTGCTCAAAACCTGCAACCATTTTGAAGTCCGCCGATTTCTTTGATTTTCTTCTTAAAAGTTGATTTTGTTGCTTAAAGATCAATATTGTAATTTTGTAAACAAAGAAAATTTTATCTTTTGGATAATCAAAATTTAGGCAGAAGAAACTTAAACCATGTCTTAACGAGTAATTGCTATCATCAAAACTAAATCAGTTGCTTGATAAAATATTTCTAGTATAGTTATTTGTTATGTTTTTAGTCTTCACATAATATGTAATTGCAGCGTTACACTCACTGGTGAATTATATTTTTACAAAGATATCTTATAATTTTTACAAAGATGTCTTTATGGCATTAACATTTGAATAGCTTTTAATAGCATCTCACATTTAAAAAAAATGTCCTTTCTTCCAATTGTATCTTTGAGAGTTCTTTTACAAAATCTATATTCTTCTTAACTTTCAAATAACTGCATTCTTCTTCACCTTGATTTTAATTCCTGCATTCTTCTCACAAAACATGATCGATTCTCATTGTTATTTCATACATGGATATATCTAAAATGATGTACTTTTTTCTATTTTTCTTTTTCTACATTTTTATATATTGAAATTCTTGTATTTATTTATTCTTTTAACTAATTATGTTCTTTTGCATTTTTTTCTTGTCTTCTTATTATTAACTCTCATTAGTTTACTCCTTATTCATTTTGTGTTTTTTAAATTATCATCTATTTAACTTAACCATTATTTTTTTATTTAGTTGATGTCTGTACTACTTAAAAAATTCTACTCGACGATTACCTTCATTATCCTTTGACAGCGAATTAATGACTAACCAGTAAAGAAAATTCCTGAGTAACCTCGAAGTTTACGACGGTAACTCAGTTTAAGAAAAAAATGCACCGATCATTAAAAGATTAATGATCTAATAGAGATGTTTTGTTAATATTTTATTCTTCTTCTCTTATTTTTCTCTTTTTTCTTCCAAAATTTTTGATTGGGTTTTATTTGTAAAAACTGATATCTCTCATCTGATAGTTTACTAGTTCACTTTATTTATTTTTTATCATTGTTTTTGTTACGTACTATTTTGTAATGTTGTGCTCTCGCAATTCGTGTTAACCGATATGCTATTATTAAAGCATACATTTTTGTAAAATAACCTACAAAGACATTCTAGCGAAAGGATAGCGCGCCTTCTAAGTGCTTGGGACAAGAATTCGTATTTAGTAATAGTTATTCTTCTGTCTTCTGACTGTGAGCTGTGTGACTGTATCCACCTATAAAAAGGGACTGTGACGTTTGAAGTAGCTAAGTCCTACTCTTGGCCCTAGTTGGCACTACTGAAAAAAGAAGAGACGCTCATTCACTTAAATCGCTATCAGATAAATGCCCGGGTGTTTGCAAAGTAGCATACATCATCACGCTTCAACAGGCATTCAATTTAAGGAGATCGGAGCCGACAAATGATATAATATTTATTCTAATCAGATTTATACTTATTGATTATTTGTTGATTTGATTTATGCTGATATAACCTGCAGAATAAATAAGAAAGAAATCGAGAATGAGAATTCAATAACTGATTAAGAATTACGAATAAATCAGGAACCGTTTAATGAAATGTGTAAAAGTCCTAATATATATACTGTAAGGATAAATTTAATTAGTTTAGGCATCATTTATTATTATTATTATTCTCCAAGTTATCGATTTAATAAAAGCGTTAAAAATTAATATAGATTTAGAACTTGGTGGAAGTAGAGAAGTATTAAAAATATTACGAAAGAAGTGGAATCATTCAGACTAATACATTCGCCGCCGCTTTCAATCCTTTTACATATTTTATGTTAATAATTGATTTTAGTGTTTCAATTCTGATGAAGACCAAGAAATTTGAACTTCACAGAAGGTGTGATTTATTTTCCACTTCTCCAGACTAAAACTGTTTAAATAATACCCTTTAAAGATAACGATTAGACTTGGAGTGAAATTAATTTTTTTAAAAAGATCAAAAACAACAATCTTTTTGAGAAATTTCGAAAAACTCACAAAATGTCAGCTTTCTTACATTTGCAGATATAATTCTTCATGTAAACGGATCTTAAATTGACATTTGAAATTACAAAATAGGTGAATAAAGATATATTTATCTACATGCATTTTCAATTATGAAAATGATTATAATAGATATATTCTCCATAGGAATGTGAATACACGTATAATATCTTGCTAAATTATTCAATAGCATGAAGGTTTATAAATACCTGTTACTAAAAAAAATAAAGCTGGTTGGCTGATTTTAAATATTTTGAAGTTAATATATATATATATATATATATATATATATATATATACACTGAAGTGACAAAAGTCATGGGATGACTGTTAATATCTTGTCGGTCCTTCTTTTGCCCGGCGAAGTGCAACTCGACGTGTCATGGAGTCCACAAGTCGTTGGAAGTCCTCTGCAGGAATATTGAGCCATGCTGTCTGTATAGACGTCCATAATTGTGAAAGTGTGGATGGTGCAGGAGTTTGGGCACGAACGGACCTTTCGATGATGCCCCATAAATGCTCGATGGGATTCATATCGGGTGATCCATAAAAATCCCATCGTTGTGTGGGTACGAGAAGTCCATGAATGGCTGCAAGTGATCTGAGAGCAGCTGAACATAACCATTTCCAGTCAATGATCGGTTCAGTTGCAACAGAGGACCGATTCCATGCCATATAAAAACAGCCCACACCATTATGCAGCCACCACCAGCTTGAACAGTGCCTTGCCGACAGTTTGGGTCCATGGCTTCGTGGGATCTGCGCCACACTCGAACTCTACCATCAGCTCGTAACAACTGAAATTGTGACTCATCTGACCACGCCACGGTTTTCCACTGGTCTAGGGACCATTCGTTATGCTCACGAGCCCAGGAGAGTCGCTGCAGACGATGTCGTGCTGTCAGTAAAGGCACTCGAGTCGGTCTTCTGCTGTCATAGCCCAAGAAAGACAAATTTCGCCGCACAGTCCTATCGGACACGTCCCTCGTACGTCCCACATTGATTCCTGCAATTATTTGACGAAGTGTTGCGTGTCTATTAAAATTGACCATTCTACACAGACGTCGGCGGTCTCGGTCGTTAAGTGCAGGTGGTCGCCCACTGTGCTGTCCATGATGGGATGTGATGCCTGAAATTTCATACTCTCGGCACACTCTTGATACTGTGGATCTCGGAATGTTGAATTCACTAACGATATCCGCAATGGAATGACCATTGCGTCTATTTCCAACTAACATTCCACGTTCAAAGTCTGTTAATTCTAGTCGTGCCGCCATAAATCACGAAAAACCTGTTTACATGAATAACTTGAACACAAATGAATGCTCTGGAAAACGAACTGCGCATTTATACTTTTTCGCTGCGATACTACTGCCATCTGTATATTTGCATATTGCTATCCCATGACTTTTGTCACTTCAGTGTATATATATATATATATATATATATATATATATATGCATGTATGTATGTATAATTATAAAATCAAAATTTGGAGATATTTAATGATTATATAAATAACAAAAAGTAGTTTGTTTGAGAACAATAATTCTCCATGCAGAAATTGAATCCTTGTTCCTTGTACTGCCTAATAATATATATTACATTTGAAATAGTACCAGCAACTTTATTACTCTTTATCTTTCAATTTTTATCTAGTAAAAACCAAAATACAGATATTTTATTTAGATTAATTCAACACTCGCTGCTTATACTCATACTTTATTACTGTCTATGATTCTAAAAGAGGGAAGAAAGAAAACCATACAGTCATGTAGCACTGAAACAAATATTTCAAGGTGTATATTAAATAAAGCATATACACTACTTTTCATTTGCCGGAATTTATATAATATTTTTGATCCAGATTATGGATGACCACAAAAAATTATAAAAAATATTACATGAAAAAATATTAATAAGTACGTTACAAGTACGTCAAAGTCTTATACCTATCGATTTATATATAGGAAAATGTAAAAGTTCTTATTTTTTTTAGACAAAGCTCGCTAAATATGCAATTTATAGTACGAAATCACAGTGTGATGATTCTAAAAGGTTAAAAAGAGAAAATATTCATTTAACATTGAACTGAATATTTCAATGTAAATGAATCCTATTTACATTTTTCATTTGCCTGACACTTATTTTTGATCAATATTATTGGTACGATTATAAAGTTATCAAAAATATTGCTTGAAAAAACTATTTGACTGCAATTTCTGTATTTTCTGATATATTTTTAACAATTTATCTTATTCCATAATACAAGAAATTGTATAATGCGAGCTCACAAGTACTTCAAGGTATAAAGACTTTATTTGACGAAGTGTATGACAAGGGAAGAAAACTATTGAAAAGCCATGAAATTTGAAAATAAATTTTATATTTGTTTTTACTACTTATAAACATTTCACTATTTTGAAAAATCAATTTTTTTTCACTAAAGCAGTTTTATAAACTTCTCAAAAGTTATCTTTCTTTTTTTAAAGAAAAGAAAATTTGACTTTGAAACAGGACAGAGAATTTACTTTCAAACGTCGAAATCCCGGGAGCTTCCGTTGTGGGTTTTGCTCCGTTTATTTTAGCGATTTCAGTTTGTTTTACTTCTTCAGTTTCTTTTCTTTTAGTTTTTAGATTTTTTGGGGGAGACTCGGGAGGGAAAAACGTCTTTTTTATCCGAGCCTCTTTCCTTTGTAAACGAGGATGCTATTTGTTCTGATGGCCTTCCAAACAATGCACTGACGAAAATTGTGCGCCATTTTTCTCTCTCGTATGTTTTTGTTTTGAGTCAAGCAGCAGCTCTTGTGTTTTAAATTGAAAATTTTCTTTTTGTTTTGTATACATATATGTTATTTTTCTTCAGTCCAAATCCGTAGATTTCCAGTGGCACAATTCGAACAATTCCTTAAGATACAGCAAATTGCCTGACTGAAAAGTAGATTTCGAAGGAAACAATTTTTGGTTCGGTATTGTGATGGAAATTGTGTCAATATGAGTAGAAAAACATCTTTTCCGTCTTCATATCACAAAAAATACACATATTTCGTATTTAAAATAGAGAGAATCTTCTATCTGCAATTTTGAAAAGATTCGAGTAAATTTTTCAATTCACACATTCTTATGACATTTCATCTTTAACTAAATCCAGATAACAACAATGAAATTTCTGGCTCAGAGAAGATAACGTCTAAAAGAAAATTTTGGGTTTATGTTGGATTTATTTATATTTATATTTCCTTTTCTCATAAAGTTAGCAAACAAGACAGAATATAAAGAATTTATTCCGTTCGAAGCAAATAGTATTAGATCAACACTCAACCTTTTATATTTACTAAAGCTAGGCAGAAAATATACTAAAAAAAAACATATTCCACTACTCAATCAATTTGGGGAACAAATCTTATTATTTTACTTTTGATTTTCAACAGCAGAAAGCTTTAAACATACGACGAAAAAATGCATTTGAGATTTACAGAAAAAAACTAATCTAGTATAATGCTAAAAGAATGATTGTACAAATAAGTTCAAGAACTGAAGTGTTTTTACCCTTTTTTTCATCAACAAACGGTAAAAATGTAAACTTTATTCTATTGAGTTTTCCTTTAATTTTGTTTTGTGTTCCAATCAGAACTGTTTTATAAAAGGAATTAGAGAAAATAAAGATTTTTAAATATTACACTTATAGAATTTATAACTATAGTATAATTTAGTTTAATTTATGATCCTTTGTTTGCAATTTGAGATTTTTCCACAGGAAATATACTGAATTCATCAAACATAATTTAAAAATTAACGCACAGGTGAAAATTGAATTATAATAATCAAATTTTCAATTGTTTGTAGATTTTTCAGTTCTGAAACTTAGGACATCATTTGTGTAATTATTTCTATATCCTTCTGTTCAAATGCAAATATCCTATCGAAGTAAAACTTGGATTATTAATACACATTTTTGCATTTTAAAAAACCTTCGTATATTTAAAAATATATTCTACTTTCCTTATAAATTAATCAAATATTATTTAAAGTTAAAAAGATGCCATGATATTGTTTAATTAATTGCGTATAGTATTAAATATTTGTTTAAATATCCTCCCTCAATTTCTTTTTCTTCACAGAATCAAATTTTTGATGTGTGTTAAAACTGCTGCAATTTGTGCAATAATATTTCTGTTAAAACGTTTCAAATTAAAATCAACACAACTAGAAGTAAACATAATATCAGACGTATGCTTTAAGTAAATAAAAAAAACGTGCCAATATAACAAGTTTGGAGTAATACGCATTTGAAAAAAGCATTGCATAAAACTACACTTTTTCTTGCTTATATTCAAAACCATTATTTTAATTTCATTCGAAATAAATATACAATTGTTATAAATAAATATACAAATATTAATAATTTGTTAAGAAATAATATATAATTAGTTATTTTAATTCTTTTGAAACCTCTTTTCTGTTTTAAAGAAAATATCTGCAGACATATTTTTTTCCTTATATTTAATTAACATGTTGCATATAATTATTATATCTACTACTAATTTAATTTTATCTAGTTTATTTTATCTACTACTAATTTAATTATCTTCTTACTTTACTTGATACTCCTCTGCTTATCCGATTATCAATTGAAACATATTTTACAGAAACTCATGTATTCAATAATCTACTTATTCACCGCCTAGCCTTAATTGCTACGTGAAATTGCATACTGTTTCTGTCTAGACATATATAATTCCAATATCTTTCAATGAGTATTTAAAAGAACATAATTTGTTTCAAACACAAAATGCATGCAAAGATACGGCAACACAATTAAAAAGTAATTATAATAATTGAACCAATGATAATAAATGTTTCTTACTATGTAAACATTGCCAATTAAATACGATTTATTAAAATTTTCATTTTATTATAACTGCTTTTAAAGCTTCTTTCAAACATAAGAAACAACATAGAATGAACTGAATGAAAAATTTTAAATAAAAGGTGATTCTTTGGAGGGAAACACTATTTTTTTTTTAAATTCACTTACTTTAATTTATTTTCTGTTAATAATTTTATGAAAGAATATATTTATATTTGTTAACATTAATACACCAAATAGCTTAAAATCTTTAAACTAATGTGTGCTGTATTAAAAATAAATCATTGGTTTATACATTAATGCGTATTAATTCCTTCCTTACTTCAATTTAGTCTTGTTTGTGACTATGAAAACATCCTAAATAACTTTTTTAATGTTTCTTTAAGAAAGAAACATGTGCATATTAGTATAATTTAGTATGATTATTTAAAATACTTATATATATATATATATATAGATAAATAGATAGATAGATAGATAGATAGATATAGATATATAGATATATATATATGCATATATACTATATATGGTTGTGTGTGTGTGTGTGTTGGAAAAAGAATTCAATAGTACAACTAATGAAATCTACAAACACGCATTATTTTTAAAAAAACAATTTCTTCTAATGAAAATTCTAGAATTAATGTTATGGAAGTAACCATTAATTAAAATATTTAAATGAGGCTAGAGCTAAATTTTCAGTTCATATAGAAAAATAATTTTTCTTAATAGAGTTACGGCAATTCTTTACACTTTAAAATAGTGAATTATTTTAATAATGAAGCTTAATGTTTTTGTTAAATTACTAAAAGTCTAAGAAGTATACATCAAATCAAAAGGTAGAAATTCTGTGTATGGTTTTTTTTTTTGAATATCCACTTAATGGTTAGAAATTGTTTTCAAAACATACCATTAAAAAAATCTTAATCCAAATTATTTTAAGCCTTTCTTATTTCTTTTTTTGCTGCTTAATCTGATTACAATAAACAATCCTAAACATGATTGCACTCAGAAATTTTAAACGATCAGGAAATATCACATCGGCAATATTTCGTTATTTTTATATTATTTCGTTATTTTTTAAATAGTCTCTCAATTTATATATTAAATCATTAACACCAATCTGGTAAAAATAAACAGTTATAATACAGATACTTTAAGTTAAATGCTAAGGATTACCCTGAAAATATTGGTTGAAAATAATTATTATATAACGAAGAGCGTCTGTTTTTTTAATTGAATGTTTAACGAAAAACACTGGAATATTATGTATTTTTTATTCTACTTGCCTTTATTTATATTAGTATTTAGAAGCAGTTATTCAATGCATTATTTTGTTAAAATGTTTTATGATAAAGTTTCAATTTTGTTTGTATTTTCGAAACAATGTTTCAAAAGAATAATTTGCTGTATTAAAGAATTATTTTCTCATATTCCCTTTCATCTAGAAATCAAAGTTATTTGTTCGATCTATATAAAGGATTGCTAAGAAAAGAAATTAACTGATTGTTTGAAGCATAAATTTTTATCTCAAAAAAATTGGCACGATTACAAATTTTTTGCCTTTATTGTTTAAAAGTTTATATTAACATTTTTTTGAATCCATATAATATAACTTTAAAATGCTCAAAATTATGCATCTTCATTTTTTATTTTCACTATTATTTTTTCTGTTAGTGTTTCAAAATAATGTTGAAAATAATTGTCAAATTTTTATGAAAAGGTTCAATTGCCTTTTAAAATGAAAATAAATGTCCATTACTTAACTGCTGGATCATAACTGATAGGCAAATATTAAAAAAAATATTTATTAGTGAAAACTTTATTCACGAAATATTAAATGCATATAATTTATTAATTAAACGAAATTATTTTCTAAATTATTGTTGAAACATTAAATGATTAGAGTGCTTAGATTAATGGCTCTTAATCGCCGAAGCAGAAGAGATAAATAGAAAAAGGTATTGGTAATGTTATTATGAAGCAACATGGAAAGAGTTTTGATTGCTTAACATTCTTTATGCATTTGAGCCAATATTTTACCAATAAATAATTCGTACACCTCTAATAATCTCTAACTTTCAAATTTGATAATTCTTTAAGCTTGATTCGTCTGTCTTCCTTTTATTTCCATAATTTAATTTTAATTACTTAGCAATTTACTTACGCATAGAAATATACATTAAGTATTCTTACGCCATGCATGCATTTAAATTAAATGAGAAAACAATGAAAAATACTGAGAAAGTACTATGGAATAATATTGAGAAAAGTTGTTTTTTTTTAATTCATTGAAATTAAATTAAAGATATTACACTAAAAATAGCATCAATAAAATTTACACTTTTAAAATTATAATGTGATGTGAAAAAGTGGTTTTCCACAAAAATAGCACAGTTAATACTAAGAAAAATTGCCACATGTTATTAAATTTCATTTAAAATTTTGAAGAAATCAATGATATTGAAGGATAATATTACTAAATAATACTTAAGGCTTCATTGAAAATAATTTTAAAAAGGAGGAAATCAAATTTTGATCAGAAATAAAATTTAACAGATTGTTTTTATCATATGTGTTATATTTTGGAAGTAAAATTAGGTTTTTATAACTAGAGAACAAAATATTATGGTAACTTCAAAATGTTTTAAACAGAATGCTTATTAAAATTAAGCCCCTATTACCTAAAACCTAATATATGTTTTTGTTTGAAACATATAGATCCAATCATCTGTTATGAGGAATATTTGAACAATTTATTTATATCATAAGCGTTACGTTTCGGGAGTAAAATTAATGAGTTAGTAAAGAAAGTAACCCAAAATTATTAAGGTGACTTTTAAAATTTTTTAATAAAATACTTATTCAAATTCAATACCTATGATCAAAGAATTAATATATGCTTTTATTTGAAAACGTATTGCCTTTTGGAAGTCATATTTTACAAATTGCATGACAGCTTCTAAATATTATCATATAAATACGTAGAAAAATCAAAACAATTAATTTAATAATCAAGCAATGAGAGGTTTCAATCTTTTAATGATACTATTAAAGTTAAAAATGTTACTTGCGCCTCTTTTCAAGGAAATTTATTTTCATTTGCTGTCGGCTGTACTTCGACTAGTAACAGAAGAATTGCTTTCTAAATAAACATTAAAAAATAAATACTTTTCTTTGCTTTTCAGGATTTTGTTCTTTGAAGCGAATAATAATAAAAAATATTTTTTCTCCCTTTTTGCTGATTCGCTATGAAATTTTAGCATCGCCTCTCAGTGTTTCAATTTCGGAAAATTGTTTATTCAAAGAATTCAATATCATTTGAAAGAAAATTAAACGCCTTTGAAATTGCTTCGTATAGTATTTGGTTAGAAGGAGTGGGTGAGGGGGGATAAAATGAAACGAAGATGCCCGTTATTTCTTTAAATGGATGAAGTGCGGAATAATTGAACTCAATTCTCCCGACATCCAAACAATTTCTGGATTGCAACCCTTACAGAAAAAGAAAGGAATCAGTTATTGGAAACGACAGTTAAAAAGAAACTTAGTACTTGCATTACTTGTACATAAAAGCAAAATCTGCTACCTCTTTCATTCTTTTTTGTTATCTAGAAGTTTGGCGTCTTTTTCTCCCTTCACTTTGAGAATAATTTGCATGGATCCTTCTTTTCTTGCATTAAACTTGTTTCCGTGATTCTTTCAAATTGAATTACGTATGCTAACTATTGACAAGAATAGGAAAATAAATGCTTTGTCATCTTGATGAAGACACGTTGGGTGATTTAATTAGATTAAAGTCTACTTTTAAAGTTGCTTGGTGACTATTTTAAGGCGTGTGTTTTCGATATGTGTTCAGTTACACATATCGAAAACAACACATTTGCATGGGCCTTCTAAACATTCTTCATACCACACCAACGAAGAAATGTTTGATATGAATGATTTATTTCATTGATCTATCTATTCTAACGACACGTTACATAAAATTCATTTAATTCTAAAATGGTACTTTAGCAATCAAGATTTTGTAGAAAATAATAAATTACTGACAAAGTATTTTTTTAAAAAAATAACACTTATAACAATCGATGTTAAATTAAATGTCAAAACTCAAACAATTATATCGACCAAGATACTGGAATGTTTTTCTTTTTTTTTTCTCTCTTTATAAAATCTCATGACTCTCGGATAAGTCGTCAACCTATAAAAATGTTCCAAATTTTGTTTTCATTTGGCCAGTCCACCATATTCTATTCTTTTTTTAAAAATTTGTAACATAATTCCACTGTACCTACTATAGGGAAATGCCTTGCCAAAATCCACTAATCATCGGATCCCGTTGAACGAATTTTATCGATTTTTATTTCGTATGAAAGTCAATGCCATTTAAATGTTTATTATTATTGATTCATTAGTCATTATTATTGTCCATTTTGAGAGAAAAAGAAAGGGAACTATAACTTTATCTTGAAGAAACCTGTGACTACAACTCCTTTCCTTTAGGCATTCGGAAAATTTGAATAATTAGAAACCTAAGAAAACATAAGAACTACAATTGTGTAGTCTGGACTATCACCGCTTACGGTACATTACTGCAAGAGGCCTTTCGTATCATTGATAAAGAGCTTTAATCACTAAAATTTTACTAGAACCACCAGAATAATGAAAACGAACTACTACACTGGAAGCTTCTTATCCACATATTTAAGCGTTCCATGAAATCTTGAATAATCAGAAAGCTATGAAATCATAAGCGGGAGTTATAGTTGTGGCTGAGGATAACCACCGCTTACAATACAACACTACCCACAAGAGGCTCGTCTCATCGTTGGTAGAAGATAGCCAACAATGCATTTTTACAAGAACTACCAGAGTAATTACTCATTTTTACAAGAACTACCAGAGTAGTTGTACATTTTTACAAGAACTACCTGGGTAATTGAGACTTCTGTGTTCAAAACTTTTCATTCTAATTTATCATTTCATTCTAATTTTTCAATCTATTTAGGTTTCTCTGGTGAGACACCTTATGGGGAAAACATTACCAAGTTTCTTAAATCATAAGCACCACACTGGTTTTGCCAATTTTTGCTTTTTAAGAAAGATTATAATCCCTAAATACACAATCAATGACAATTTAACTCTTTTCTTCATTTGTTTATTGGAAATAGTGGAAAGTATTATCATTCACAAAACCTTCAAGCTCAATAAATGTATTGATATCACCAGCTTTCTTTATCAATTTTGACGCTTTCCATGAATTTTTTTGATTGATGAGAATTCTAAAATACTGTTGCTGAAGAACAATCTATATTTTACTTTGATAAGATACTATTCTTCAAAGTTGGTTGACAAAACCATATTAATGATATTAATATTGAAGGTAAATAGCTTACTTATATAGAAAGTCACTTATGATTTTTCATGTATCCATCTTCGTCTCATGCTATCAATAATTTTGTGCTTTTATTCTCTTTGAGAAAAATTAGCATTCAAATAGAATGCATAGTCATAAACTTGAGAGATGCCGAAAATTAATTGTATTATTATATAGAACAGAAAATGAAAGATACTTTTTTTTGCATGAAGAAATTTTTCTACACTCAAATGCAGATAGATCTTGAATGCAGCAACGATACTTTCTTTCAAATTCGAAACATTTTCCTTGAAATATTTTCTAATTAGAAATACTTTTCTTGCTAAGTAAGAGAATTAAAGAGCAAAAAGTAAGAAATTTTATTTTTAGTTATTGTTATTATTTATTCCATATATATAGGATCTTTATAAGTGAAGTTAGAATTTAAAGTGACCTTCAAAGCAAAACATTTGTACAAAACGTAGTGCACGCCTGCAGTAGAACTTGGGGCTCTATTTTCTGTAAAAATAAGAGGAAAAATTTAAAATCTTATCATTATTGGTTTACGGCATTATTTCAAATATTATTTACGAATGACCATTGAATATCTGACTGGCGGATATTTCTCATCTTTATTTATAAGGATTTACTTCGGAGAACAAATCAAGTATTTACTTAGGAGTTCATAACAAGTATTTACTTTGGAGTATATAACATGGATTTACTTTGGAGTACATAACAAGGATTACTTTTCAGACCGTAGCGATTATTCCTTTTCATTCCTAGCTAACATCAAAACATACATTTTTGCTATTATATTTAGGAAAATTCCTTTTCGTGATGATTGAATCAAAGTTTAATATGGAGAAGATATGAAGTATCAAATTAATATTGAGGGATTTTGTACATGTTCTATTTTCTTTCAAAATTTCTGGATTTTGAAGAATTCAGGATTTTCTAAAAGGAAATAACACATTAATTTGGGCAAATGAGCTGAGAGCAATTACTCCTAACTCTTTCATTATTACAATTAGATGATGAAAGTATCAAATACTAAACAAAATAAGCAATAATTAGTTTTAAAATGTAATGGCCACCATAATCACATTTTCTATGGAAATTTATAAGCGAAACAGAAAAACGCCTTCCATTCCCCTAAACAAAGTGAAAAATTAATTAATATAATGAATAGAGCCGTTCATCCTGCCATGCCTTTCTCCAATAAAGCATTATTAATCTTCCTACTGAGGCTACATTGTTTCATCCCAAAACTGCTCCTGTTCTCCACACAGGAACCTATGCATCTTTCCCAACAATGGAAACAACACAATAAAAAGCGGCAATCGTAAAATTCTATTAAAAGCCCCGAATTGGTAAAGTGCCCAAACTTAGCATTTTGTTTCTAAGCCAGACATAAAAAATGTAAAAAAGGTTGCATTTCGAACCACAGTCGGACGTTTGGAGCGACTGTTTTCGTCCACATCGCTTCATCACCCGTTTCATGAGCTCTGGACTTCAAGGAAACTCTCTTGGGTGCAATCAATAAAACTTGGGAGGAAGATAAACAAGAGGAAATAAAACTGGCGATAAAACTGTTTTAGCTCAAACTGAAATAGCTTTTTTTGAATAAAAGCGAGAGAACCCGCTTGTTTCCACTAGAAGGTTAAGAATAAACGACGTAAAACTGTTCCAAACCTTTTGTTCAAGAACTATTTTCATTCATTAAGCTGCTATTTTGTGAGGTAAAACAAGGAAACTTTCTAAAATTTCGATACAAAATAAATTTACTTTCTTATTTCATAAAGAAAATGTCATTGTTTATTCATTTATTGCTATTAAAATAGAGGTGAAAATGTTTATTTTATTTTTAGATACAATGATATTGTGGGATTGAAATGTACAGGCCAGTAAGTAATACAAAAGCAAGTAAAAGGTTTATTACTTCAGAGGGTGTATCTCCTTGAGATTTTCTCGAATGTTCTCCTATAGAGATCTTATCCTCCATCCACATACAAAATTATAAAGCTTGTGGGAAGTCTCTAATGTCTTTCATAGAATTCGCAAATAGTAAGAATGGTTGCTCTTTGGCGTAAATGAGGCATTTTTATGAATGTATTTAGCAAATATATAACGCCTTTTTTCCAACAGTTTCAAAACAAAATTTGGAGCAGAACATCAATTATAATCACAAAATTTAATGCCAAATTTTATACATTTAAGTCATTCTATATACCTGCTTTGACTGAGGCAAACTCTGGTTGGATTTAGTTAAAAAATTGACTGCCATCTACACACTGGAAATTTAATCTGTATATTAAATTTTATCCGTCTACCTCTCCTTGTTTTGTTGATATGATTTTAATTCATGTTGGAATGGCAGGAAGGACATTTTTAGTTTGAAGGGATCTCGTTCAAAATTTGATATAAATCTCTAAATTAGATTGAAAGATTATATGCCTAAATTCATCCTTATAACGCAAAGCGTTTTATAGTTAAACATGTTGACAAACAGTGAGACATAATGTAAAAAAATGTGTTTTTCGATCTCAATAGGTCTGAAAAGTGGAGTTTAAGGAAAATTTGGAGTTTAAATTTCTTGACGATTATCACACTTTATCCTTAATATGGATATGCAAAAGTAAAAACATCAAAATTTACGATCCAAAACACACTTGCTACCAACTAAACAATCCGCGAAGATGCAGATGCAGAAATGACTAACACAAGAGTTTTATCAAGCGAGATTCCACACTTACATGCATATGTTTTCATATTGACAACGGGTATTGTTAATCCATATAAAAATCATACATATTATATTCTATCGATGAATAAATTAATGGAAATTTCATATTTACCCCAAACAGAATAATTTTGCAACGAAGTTATGTACAATGTGAATGGAATATTGTAATAGATGCAATATGAAAAAATGCAGGCATGTTAAGTAATACAATTAACCTCCGACACACCTATAGGCACACAGATTAACCTCGCAAGACTGAATGATCAAACCTCGGCAACAACAACACTGGTGGGAACTGTGGTTGAGTCCTAATGGCCATCAACGGCCACGGTATAATCCTCCCCGTAGAAAGTACGTTCCGTCATCAATGGGAAGATCACCATCGGGTTGGCGAGATCCAACTATCATTCTGGAAGTATCTGCATCCCTATTTTGAGGTGCCCACTGGTGGGGGGTATGCGGGCAAGATAAGACAAAAATTATCAATCCAACTACACATTTAATAGAAAATGCCCCTTATGTTATTCATTCGGCATTTCATTCATAATTTTTTTGCTGTTATTATATTTTCTACCTCTTCAGCTGTATTCTCAAAAGATTATGAATCATCATATATGATTATGATTTTCGAATTTGTACATTGATTGCATCCTAGTAATTATTCTATAAAAATCTCAATTTAATAAAAATTTTCCAAGCGTTTGTTCATTAACTGCATGCAGTTAATAATATGCAAGTACCCACATAGAACTCTGATAAGGTCAATGGAATACATGTTCCTTGGAAACTACTCATGGTGATATAATCTAAATATTAAATTGAAGAAAAAATGGCATGTTATTAATTTAATGTTTAAATAACGTCGGAGGAAATGTTTGTACAGTTGGCTTGTCATTTTAATAGTAGCCACCCTTTCCGTGACTCTTTTAAAAATACAAACAAAAACATGAATTAACATTGGGAGTGCAATATTCCTTTCCTTTAGAATTTCAGAATTAGATTGCGCAGTGACGCCCGAATGAGCAAAATAACTCAGATATTTAGTTATGAAACAGCCTTATATATTTTGTATCCCTATTTTCGATGACAGCAAAATTTATTTGAAAAAGAATGAAGGTAAATCAAATCATTATGTCTCCTCGAGCACCTACAAAGGATCAAAGATACGGATTAAAGATATTTCTGCCTATTTAGAAGGTTTTTGGACACTGAAGTTAGTGTCCGCAGACACCCACATAAATATTGTGGTTGTATACAACAGTAAGTCAAAAATGTGAAATATGTAAATATTAAATCAGCGATCAGCAGGAATCAGGAATCTAATATTTTATTCCCAATGACGTTGGAGAATAATTATATACCCTTGAGAACCAACTTATATATGAGGACTAATAGATAAATATGAAAACAATATTTGTATTTGAAAACCTTTTGTTAGATATGAATGAAAGCCTAAAATGTTTTATTTTTCCAATCTACAAAGTAATTAAAAAGATGTAAACAAGTCCTATTCATCAAAATAATGATAGTTTGGTCTTTCATCGTTATATATTTTTCATTAAACTGTAGCAAATCAGAAAAAAAAAACTTTCAAGTAAATTCATTAACATACTAAGGAAAATCATTACTTTACATTCATTGGATTTATTATCTTAAATAAGAAATTGTGAATCTTTAAACTGATTATTAATATTCTTTTAATATCACAGAGATAATACATAAACGAATTTCTTCATTATGTCTACTTTATCACAGCATTCATGATTTTAATTTAAAACAAGATTTGCTTTATTAATTTTAGTCGCTCATGAACTAACTGGAATCAAAGTTGAATAGTCAGCAACATTTTTGTTTTTTATAAAGATATATTAAAATTTGAAGGTATGATTTGCTTGTATAACACTAATTATCCAAAGTGTTTGCAGTTCTGCAGCAATGCTTGAAAAAAAGCTAATTATTAATACCAAGCTGCAATATCGCTAAGTTAATTTGAGCAAAAATCGTGGTTCATCCACCTACCTTGGATCTCAGAGCTGTATGCTTATAATTCAAGAGTTACAAGTTTTCTATGGTGATTAATATTTCGCAAGATTGTTTCATTAGCCATGTTTATATACTATAAATTTAACGAACTATAAAGAGCAGTTTTATTGCTTTAGAAATAAAATGTTATATGCGTTCATTGCTAAAGTACAGTAAACTGACATTGGTCATCTTCATAATATGCCATTTTTCTTGAGTAAGATCTTAATCTTATTAATGAAAGAAGATGCATTATTCAGATCAAACTTGTATCATTTGGATATGTATGAATAAATGGCATAAAAATTATTCTTTTATTATGTACTTGCTTTTGATCGGAGAAAACCATCTCTGCCGAATAAAAATTTAGATTTTATGAGAATTGTTGTCTTATACGCTTCTGTATTCTTTAATTTAATGTTCCTAATTCAAGTTGCTGATTTCTGCAAATCGCTTCCACTTCCATTCATGTTAGAGTCCTGGCCTGCAGCTACCTCGTCTTCCGAGAGTTCGAACTTCGAAAATATTGGTAAACAGCGGTTTAAGTTTTAAAATATTAACTATAAATTATTTAGTTAATTTTAAATAAAAATATTTTAATCTTTTAAATAAAGAAAATACACTGATGGGAAAAAATCCCAACACCAAGAAAGAATTATTGTACAGTAATGAAATTTTAGGAATACATTTGTCTAGGTAACATATTTAATTGATTAAAGTTTCAAGATCACAGGTAGAGCCATTGGCGAGAAGAGCCATTTCAAATGTGAAATGTTGGCACATTAGTAACTGGTGTAACCGCCAGAATTTTGAATGCAAGCATGCAAACGTGCATGCATTGTGTCGTACAGGTGTCGGATATCAGTTTGTGGGATGAAGTTCCATGCCTGTTGCACTTGGGCGGTCAATGCAGGGACGGTTAATGCTGGTTGTGGATGACGCTGCAGTTGTCGTCCAATGATGTCCCATACGTGCTCGATTGGAGAAAGATCTGGTGATCTAGCAGGCCAAGGCAACATGTCGACACTCTGTAGAGCCTGTTGGGTTACAACAGTGATATGAGGGCGAGCGTTATCCTGTTGGAAAACACCCCCTTGAATGCTGTTCATGAATGGCAGCACAACAGGTTGTATCACTAGACTGACGTAAAAATTTGCAGTCAGGGTGCGTGGGATAACCACGAGAGGGCTCCTGCTGTCATATGAAATTGCTCCCCACACCATAACTCCAGGAGTAGGCTCTGTGTGTCTACGCCGCAGACAGGTCACTAGCAGGCGTTCACCTGGCCTCCTTCTAACCAACAAACGGCTATAACTGTGACCAAGGCAGAACCGGCATTCATCAGAAAACAGAACAGATCTCCACTCCGCCCACCAATGAGCTCTAGCTTGACTTCACTCACGTCGCAAACGGCAGTGGTTTGGAGTCAGTGAAATGCACTGTACAGCGCGTCTGGCTCGGAGCTGTCCTTGAAGTAACCGATTTGTAACAGTTCGTTGTGTCACTGTGGTGCCACCTGCAGCTCGAATTTCAGCTGCAGACGCAGTACGATTTGCCACAGCCATACGCCGAATACGACGGTCTTCCCTCTCAGTAGTACCACGTGGCCGCCCGGAACCTGGTCTTCTTGAGGCAGTACTTTCCCTTGACCACTGCCGCCAATACTCATGCACAATGGATACATTCCTGCCAAGTCTTTCAGCAATATCACGGAAAGAAAACCCACCTTCTCGTAGCCCTACAAAACGACCTCGTTCAAACTCAGTGAGCTGTTGATAATGGCTTCTTCGTCTTCTCAGAGGCATCCTTGACTAACATTAGCCCACTACGTCAAATCTCAACTGTAAATAACGATCACGAACCTTACAGCGCTTATTTAAACAAACCTCATTTGCGTGTTCATAGTGTCGCTACTAGCGCCACACTTGCGCGCTTAGCTCGAAATTTGAATAGATGTCATCTTTCAAATGTATAAACATGCATACCAAATTTCGTTTATCTAGCACAGCTCCTTCCTAGTGTTGGGATTTTTTTTCCATCAGTGTATTTGATTTATTTTGATATCATTTGCCAATGAGTGATATCAATATTGATTACAATACGTTGATATTAATAATTATATTGATCACTGGATCAATCAAAACTGAGAGCATTGATATGTATTTTCAAGAATATTTTCACCAGCTTTTACATAGACATATTTTTGTATCACATATTAATTGTAGACTAGTCATGCATCCATCCTGGCACAGTATTAGAGAGACTTTCTCATTGATCTACGCATCTGGCTTCGAGTCCCGATTTTGTCATGGTTGTTCTGCTGCGTTCTATCAGTGAGATGTGTGCGTGAGCCGCCTCCCTTGTTAAAAGAGATTATGCAAGCGAATGTGAAGCATGAAGTAGCTAAGACACGCTCTTTGGCCTAGTTAGTGCTTCTGAAAGAAACAAAAGATGATCACTCGGCTTCAATCTTTGAGGATCTGTCAGCGAGCTGTAAATTTTTATAAGTAACAACAACTTCCATACTTTTGACTTGTGAAATATTCATAAGGACGTAAAGTGTTCACAGACTCTGCATGGATAAATGTTGTCACGAACGAATAATACTCATTTACAATGAATTATTTGAATTTGAATACACCTGCAGTGAATATTAAAACTCCTTAGGATTATTCATGAGGCCATTTGTTATATTTTAGAGATTCACAATGCTTTCATATACAATGGTTTTGAATAAAACTGTAATTTGAGCAAATTCTTACTTTCCAACTTGCTTATTTTTTCTGCTAAAAGCAAAATTTTTCTCAAAATAATAATTTTCTCTACTTTTTAGAAGCAAGAATGATTATGTAGAAATGAAATAAAGATTAGTTATTGAATAAAAAGAATTTTCTGATACGAAAAAAGTATCTTGCCACTCCACATTATAACAAACTAAATTCATAAAAATCTTCAAAATTTACTCTCGGCAAAAATAATTGAATGTGAAATATTATTGAGACTTTGAAATTTCTTTTGTAACGAATTTTACACTTGTAATTAGTTTTACTTCACTAATTATAATCAAGCACAGACATCTGTATAAACGTTTTAAGAATAGTCAGAAAGAAGAACAGAATAGATTTAAGAGAATAAGTTCAAGATTATTTGTATTATAAGGAAGTGTGCTTATATTAATAAAGGGGAGATGGATGATTTGCTCTTTTGATACTAAATACTTTGTACCGTCACACCCTAAAGATTCTACTTTACGATGATCATTTAAATTTCTCTTCAGATAACTATGAATTTGATAATAATAAACTAGATTAAATTTAAGAGATTCAAACCAAAGCATTGCTATCATTGAAAAAAGGTTTGATTCTAAACGCAGGCCGTTACGCTGTGCAGAGTAATTGGGCAAATATACCAGCGTTTCTCAACTTTTTGGTATTTTCGGTCCAAATTTCATTTAATAAGTGGTTTTACTTTAACAAGTTATTAAATATTTCGAAATGTATTTTATTTTCTATATGTATGTGTGTTTTCCTTTCAGTCAGTTAATTAATTTTTTAATAATATTTTCTCTTGATTATTTTCACCCTCCCCACAGGAAGTACTCCCCACAAGTTGAGAATTCCTGAAATACATAATTGATCTGAAGACACAATTAAATTTGTAGCGTAAGCGAATGCACTCCTCTTAAAAGAGCCGCTCAGGTTGATATTAAATTGCTTTAATGTGACCTTTAGTGCACATATTTTATTAAAAAAATTTTGAATAGTATATTTTCACAAGTTTTAATATAACCGTGAATGTATTGAATTTACAATCAAGAATTTTGTAATTCATTTGATTTGATTAATTTGATAAGCCTCCTCCTTCTTTCTTAGAATACTAGCTATAATGATTCAGATAGATATGAATATTCTGCGCCTTCATGTTTAAATAAATGTAAATAAACTTATAAGAATAAATTCATAAAATTTCTTAAAAATAGCTAAACAACTCAATAAGAAATAATTTTCTATGAATATTCAATGATCTCTTAGTTTTTGCATTGGAAAAAAAATGGAAGATGATGCATGGCTAAAAATTGAGTCAAGAAAATAAAACGGTGCTGCTAAAAAGGTCATCATTTTTCCCTTCCACTTACTACCATCAACTAATTTCTGCATTGATTATCATCATATTATTCTTATTATTCTTGACTTTACACATTATATATATAAATCCCGAGTATTTTCATTCAAAATGGAATCAAATAAACAATCTTAGAAAAGTAATATTCTCAGTAAGTTTCCGCATTATTAGAAAATAAAACACCATGCATTTAAAAAGCTCTGTAAGAAACAACTCTATTCAGAGAAAAAATTGTAAACATTCGAAATTCAAATTTATATTATTTACAAATTACAAGTTATATAATTCAGTCTATTGCTTACATTAATAAACATTATTGTATTTTCGGTAGTTGATGCCCCTCCTCCTTGGAATAATTGGTACGATGGTGAATCCTCAGGGGGATTTTGAAAATAAGCATTTCGTAAATACAAATGAATTTAGAATTTTGAATTTAATAATGTATTATTATTTGCATATAGAGTAATATCAGCTAAAGAAATTCTTCGTTGTTTTTTCTTATTTCTATCAAAAGATGACTTTTTGTGGTTAATGCTCTCGATATTCATTAAGTTTCTTTATTAAATATAAAAAAACTAATCTTTAATTGCCCATATTTCTTATAAATTGAATTTTTTTTGTCAATGTAGCACTTTATTTTTAAATTTCCTCTTCATATTTTCATTGAAATGCAAATTTTTAAAAGTAATAAGTTTCACTAATTCTTTTCTTCCATACAACTCAATTAACACTAATCTTCAAGATATTCCTTGAAAAATGTATTAAAGTAAAATGTGTTTTTAATTCTTAAGATCATTTCTTACTGATTTCTTGCTAATTAGTTCCTAGAACTTTATTGAATAAAATTAATAATAAATATGTCCCTTTTCAGCTTTTTTTGAAGTTTTTCTTACTTATATTTCAGTTCTAATACATTATTTGAATCCATTTCAATTAACATATGAGATTGGATTAATTATAGACAAAAAAAATGGTACAAAAAGAAACAACACTCAGTTTGATTCAAATAATACTTAAAAATAAACGAATATTCTAGTAAAATAACCGAATTAAGAAAAACATCGATAGATTTCTGTTTCGATTCATAATTTCAATTCTTTTTATTCTTCAAAATTATTTATTGAAAGTTTTGAAACCGGGTAAGGACATATTTAAAATAATCCAATTTTATAATAATAAAATCAAAGGAAGAGCACTCAAATAAAAATAAATGAAAGAAATACTTATTAGATAAAAAAAAAATTCAAGATACCAAGATTTATCAAGATTGCTATCCAAGATTTGTTATTTGACTCAAATTAATAATAAATACAGAACCTTGTTTGATTTCTAATGCATTCCTTGAATCTGTTTGAATTAAAATATAAAATTAATTTAATTACTTGACAATAACTCGTCATAAAGTGCAACAAGCATTTTAACTTAAAGATTGCTTGAATATGAATAAATGAGTTATAAAATTTATGTCTGATTGAATATTGTTAACAGATTTATTCTTCGAATAATAAATTTTATTCTTCAAAATTATTTATAATTTATTTTTTTTATTTAGATTTTAAATGACAGATATAGATTTTATATAGATTATGAAAGGACATATTTTTTTGTAAAATGTTATATTTTAAAATATTAAAATTCAAAGCAGTAATTCTCAAATAAAAGCTAATATTATAATTAAAAATATGTTATGTAATTAATTAAATACTGTAATGTCTTGAGAAAGAAAACATATCTTTGAAACACAACAAGCTAAGTTTTACTTGCAACTAGACTAGATACTGATATACAAAGTAAAGCCCTATAAAGATTTCATAACACACATGTTAAAAGTTCTCAAATAAATACTTCAAATTAACAGTTACGTAAAGGCACTGACCGGCAAACTGATTTACACAAAGATGATTGCAGTAAATGCAACCATTCTGATCCTGAACTCTGCAACAAAGGTATTGTGGGCCGAATTATCCTACCTCTCTGCCATTAAATATATATGTCTGCAATGTCTCGAGAAAGAATGCATAGATTTAAAAGAACACAAGACATTTATTCACGGACATAAGCAACAATCAACATTAAATATTAAAAAAAATCCAGTTTAAAGATTTAAAATCATTTACAAAAAGTTACTAATCTGAAATTGCTAAATATCAAAATATCAGAATCCAGCCATCAAACACAGGTCTTAACCGAAATCTCCTACCTTTTGACCTCTTCCTTTCTTTTCTCCGACTCCCATCTCTCACTTCAGTTGAACTCCTAATAAAGTTGAAGAGGTTCCAACAAATTCGGCACCAGAACGACTTGTCTTTCAACGAACAACAGGAAGGTACAATGTAAAGACTCATTCGATAAAAAACATCCAAGGTACCAAGATTTTTGTTTAGTTTTGTTACATTAACGTCCTGTATTAGAGCAACACTAGGGTTATTTTGAAAAACGAACATAGAACAAGGACAATCTGAGTTGACAATCTTTTCCACACACACACACACACGCACACACACACACACACACACACATATATATATATATATATATATAAAGAAAAAACATTAACAGATCTCAGTTTTGATTAATAATTTTATTCTTCAAAAGTATACATTAGGAATTTACATGAATTTACCTATTTAAAAAAAAGGCATTTTAATATATTAAAAGTCAATGCAATAATACTGGAATCTAAACTTAAATCCAAATTTAATACAAAATTTCGAAATTCCAAATTTTTTAAAATTACAGCAAAATAATGAAAGCTTTATGTCTGAAAAATAAGTTTCCAATCTTTGGTAATCCAAATATCGATGTGAAGAAATTAATGAGAATATTGAATTCATCCTTAGGAAATTTTAACTTGAATAGATTTAAATAAATGGATTTGCTTAATGACTAGATTCCCTATCAGTAAGGAACGAGAAGAAGAAGAAATTTATTCTAAGTACTTCCGTGAAGCATTCTTATATACATTCCAATCGATTTATTACTAATCGAATTTTCTTCTCATGATATTCAACAATCTAAAAATGGAGAACTTACCAGAATGAATATATTGCCTCCTTCGTATTTAAATAACAGCTGTCTCGAACGTAAATGGGAGATCTCATACCTAATTACTCCAAGTAGAATTTTTTCATTGTTTTTCGCCTTTAATTCAGTTCTGGAGGAATGTGATTTGGGAGACAAATCCACTTAAGATTGGAAATTAAAATCGATTTTCCTATCGTTGTCATCTTAAGAACTTATCGATACTTTTAATTTAATCATTTTTGGAGAAACGGTTTTCAAAAATAATTTCTTTCGTAGGTAACGATGTAGAATTTGAATTACAAAATCAAATGTAGATATATCCCATGCACAGAATATAAAGATAGAAACAGAAGTTTTACTTAATTTATTTTGCCTTTTATAATTATTAGGAAACATAAGTGGTGATTCCTTAAAAAACGAAATATTTTTTCTCTGAGAATAAAATTTGTCGAAATTTAGACTTTATACAACTACTATTTTGCTTTTGGCTTGATCATATTCAGAACTAATAATATTTTAATAAAATTTCTATTTTAAGAATAATTGTCTGAATTAAAGAAGCAGTGTCCTACCACTAATAAGAATTTTTCAGTTTTCATTTTATCTGAAAACTCATGGTTTCCATATATGTTCTCAATTCCTGACCTCTCACCATTTTGAAAAAAAAATTACAAAAATATCACTGAAAATTTTGTAAAGTGAAAAACTTAAAACAATTTAGCATAATCACAGTCTCCAGATCCATTTCATTAGAATTTCTTCTATAAAATTTTATGATCTTATGTATGCCATCTATGGTGACATGGATCCTTCGGTACATTTTAGAATGAAATTTCAAGAATATTGCCTCTCAATTTAAAATAATTAGCAATTTGAGGCTCAATATGCAAAGTATCACATTCCTGATTGTTTGTCTGTGGTTCAAATCCCAGTCACGATGTATTAATAAGGGACTGGAATTTAAATTAGTTCTTTTAATTAAAATATTCTTACTTATTCAAATTGGATTGCTCTCGAACATTTTATATATGTATAAATGCTGAGCCCCATAAGTGCTGGATAAATTCTCAATCGTGTTGTGATGGTTTAGTTCTAATAAATATAATTGCGTGGATTAGCGATGAAGCTCCTTACATCAATTATATTACTTTATTATAATATTATTTTACTGTGCGATTCTTATGGAAGAGAAAACATAGATCTCCTACAGCTGTCTTTTATTTTAATTTTATTATTTATTATTATTAGCATTTTATTTCTTATCTAAGCTCTTAATCTCAAGACATGTCATCCGTACTCATCTCTTCGTCCACTACTCCACTCTCGAGAAATACGTTAAAATAAATGTTTGACAAATCTTATAGATCCCCAATAGGACCAATTTTGACAGTTAAATGAGACGAATATCCATTTTTAGCCAGCCTTGTCAGAATGTCAATTTCAATGTGCAGTATTTTAAAATATTGATATATAATTCAAAGTATTATCTTAAATATGCTTAAAAATGTACAATATGTTCATAATATATGAAAATAGTATATTACATCCATAATATATAAAAAGTGTATACTATATCCCTAATATATTAAGAGAGTATTGTTTAATTCATTTTAAAAGGCAGCAGGAATAAGCTTTTTAAGTCTTCTAAACTAAATTACATTAAATCATCTTCTTCTCTTGCAATAAGATGTATTACGCTTCACTTTGTTGATATGAATTAAGTTAATATTTTTCGTAAGGAAACAAACCTAACAATCCCATTTTAATGACTAAGTTAATACGCATTGCTAAAGGAATGCTTCGTAATTAGATTGAAGTTTTAAAAAAATTATGAAATGTAGTTAAAAGAATAATTGCATTATCACCGAAACTGCTGTTTTTTAATTTCTGAAATTATAAAACAATTTCACAATCTTTCAGCAGGACTCAAATCCTTCAATGCTTCCCACTTTAGAATTAATGAAGAGATATTTCTCCACTTGGGAAAAGAGAAAATACTTTTATGAAAACATGAGCGAAATATCATACATAATAATAAAGCAATACCGGTAAAAATAGGCCAGTCTTTTAAAAATGCATCTACTTTCAAAGAAGCATAAATAATGACAATGCAATACTAGTATAAGTAGGTCAAAAAATATAAGAGGCTGATGAATACAGTAATGAAACGCTGCTGATGAATATTGCCAATTATGCTTTATTAATTGCCTAAATGATTTTGAGCAATTATTCACTGCTCACGCGACTACCTAACCAAAACCAATATCATGTCCTTATAGGATAATAAAAGGAAATATTTGGAATTTAATAAATTCTTTAGATATCTCATTTTTATGAAGATAGCTAAACATAATCTGAAAAAAGGCTATATATCTACTGGTAACATTTATTTAATTATTATGCATTGCAATGAGGTACAGACTAAATATCAGAAAGTTTCGAAAAATTTCCCTTCTTCGGGAAGATAATAAAGTAATACAAATAAAAGATCTTTATACTGCGTTGCCATATCTCTTTTAACATCTAATTTTTAATTACATTTTTTAATAAATGAGAGTCTGCCTTAGTGTGTCTAATACATAAGATTTCCTTTACATTTTTTTAAAATTTTGGTTTGATAAACTTTTTAATATAAAAACATAATTTCAGTTTTGAGAGGAATATTTGTATGACTTCCATCAAACTAGTTTTGATAACAATCCATATATTTCAAAAACTTAGCTAGATATTCATTACCTAACTTGGGAATGGACTCATTGACAGGAATGGATCCACTCAGTTCTAGGCTTAATTGAATTAAGGTTACTGATAACAAGAAAAACCAATGCCCTACACCCTTGAAAATCCGCAAAGATAGCCTTAGGACTTGAGGGGTTGATATTTAAAGTGGAATCTTACTTAATTGAAGCCTATTAAACCAGCATTCGTTCAAACATCCTTTTTGAGTTTTCGGAAAATTTTCAAGTTCCTTAAAGTCAGCCGAGAGAGCATTTCTACTTAACAAAGCACGTACTATGAGTATTCAATCTATTATACTTGATGATAGGGACAGAGAATTCACAGTGACACAAGACACACCGTAATTTCATGAAACGCAAATCTTCGAACTGTTCAGTATTGATAGAGAAGAGAGTCGAAACAATAAAAGAATGGAATTTGAAGTGCACGAAAACCATCCATATTATCCAGATAGAGCTCCAAATGATTTTCTTACATTTATACCATTAAAACACTAAGTGGAAGGCAATTTACAGTTGATGAAGAAGTCCTGGATATGATGTAAAGTTGATTAGAGATGCAACTTAACAACTTTGTTTTTTCTGTTAGGAAAAACAAAGATGTGAAATGTTGCGAAAAGTTTGTTGACATCCAGACTGGTTATTTTGAAAAATAACAAGTGTTCCAATTTTCTATTATTAGAATATATGAAATCCACCTTTTCGCAAAGGCCCTTTTACCCTTTCTCTCTCCCTCGAATGTATGCATGTTTGCCATGCTTGAGCGGGGGTGTATGTGCGTGTTTGCGATCATGTGTGTATGATTTTGAGAATTATTATTCCAGATAAATTTTTCATGATTGCAAGTGATTATTTTTGTCTTGTTACATCATTTTTCTCTCTAGTCTAAAATAATGTCTAGTATAATTCGATCCATTTTTTTGTTATTTTACTACTTTTGGCACTGAATGCTTATGTATACTGAGATCATTCCTAAGCAAAGTTCTTCTTGTTAAAACTCGGAAAGTACCTAAAATAAAATAATAATGCGGTATTTGAAGAAACTTCAAAGAAAATAAAGAAGGAATCTTGACTGTGTCATTTCATGAAAAATGCATAAAAACCTGCTAATTAATATCATAATAATAGTTTGAAAATATTAGAAAAGAATTTTAAATGTGTATCATCTGAAAAATAAACATCTTGTGATAATGATCACTAGTTTTCTTCTTAAGAAATATAACGACTACGAAATTCCCAAAGGATAATATTGCTTAAATGAATTTGAGCAGTTTTCAATTTATTTTCATCCTCTTAAACTACTTAATTCCAAAAGTTACAACTTAAATGCTCTGCGAAATTTTTTCTTGGAATGTAAAATGCAGAGAAGTATTTATTTAATTGTTGTAATAAGGATTTTTTTAAATTGCAGGATCTTATGTTTGTTCAAGAAGTTCTTTGTCTCTTCTTTGAACAACTTTTAAACAAGTTGCTACAAACTTAAATATTTAAATGCTCGCTTACATTTCGGAAGAGAGCTTGGCGAATAATTTGGAAAAATGAAGTACAAAAAATTGCAGTTACTTTGTTTTCCTTGTTGAAATTAGGTAACTATTAAATTTTAAAAGCAAAGTTTTAATGAAAGATTTAAAACTTCTGCAAGCTGCAATTTTTTGCTTTCCATTCACCGCAAGTTTTTTAGAGAATTTCTGAGCAAGAAATATTTGTAAGAAGTAAATAATTTAACTGTTTAAATTATGTTGAAAAATCTCCTATAGGAAATGAAATTTTAAAAAGAAACAGCAAGGAGTATAAATTATTAACTCAAAATTAAATCAAAACAAAATTTTAAGAGTATCATACACGCATACAACTGAATTCTTTAATTATATTTTACAAAATTATTCGAAATTCTACTATTTCTTCTTTGGTATTAAATTTTGATAGCAAATTATAAATTTTCGATGGACTGTTGATTCAAAAAGTTATTGACGAATTGAACTGAATTGCAACGGCTGCCTGCATATAAATGAAATATTATATAAATGAACGTATAAATGAAAAAAGAAGAGCACTATAGAAGCACCAACCAGTAAAAACTCATAAAAGAAAGATATGAAAGAAAATAAATTTAGGAAAATAAAAAGAAAGCAAAATAATAAATACATAAGCCGAAATCAGATCTCAATAGAAGTTCGCATTGATTCAATAGCATATGCCACAATCTTTCGTTATTCTCATATGTTATTTTTATACAATCCAAAATTTATAATTTTATAAATGTGACCAATTTAAAATGTTTTTGTTACAGAGAGGAAATGACAGTTAATTACAAAGGAGATTTTTTTGTAACAATAAATCTGCACAATATAATAGAATCTTATGAATGAAGAATAAAAATAAAAACCGGAACACATAAAAATTCTTATACAAAATCAGTCAATAAAGAAAATACATAAAAAGTACATACATAACAAAAGTTTATTGTAATTAACCATAAATACAAAGGAAAATCAATAAATAAACAAAATAAAGATGGATTTCTATCAAGCAATAAACATTTCTAAATATTAATTTAAGATTTTATTGAATAAATCCAATGAACCCATAATTGTTTTATAATTGTTACAATGTAACCCCCATTGTTTTAAAAAATAAAGTTGTAGTAAAAGTAAAATAAAACGAAACTAATAAGGCTTTAGAACCATTCGAATTTAGCCCCTTCCCCCCTACCGAAAAATTATTTAAAACATTTGGTTGGGATTTCCAGAAATCATTGAAACTCAAAAGTTATGAAAATACAAACAAAATAGTACAGATTAATAATTTTAAATTTACATGCATATTTTCATATTATAGAGACATTCGATTACATTAACCTACTAATTTTAAACTTTGATATTTTTACTTCATACCAAACAAACATGAAAGTCTTTCAGCTCTCTTAGAAATGCAACCATCCGCTAGGCATTTGTGCTTTTCATACGAGTTTAAACTTGCAATCATGTGATTTTAAAGTCTATATTCTACCAAAAGTCTACTATGTAAATTTGGTTTCCACATTTATTCTTTGAGAAATTATGTTGATTCTTTATATGAACATAATACTTATTTTATTTCTATTCTACATTTTAAATAGCATTTTTCTAACTTCAAAAATTTTGTAGAATTTTCTTACATAAACTAAACAGATTCCGTTCTAATGCATACATTTGTTCAAATTTAATAATTTTTTCAATATTCTATGTGACTACAGAACAAGAAAGAAAGTAATGGTCATTTAGTATTATTATATAGCTGTTTTAAAGCTTAAAAATTGAAATTTTATTTCATTTGTTTCTCGAGTTCAAATATTAAAATATTGAAAGAAAATATCACTTTTTTATCCAGGAAATCGTAAATATATTTTTATGCTATCTTCGCTATTTTAATCAGTTTTTTTTCCTTTATGTCACCCCATCTACCACTTTTAACTTCTACAAAAACATTTTTAAGTTAATTATTATACATTTTTTTTTTATAAATTCAGCCAGAAAATAGTCAAATACCCTAATAAAGTGCTTTATTTGCATACAAATCATATTCCGTGATCAACTGTTCTCTTGGAATAGGTTATAAAAAGAGAATTTCGTCATTGCCGAAATTTCCATCTTTTTTGTGAACATGATGCATGTTAAATCCATCTTGGTCAATAGCTATTGTGGAGGAAAAATTCGAATTCCAGTTTTAAACATGATCCTCATTATTTTTCGAATGTTGGAAGTAGTGAATCTTATACTAATCTTATTTTATGTGACATATAAACAGAGTTATAATCAATTAGTATTTTGTGGCAGAACTTAAATATAATAAATTATTCCTATGCAACATGAAAGTAGGATGCCAATTTAACTAAAATTAGATAACATATATCTTTATATACAATTAACGTTCATTGTTTAATTATGGCAATTTTCATTTCGATAAAAGAAACTTTGTTGAAATAGATTTGAAAGGATCTTTTAAGTGAATTGGGAAATGAGTAGCACACATTGAGGGAATGTTAAACAGCACTTAACTTTGTAACGTGTGGAAAGTAAAAAAAACAATTATATGAAACTTTAATTATACATATAAAGTGTGAAACAATTAATTAAAAAACAATTTTGCTGAACTAAAGAAAGATTAACTTGAAATATGTAATATATAATAATATACAGTTGAGACATTATGCAGCAATTGATTTTAATCTTAAAATTTTTTTAATTTAACAATATACACCAAAATTTTGAATTTTCTGCTGCATTTGAAGAAATAAATTTTCAGTAATGAAATATTTTTCCAGAAATGAAGACATTGGTATATCTGCCTTGCATAAATTGCCTAGAATATATTAGTAATGTTATATTTCCCCCAAAAATTGCTAAATTATTTTGAATGCTTAATTTTTTTTTCTTAATATAACCACGAAAGTGTTTTTTTTTTTAAATTTTCTACAAATTTGTTTGACTATCATTTTATCATTAAATGTTTCCTTCCCTAAAGTGAATAAAACTCTTTCGTGCTTAGTTTCCGAAACTGCTTGGAAATTTTCCAATCAAGAGCGCATTGAAAGTATTTTCGATTGATTCGTTAAGAGATTCTTCTCACAACTTAATTGAAAAATTAATTAAGCCATTTATTAAGGTATACAAACAGGAAGCCAGAATACTTTCTCGCATATTTTATGCTTCATAATCTCCTTGCTGATCTCAAACTTTTCCTTCCTAAATGAGTTTTCCATAACTTTGCAAGCTCATTAATTTTTCGAAATGAATACAACCAGAATGAAGAAAATTGGAGCTTCGTTAATAGTTGCTAAGGAAGTTCTTCCATTTCTGAATATGGACGAGAAAATAAGTTCAGCTTATAAGTAAATATATTTATATCAATTGGCTTAAGCCTCATTGATTGTTGCTTGATCGTTTTTACTAAATTTTTCTTGCAAATGGAATCACAGAAGAAGAGCATAATCTTTTAGCTTTCTTTGAAATTCTTAAACAATAAATATTTAGATAAATTAATCGTTCTTTTAACATTAGTAAATATTTAAAGAGGCATAATACTCAAAAATAGTGTTATCCTATTATTTCATCAAATTAAGTGCATTAATTTCAGATTCATATTTTTTTGATAAATTCTACTACTATTTATAGCAAATTAATTCTATTCTATTTTAAATCTGCAAAAGTTTTACAATAAATATTTCATGCATATTGTAAAAAATATTGTTAAAAATTAAAAAAAAATATTTACATAATCTTACCATTTTTATTATGATCGTCTACATACACACACACACACGTGTGTGTGTGTGTGTGTGTGTGTGTGTGTGTGTGTGTGTGTGTGTGTGTGTGTGTGTGTGTGTGTGTGTGTGTGTGTGTGTGTGTGTGAGAATGTAGAATGTTTTTCCTTTAAATAGAACACCACCAAAATTTTACAAAACTAGCCAAAAAAATTAAATTAAATAACTAAAATATTTTTTTTCTTTCTTGACATTTGATGTAAAGAAAACTTTAAGGAAAATTAAGCATTGAAACTGCTTGTTATAATATATACAGGAATATAAAGAAATATATAGATATATTTATAAAAAATGAAATGCTACTTCGGCAATTTCCCAAATTACACGTGATTCAACACATATTTGTAATGCTATTCCTCTTTTTTCCAATAATACTTCTTTTTCTCTTAAATCACTTTTTTTTCCCACATTATTACCCCTTAACTCAATGTCTTAACATTATTACGATAATGCACATAGCACAAAGTGTAAAATGTATGCTATCATGATGATCTCATAAAGTATTGAGTAATATAATAGCTGTTATCTTTGTAAAAGAATATATCGTTTATGCAATTTGCCGACATTTCTTTGTTGAATACCATACAAGTCTGTTAATAAATTTGGTTTATGAAGAACATATGGCTCAAGAAGCTAGATTATTTCGAAATCTGTTACGCCTCTTTCTTTTATAAATTCAAAACCTATATTTAAAATTTCTTTTAGTGCAAAATGGGCGCACCGGAGAATTGTTGTATTCATATGGCAATTATAGTACTTTTTTGGAATATTTTCAATGTCTCCAATTACTAAATTTTTAAACACGGGAATCTTTTTTGTACCTTTTATAGAGAAACCAAACAGTTCGAAAAAAGTACCACATGAATCGTTTAATTCTGGAACAGAAAAATAAATTTGCACTCACAAATTTAAAAAAGACACTTTACACACAAAAAACTAGTAATTTAAACGCATAAGATACTGAAAGGGAAAAAATGCCAGCTTAAATGGTCGAATGGATGTTAAAGATCAGCCACACTAAACTAAGTACATGTGAGTAAAAAAAAAATGAGAATACATATGATTACGTATAAAGAAGATTGGTGGTCAAAGTCGCGGAAAAAGTTCGGCAAGAAAAATTCAGTAATTGAGCGTTGTACATGTTCTAGATGACACCCACATATAAAAACGCCCCAACATTCATGAAATAGTTGGCCTTCTTCTTTAATCTAGGAAAGAATAGTCTAGATAAAAGGAAAACATGACCCTCTGGAATTTTTATCTTACTTTTTTCTAGTTTGGAGCATCGCGTATTTTGCTGACTTATCTTGACTTTGCGAGTTTAAAGGGCTAGAATGTTTCTCAGGTTGCAAGGTAAAAACACCTTTTCTTTTTTATGTTTCTAGGAAATAACGGTGTGAAATTGTAGTCTTTATTCGGACTTTGAAAAGAGAAGAGAAAAAAAAAATGTTATAAATTCATTTTCTTTTACCTCATTGAGTTTTTGTCAAAGGTTCTTATCATTTGACACAAGAAATTGGGATTTGGTTTTGATTGTAAATAATTATTTATAGAGAGAAATTAAGTTAAATCGGAAACACTTTTTTGGGTTTTTTTTGTATTTACTGTCACTTTAATCGTGGGGTTTTTTGTTTAAAACTTTCTGAAATAATTACTGAAAACATGTATCTTTTTAAACATTTCGTTGATTTGCTATAGATGATTCTTATAAATTCTGTAAAAATGATTTCATAAATATTTTAATGCTTTATTTCATGTTTACTAATTGGATTTTCGAATTTAAATCTGAAATAAGAAAAGTTTTTAAATTCTAAAGTTGCAGAAGCCAATTAATGTTAATTTATAGATGCATGAAAAAAAAACTAGTAAGAATTTGGAGATCTTGAGATAAATATAATACATATACTTACATAAAAAGTTTATTGATTTTTTACTGAGAAAACCTCAGCTGAAATCATTTATTCCACATCTTTAGAATTTCTTTCTAGTTGGAAATTAAGAATGTATTAAATCATTTTCAGTCTGATTTTATTTGTTCATATAAACTTTTATCAATTGTTTTAACTATTTTATTACAGTTGAAATAGTTACGCTATCATTGTTATACAAATTATTTTTGCGCCAAAATATGGATCTTATTTGAATGCAAATTATTATTTACAAATTCATTTTTCCCTCTCTGGTATTATTTAACCAGCAAATAAAATTGTTCCATAGGACATTTATACTAATTAAATTATCCGCAAAAATCACCAGTGGATATTTGAAAGAAAATGTATAAAGCATTTTTAATATTAAATTTAATATGTGTGTTTATTATTAGAAGATTAAAAATTTCTTTAGAGAGGCTGACATGTTATTGATTTTGGACTGATATTAATTGAGTATTCAAAATATTCCTATACTAAGTATAAATAAATGCTTCATTAATATATTTATAATTTAAAAAATCTGCTTAATTATATTAGTTTTAGTCAAAACAGTTGTTGGGGCGTTTAAGATTGGAAAAAAAAATCTTCATAGTTATTACGTTAATCAAAACTAAATTTTGTAAACATATTTATAAAAATAATGCTCTCATTTTGTTTTAAATTTGTAATAAACTCAATTGAAATCTGGTTTGTAATACAGTTTTTAGGAAAGTGACAGCAACGAAAAGAGGAGTGTTATCATTTCCTTAATTTAACAATATTTCTATGTATTGGCAACGTATTCCCCATTCAAACATTTGCGCATTGTTTTTGAATACATTGAACTGACATTATATTCTGCTTTAATAATATGCGCTTCATTAATTAATAATATAGCATATATTTTTCAGCACTGATCATTTAAGGCTCCAAATATTATGAACCTGTACTGATTGAAAGTCAATAACTTCGTAACAAAATGATTCATATCAATTTTTAAATTATCCAAAACCATCAAAATACTTTGAGTGTGCTATAATTATTAATGTTAAAAACAAAAGTTCAGAAATACAACATTATATAAAATATTTTTTAGTATTGTTTAAGTTTTTAAGTAATCACCCGCAGGATGTACAGCATTTGTTGTTTTATAAGTTTCTCTAGGAATATAACTAATTATTGTAGAAATTTTGTAGATTTAAATTATAAAAGCAGTATAAAAAGTAATTTGGTTGCATTTTAAATACTAACACAGCTTGGTTGTACTTTAAGCCCACACAACTTAACATCAATTTTTAATAGATTTACAATTGAAAATGAGCAATTTATTAACAATTTATGGTTAAAATTTCAAATTAAGAATCCAGAAACATTTGGAATTGTGAAGAGCTGAAATGTTCATAAGAATTAATGATAATATTGAAAAAGAAATATTTGTAGGAATACACACATATGTCTTTGTTCTTCAGAACTGATTATGCTGAACATATGAACCTTTCTTTTAATTTCCTAAAAGCTCCCTATTTTCTTTTATTTTACAAAGTACAGAAAAACAAGAAACTGTAATTATCAAAAGCTTCTATGTCTATATTTTGATGAAACTTTACATTTCAGAGCTCCCTGAAACCAAAAAAACATGTTTTTAAGATTTTATATGTTTGTATACCTTTCTTTAAACAATAATTTAAAAAAAAAACTTAAAAGCTACCAAAATGAAAACTGGTACATAGTCTTTAAAAAGTATTCATATATTTCTATTGAGTTTTAAACAAAATCCATTCAGGAGAAATATATACATTTGGATATTGTATATTAGTTAATACGATACAAAACAAAGTGAACTAGATAGATAAAATCACATTTAATGTTTAGAGTGAGATATTTAAAAATTTGAAAATGTCGATATGTACTCTTACAAGCATATAAACACAATAACTCAAGAACAAAATAATTTAAATGCATGAAATTTGACATCTCATTTTATGACTACAATGGTATGTCTGTATCAAATGCCAATTGAAAAAAAAAATCCTAAATTTAAATTCGGTGTTTTAGTACAAGTTTAATAATCGCATTCAAATGATTAATCGCCAAAAACATCTCCAAAGATTGGACGTTAATATTCTGTTGCCATTGTTCACCAATTGTATGAGATTAATAATAAAGTACATTTAATAATGAGTAGATGAGAAGTTTTTACTGGAAATATTCTTTCTCGTTTATAACAAGCCCGTTAGAATCAAAATAAAATAATATATTAACTTTCAACGTATAAACATCTAATTTAAGGAGTATGTTCAAGTCACAATTCAGAGAAAATGTAATCGAAGAGTAAAATAAAATAAAATTCTTAAAAATCTCCACACACTACTCAGTTTTCTATTTGCTCTATATATGGCTATTCTTTCAAACACTTAGTTTTTCTTCTACTCCGATAAGACGGAGAAATCCAAACACTTGCTGAATTCTGGATTGTATCGATTTCAAGACTGTTTCAGAAAGCTTGACATAGGAAATCGACTAAGCCTTCAGGAATAGATTTTTTCCCTACCCTTTAATAAAATTGTTACAACTGTGACTATTTCTTGACAGATTATAAACGAGGAGGTAATATAGCAAAATTTCGAAACACATATACTCTCAAAAAGAAAATCTGTGAAAGACCAACCACACTTTAAGTAATTTTCTCTTTTCAGAATTTTTCTTTAATACTAGTAAACATGTTTATATAATAATAAAGAGTTTTTTTACTTTAAAAAACCGCATTCAAATATATTCGAAAACAAACTTGATATTAAAAAAAAGTTGGACCAAGAGACTACACCATCTCTCCATTTATTTTTAGTAGTAGTGGAAATATTAATTTTAACTCTACAACTCTTTGATATACAAAGAATTTATTTAAATAAATAAAATTTATTTCTCTTACGTTTTCTCTGACTAACGATAGCTAATAAGCATTTATCTTTCATCAGTCAAAGAGCACTTATTCTGTAAATAATTTAGAATATTCCTCTATTTTTTTTTACAATAATGAGTTTGTTAATATTAAAATGAAGGTTTTATCTTCTTTAAAAAATCGGTTATAAATATTTTCGAAAACAAACTTAAAATTCAGGAGACTGCATCATCTTCTAAATTTTTTTAATTATATTAGAAACATTAATTTTAATACTACAGCACTTTGATTTAAAAATATATTATTTAAATATTTTCTTCCTTCACTTTTCTTTGACTGATAAAGGCATAAATAGGTTTCCATGCTCAATCAGTAAACACTTCATCTATAAATAATATAGAATAATTAATTTCAAAAAGAGATTCGAAATAAAATTTTTGTAGAAATTAAGAATAATTTATATCTTGCCTGTTTTCTATCACTTTTATTAAATTTAGGAGTTTCAAGCTTTGATAAAGATAAATTCAAATCTTTTTGTTATGCTTTAAAATAAAAAAATAAAAAAAAATTCTACTGTTAGATGTTATCGATGACTGTGAAATTTTTCAATATTTTTAGAAGTTAAGAACCTATTCACGGATTAATTTAAATAGTTTATCGAAAAGAAAATACAACATTTCAAACGAAATTTAAAAATTCAAATGAATTTTTTCCCTCAGATATATAAATTACATTACAAATATTTTTAAGTATCATACCTCAAATTAGAAATAGCTTTGATTGCTGTTTCTCTTAAATAAATCTTCTGTGTATGATGAGTGAGCTGTGACGAAAACTAATTAAAACACTTTGTAAAAAGCTAATATTACAGAGTTGTAGATTGATTTAACAGCCTTTTACTGATCAAGATTTACCGAAGCACGCATAATTTTTCTACGGATTACGCATTTTACCATGGTGATCAAGTCTATAAGCATTATTACGTTAAAGCAAAAAGCCGCGATGACCTGTTTGGTTGAGCGTTGTATTCCTACCACTTATGTTGTGAGTTCTCTGAGTGTGCGGTGACTGGGGAGCATATAAACCTTCCGTGGTCACAAAGTCCTAACTGTCGAGAGTAATGTCATTGGGGGTACAAGTTCAAAGGGGATCTTCTCAGATCAAGGTCTCAATTACGATCGGTGGATGAAATGCATGAATGAAGTCCTCCCCATAAAAAGGGCTGAGCAGCTAATGCATAGAATTGCCCTAGATGGCGCTACTGAAATAAACAAGGGACGCTGAATTCGGACAAAATCGCAATGACTCGTTAGTCAGTGGGATTTTCAATGACAAGTACCGTTAGAAACAACAACGTTTAAGCCATTGTTGAAATTCCCTCGAATGCTTTAATAAATGAATAAGCGAATGAATAAAATGAGTAAATTTAGCACATTATTATAAAATTTCTGAGTTAGCAAATGATTCAAATTTTTGCATTTAATTATTGAATAGACGATCTTTTACAGCTTTCAGTGAACTACTTTTAATATGGTGAATAAAAATTACGGTCAGTTTTTGACTGGCGAGAAGATATAACATATAACTTTCTAGAGGATTTATGGCTGTTATAACTATGTGTTACCGTTTGAAAAAATTGTTACCTTTTGAAAAATATTGGATGGTCATGTTGGAAAACCACTTGATAACAGGATCGAAATGAAATGACAGTCATACAACGAAATCAGTTTGGACAATTGTGAATGAAGAACTGTAGAATTTATTAACAAAATGGAAGAATTAGCTAAAATCAGTGACATTATCATATCGTATCTCACAACATTAAATCCATCGCTAATAATTAATTCAAATACACAATCACTACAGACACCACACACACATTCTTAATAAAACTACTTTCAGGTGAAAGTAAGAATATCATTAAAAATGTGGTGGGAACAAATGACTTCGAAATGAATTGCTTGAGGAATAAAAAACGTTTACTGACATTTTTTAAAATTATATATTATCAACTGAGGCGATTCTACAAATTCCCAGCTCAATATAAATAATTTACTCCTGCTGGTGGCCAGTGTCTTGGCATAAGGGTAGCGCGTTTACTTCGAGATCTGGGCATCCCCAGTTCGAGTTCTGGTTCGAGTGTGGTTGTTTTTTATCTGCTCTATCTGTGAAACATGTGAATGCTCTCCCTTGTAAAAATGGGTTTTGCGAGTAAATGAGATGCGTGAGTAACTAAATCGGTCTTTTTGCCCTAGATGGCGCTACTGAAAAACAGGAGATGCAAAAACTTCGACTTAAATTCGCTAACTTAATCAAACAGGCTGGTTTATGGCAAATGCTAACAGAAACAACAACAACTACTACTACTGCTAGTAACCGAGGTTCCTAAACTATGATATCCTTCGGAACATCATTTCTTTTGGTAACCGAATCAATTGTGGTGCACTTGCAACACATCGGAAATGTAGTGACTAAATTTGTCTTCATTCCTCATGTGTCATTGCGACTTTAAAAAATTCCTCACCATACAGCATTATAATTTGTTTGATGTTTGCTCTGACTGACTTCATTATATGTAAAGGCAATCATGATTTGTCTTCAGGAATATTGAAATTACCCTTTGACAGTCAAGTCTTCCGATCAATCTTTCATTAACAGAATTTGAAAATACGAAGTTTGTAAACTTTATAAAAACAGACAATTTAAAAAAAGAATTGGTTTCATCTTTAATTTTAATATTTTTTTCTTATCACATAATGACCCCCAAGAAAAAAACTACCAGCTGTGAGTTTAATAACGATTTAATTCAAAATGCCTTGACCAAACTTTAATAATCAATTCAGTTGAAAGGAAATGTGTCTTTTTTGACCTGCTATCTTATCTTATTCAGCTACAATCATTTTTCAAATAGCTAAGAGACATTAGTACACCGGTATTTACTTTTATGAGCACATTTATTTTCAGTGAAAAGAAGTAGAGAAGTAGATAAAAATAAAATAAAAATTAATAATATGCATCTTATTTTTATCTGAACAAAATATACATTTTTTCAAAATTGTTTTTATTTAATTTATTTTGTAAGCAAATAAAATATCTGGGAAATAATGAATTATATGATATTTATTAAAACTGTTTAACATTAATTGATCTAATATTAAAACTCTATTTTAAATTGAAAACAGTGGTGCTTATATTACCTAGTTCCATTCTCTAGAAAAAAAAGCGAAGCTTTTTTTTTAAATATGTATATTTAAGTTCTGAAAGAAAATAACCTCCATTGCTATTCAAATTTGTATATGAAGTAATTAAATGGTACTTATTTTAGAAACTCATTATTGTTCATTAAAGTGATGCTACATAACTATAAAAACTTGTTAAATGTAGTTACTTCAAAATTAATTAATTTTATCTTATATATATATATATATATATATATAGGAGAGAGAAATTTTCATACAACCTTAATTTCGTTAATTTTATCAATTTATAAACATAAAGGGATGAACATTTCTTTTAGAATATAAGACGCCTTTAAATATATTTAATATCATAATCATGTAAAATTAATGAGCATGTGTGCGCAATTGCTGTTATATTAATTATATTTTTTCACTTTAAATATTAAAATAATTAACTTAGCTTTTCGGATGCTTATCGATCTATATATCAGGTAAAATTTATCTCATTTATGGTAAATGGTATTAATCATATTGCAATTGATTGATATTTAAATATTTTAATATAAGCATGAATAATAATTTAAAGTGAATGTAATGATAATAAAAAATAAATCATGTTTAATTAATTTTTATTTATATAATAACTTTAGACTTATTATTACGATATTAAAATTATTACGATAATCAGGTGCTTGCATCAATATTTGAACTGTCAAAATATTATTACTATATTAGAGGGCCGGTAATTAATTGACATTTGATATGAATTTATGTTTAATATAGATAGAGAACTATACTTCTGGCCAAATATATGCATCATAAATTAAGTTTGCAGTTAGATAAACCTACAATGTTATTGTCTTTTGTTTAAAAATGATTAAAATTTAATATTATTTCAATACTTTAATTTTATAGTGTCACATTTCTATCACTGAAATTACAATGCACTTCTTTAATAAATAAATTAATCATAGGAACCTAAAATAGGTAAATATAATTTATGAACAGGATATAATCGGCAAAGTCAGGACATTATGTAGCTTTTAAAATTATCATGCGTATCAGATAATTATGTATTAATTTACCAAAAGTTAGAAATAAATAATAATGAATCTAAAATTTACTCATGTTTATTAATTCTTCAAAATCTAATTTAGTGAATGGATAATAAAATAGATTTCATGAACAGGACATAATTGGGTTTTTAGAGAATTTCGGTTTTTTTCATGCCATCACAGACATCAGAAAATTATGCAATATTTTAAGAAAATTTAGAAAAAAAAGTAAATTGAGAATGTACCTTATTGTTATTAACTTAATTCTTCTAATAGTAATTTGTTGAATATACAATAAAATATATTTTATGAATAGGATATAATTGGTTTACTCAGAGCTTCCAGCAGTCTTTAAAATTATCACAGATATAAGAGAATTATGTATTATTTTAACAAAATTTACAAATAAATAGTAAATTTAGAATGTACTCATATTTACTGTTATTAAATCGATTCATATGATCCTAATTTGGAGAATGCATAATAATAAAATAAATTTTATTATTATGCATTAAATTACTATTAAAGGCCATAGGAAGCTCAGACAGAGCTTACTATGGCCTTTAAAAGTTTCCTAGATATAATATAACTATGTATTAATTTAACAAAACATAGAAATAAATTTAAATTTTACTCCTTTTTAAATTATGTGAAAGCTGCTATGTTTAATATGAAATAATTTTCATAAAATTAACGATAAAACCTTCCAGAAATCTGCTTATCTTACAATTTTTATCAATAAAGCATTCAAAATAGACCATATCTTAATATAACTATGTTTATTCTAAAAGTATTATATTTTATCTGCTACATATATTATTTCCTATTCGGCTGTATAATTTTAATATAGAAACAGCATTCCAGTGAGATTTACCGTTTCATTTCTTTTCTATTCCCACAAACAACATACCACGCGATTGCAAAGGAGAAATAAAATTGTATATACATTTCTCTTGAGACCGGATCATCCCAACAAACGAGAGTAGATGCAATAAGAAATGTGGTGTTTCCTTTTATAGAGAATGGAAACCCACGGCCTAACGTGGAAAACTCACTTATGTAGAGACGCACTATTCCTATATGAATCTTTCTTGTGTCTTTTGGTTTACCGACAATTGGCTCGCTGTTTCTAGAAGAGGAAGCAAATGTTGTCTCCTCAAGTTTCTCTTTCCAGAAGGCTTTGCGTCAAAGGAAGGAAAATCTATTTCTCCTCTTGTCAGTTGGAGGGTGTCACAAACTTGTCTAACAATGCCGTTCCTCAACAGATAGAAATGTCGAGAGAATTCCATTTTATACATTGACTATACGTAGATAGAGGTGTTTTTAATCTGCTGTGGAATTCAACGGATATACGTTTTCTCACTTTGTGGAGGCGACGGAAATTAGATGAGGAGAATATTCCGTGTTTTCAAAATTTTAGAAAGTGGTTGAATTGAAAATATCTCAGAAATTGGTGCCTAAGTTGAGGAAATTATTACGTTGGAGCAATGGCGTGTCACATACATTGTGATAAACATTGATGTAGAATATATTTGGGATAAACATTGATGTAGATTACATTTGGGATAAACATTGATGTAGAATACATTTGGGATAAACATTGATGTAGAATACATTTGTAATAAACGTTGATGTAGAATACATTGTGATAAACATTGATGTAGAATACACTGTGATAAACATTGATGCAGAATACATTGTGATAAAAGTTGATGTAGAATACATTGTGATAAACATTGATGCAGAAAATCTCTGAAGAATCAGTGTTTGAATTGCAGCTATTATACTGTTGATAAAAATGGGCGTATTAAATCATTTCACAATCCTTGAATATCAGCATTATTATTTCTCTTGTTAAGTAAATTGGTCGATACTGTTTTATTAGTAATAGTAATTTAATTAGTATATTTTATTTAAATAATTTTAGTTTATTTATTTATTTATCATGAATTGTAACTGTATTCATGTTTGCATAAAATATCATGTAAACAAATGCTTGCTGCTTATGAGGCTTTCAATAACTGAACGGATGTAGTAAAATTGATAACAAACTGATTTTGACTATTTCTACATGCAATTTTATTATGTATAAAATGTGTGATCCTTGTAAAATATATTTATTTGACACATAGCTCAATAATGTATTTTTAATTCTATCCCCTTAACTCCTTAGAAGTTCAACGATCCTAGACAGCTGCTTACTCTGTCTAGTAGGGAAGAGAGTAAAACTATTTGATTATTATTTTTTAAACATAACTATGTCATACAATTTTTATCATAATTATGTCATTCATACATATTCACTTTTAAAATAAATATATTTTATTCCAGTAAATCATACGAACAGATAAGTATTTTTAATGGTTTTAATCGTGGCAGGATAATAAGAATAACATTGTTGTCAACATTGTCATATTTTAAGTTATTAAAGATATTTATTGGTTTTCTTTTGGCCTTTTATATGCATTACTTCCTCATTTTTTGTCATTTTCTTCAATACAAGATCCACAAACCAGTTCAAACCAAGAGTAAATCGCATACATCAAAAGTTAATATTTTAATTTTGTGGAGTTATATTAAAATAAGGTTCAAAAAATGTTTAAAACAATTAAATCGTAAAGTATGGAAATTAACAGCAAAATAAATGATTTGTAACTAAAAAATGTTTCAAGACACTTATGATATGAGCAGAAACTTTCTTCACTGTAGTTCTTGTATATATTTCTGATATAATGTGATCACTCAAGAAACTAGTATAGAATGTTGAAATAGGGAAGCTGAAACTAAGTAGGGAATCTGCTTTCATATTTAAGGATCAACAAACACAGTAAACGAAAAAAGCAATAATACTTGAGTTTTATGAATTTAGTACAAACTAGAATCTGAAGTTCAAACATATTTTCACTACAACTTTTCTAAAAAATGAATTTAACAATGTCAAATATATGAGCATATTGTCTTATATGTACTTAGATTACATAAGATGCTATTTTAGTATTACTTGTTTTAAAACATGAAAAAATATTGATTGCTCCAAAATAAAGAAATAAATCTTGCAAAGTGTAAAATAAGAACGAACCATTTATTAACGATGCTCAATCGCCAAAACCGTTTCACTTATATTGTTAATACTATAGTTAAGAAGTATAATTTATAATATAAACATAACATAACCGTGTATTAACAATTTAAAATTATATTGGTTTCTGAATTTGGTATAGTATTATTGATAATGAATTACTGACGGCAAAAATACTTAAAGTATAAAATGTAGAATGTTGCGAAATTATTTATGACATCAATGTATTCATATATTTATAAAGATAGGGATATACCTTGGAAATTTTAATTAACAGAAGTTCTAAGGATCTTTATAAATAACTATAAAGTTTGACATGAAATGATGAAATAAGTTTAACATTTAGACCAATAATCCTATATAAAAAGTCTGTAGCTTCTATTGTGCGATGTAATTACTTTGATTCTTTTTTGTCTTCAATTAAACATGGATTTTTCTTATACATGAATTCTTGAAACACATCTGTATAGTAGAATAAAATGATGCAATGGTAGACCTAAAAGAAAAACTCCTAGTGGATAAAATAATGAAATAGTGTATGATTCCAATTCATTCATAAAATGAAAACAACTTTAAGAGTCACTACCAGCTTTTAAAAAAGTAGAAAATTCTTCTTGTACGATAAAAAAAAATCTATTACAAAATATTAAGATAATAAATATCGCTGTTTATGTATTTTACAAAAACAAAATATTGCAGACATAATTTTTATTTCAATTTTTTTCTTCTATGCCGATCAAAGAATGAAAAATTGTGGGAAAGAATAAAAACTTTCTTCTAAGCTCCCTACTCGTTTATTTTGATATTTGGTCATTTCAATAAAAAAAGGAAGAATATCTAAATTCAATGTTTCATTTTATAGAAATGGCAAAATTTAGTCTGATGCTAAAAGAACAGTTGCTTAAAAGGTGGTTATTTTTATGCATACCCCCCCTTGCAGTTTTGTTTAACGACAATTGGCTAGATCGTATAATGAAGTACAGTTGTCTTCTCAACAATCTCATTCAATAGCGCATCGCTTCCAACAACAACAAAAAAGAACATGTATTTTTCTTTTAAGTATGAAATGTCATATTCTCCTTTAACAATGCCATTTCAAAACAGATTTTAAATTCAGGATAATTCTGTTTTGTAAATAAACTACAGATATGACAGAGGATCTTGAAATCTTCAGTTGAATTCTGTAAATTTGAATCATTTCATCATTATTTTGAAGGAAGAGATAGTTTTGCGTTCTGAACATTTAAACACCGAAATTAAAAGTATATCTCAAACATTAAAAATGTGTGCATTGAAAATTTTTGACGTGTCTATTATGCCTAAAGTAAGTTAACAGGTTCTGTGTAATAAACTTAGAAATGATATATTAAATGATAATTTCTTTTAATAGAATCATTTTCTCTACATTGCTGACTATGAGGATGTAATGTAAAATAAATTGGTTCATTTTATTCAGCAAAATATTTAAAAAACATTCAAATAATTGTATATATTATTATTGTTTTAAATAACTCTATATTACAAATAACTTCTTGAAATGAAAAAAAATATATGGCATTAAGCTTAAAAGTAAAGCAAATATTTATCAAAAAAAATTTACTTGTTGGTATCGAAAAACCACATGCTTTAAATTACATGATTTGTAAAATTTTATTTATAAACAATTCGTAACACCCCATTTATATTTTTTCACATGTAGCAAATACTTGGACCTTAAAAATTGAAAATCAGGTAGTACGTTAACAGCTGCAACAGCAAAATTGGCGGGAACTGTAATTATGCCCTAAGGGCCAACACCGGCCACTTTCCAAAGAAAGTGCGAACCGTTATCGATGAGAGGAGCCTGACCTACGTATTTTCATGCATCTACAAGGGTGGCGAGAGCTAACTACCAAATTGGAAGTTTCTCATCCTAGACTACGGGCCCTCCTTCTCTACTGGATAGAATGACATGTATTATGAAATTATATTTATAAAGATAAAAACAATTTGCAGTTCTATATATTAAAAAAATAAACCAACATTTTCGAAAGCGAAGGACCATATTTGAAAATTACACACACACAGGCGAGCAAACATACAAACAAACAGTATATGCTTGATAAAGTAATTCCAAAAGTTAATTTGGTATACATTTAAAAGCATATACAATAAGTTCAAACATTGATTATTGTTATTTTTAAATTGTATTATTTAAATTTAACAATATATGGAATCTACATTCTATATAAAATTTCTTATTTCAAATGGAAGTTACTCTAGTTCGAAAAGAATTGCGCTCCAGTCTACACCCCAGATATTTCTATCTTTAACAGATGCAAGGCTCAAACAGCATTGAATATAGCATTCTTCTACAACGGCATCCTAAGAATATGAGAGGAAAGGAGCTTTCCTTATACTTTTCGTAGACCTGATCATTTTATCAAAAGAGGAAATAGAATAAGAAATATACGGTATTCCTTTTTACAGAAAGATGAAAACTCACTGACTGAAACGAAAAAGGTACTTAAGAACACCGTAGCTATTCCTATATGAATCCTTCTTGCGGTCTTCCTGTTTACCGACAATTGGCTTGCTTCTAGAAAAAGAACAAAATGCAGCATTCTGAAGTTTCTTATTCCAAAATGCTTCGCTTTAGAGAAAAGAAAATCTATTTCTTTCGTCAGCAGGATGGTGTCACATCTTCTAACTGTGCCGTTTCATAACAGATAGAAAATTCGAGACGATTTCATTTTATATATTGACTACA
>JAPMOQ010038156.1:2947172-2979439 GCA_026543055.1 Argiope trifasciata | reverse complement strand
ATTAGAATCCTTTGGAAAATTCCATTCGACGTCCTGCATCAGCACAAATCTCGAGGAATAGCAACTCTTTTCCTTATCCTAGGCAGAAAAATATTCACGCATTTATTTCTTTGAACGTGCTTTATCAAAATATTCTGTCCCCTGAAAAACTTTATTACCAAATAAATTGTGTGCGGGGGTAGCTAAGAAAAATAAATATATAAATAAAACTTTTCCCCTTTCCGACGTACCTGTGAAAATAAGGCCAACGCGCATTCCGAATAATGGGATATGCAAAAGAAATAAATAGTTTTTCGCATCAGTTTAAGCTCCTTTCTTCCTGCCTTTCTCCTTTTTTCTCAGTTTCCGGAGTTTTCTCTGGTGCTCCGAGAAAGTATCAAGGATGCATCAAACGGTAATGCCTATCCATTAGTCTTCTAAATCAGTTCATCAAAGTTCATGATTTTTCTGTAACTTAGCAAAAGCGCTGAAGGGAAGGAAGGAACTGGCACAAGTCAAATATTCCTCATGTAAGAAGGATTTCTCTTTTACATATTTGAAAAGTTTTGTGAAAGTTAAACGACTTAAATTGACTGTAAATAACTCTCAAACAAGGGCATTATGAAGCTGAATACTTTGAATAGTTGGGATTCTTGCTGTAGGTTTCATTATTTACTTTTTAGGAATTTTTGCTTTTTCTTCTTCAAAATGAACCAACATGTTTTGGAATTTCTAACTCAAAGCTCTTACGGCCATAGTAGTTTTTGTATAAATGTTTAGAATTGTTCTTTGGGAAAATGCTTAAGAAAAAAACACTGATGTCTCATAACAAATCAAAAAATTCCAGACGATCCGTGTTTACACATCGCTGAATAACTCTGAAGAATTGTTTTTAATTTAATGTGAATTTCAAAAGACATTCACTTGATGTTGCCTTAAATTGTATGAGAAGAATGATAATCACCAAATTTTTGATCTTATTTTAATCATAAATAAAAATACTGCAATGCCAAAAAATGCATAAGTTGTATGGAAATACTTTAATTTTTACATTTAAAACTTTTAAAGTATAATTATGGTAGCAGATATATAATGATTTAACTTTTATCTAAATGATCCATGTTCCAGCTTTGCTTTCTTCCCAACATATTTTGGAATTATTAATTTATATATTTTTTCCTGACGTATAAGTTTATATACAAAAGGCTCCGCTGAAAACTGGACTACAAATATAAAAAGAATTCGGTGTATGAACGTTAAAGGATAATTTATGCATTTTATAAGAAAAAAACTAATTATTGTATAAATTGGATTTTTATGATTTATCCATTTCAGATCTAATCTTTCAACACATTCTGTGAAATGTATAAGATATGAATTGCTTGTGATATATTTAATTTATCCATTACTTATTGAACTGTAAAAAACGCATGAGTTGCCTGGAAATAATTTATTTGTTTATATTTAAACTTGAAAAATATAGCTATAATGACGTATATAGAAGGACTTTGCATTCAGCTATTAATAACCTACATTTTAGTTTTTCTTCTTCATCGGAACAAAATAGCAAATTCTGAAATTTTAATTCATATATTTTTCTGCTGTAGCAGTTTTTATGAAAATGCCTAGAATAAATTTAAAAGAAAATGCTTGTATCAAGATGCAAAAGAATAGTATCTCATCGTAGATTACATCAAGACATAAAGTAAAAAATGTAGAAAGAGAAAATCTTCCATTTTTGAAATAATCGCATAACTCTAATATTGCACACATATCTTATTAACGTTTGTCACAAACTTTTTCGATATTTTTTTGATAATTAATGGATAAATTAAATAATACACATACAAGTGCTTACCTTATATAATTAACACAGTGTGTTAACAGAACATTTCTCGTGTTGTTAAACGATAAAAATCTAATTTATACAAAACTTATCTTTTTCTTCTAAAAGGCAATAATTATCTCAACTTCTTATAATGAACTAATTCTTTTTTTATATCTGAAGTTCAGTTTGCAGCTCAAAAATATTTAAAGTGTAAGGCTTTGCAACAATTTCAAATAAAAATAATGACAACTGTTGAAACTTATGTACCCATTTAATCAAATATGAATTTTACCTTTTTCGGTAAATGACTTTGTATCAGTCTGAAATGTTTCAATTATTTCACAATTCTTGTCAAAATCTGCATTTAATGAACCAATAGCATATGTGGACTGATTATTTTAATTATTGATCTTTTAGACTGTTATAAATTTCTATACACTCATTTTGTATGATCCATAATAGATGATTACTCAATATTTGAATAATATTTCCAAATGTTAAAGTACTTAGATTCAAAATTCAAAAACAAACTTATATATATAAAGTGTATTTTGATCTTCTCGACTGTTATAAATTTATCTATACTCATTTTAGATGATTTGTATTAGACAATTAATCAAGCTAATAGTTGACATTTCCAAATATTCACTTACTCTGAAAATAACTAATTGTTTTTTAATAAACTCTCGGAAATCACACCTTGCCAAGCCTATGAGCCTCTAATAACACGTGAATTACAAACTATGTAAAGATATGATTATTTATCATAAAATTTGACAACAAGATATTAATGAAAAACCCTTTTAGAAATTATGATTGCCTGCCTATCTGGGATAAAATAAATCGTCATCACTAAATGCTAGATGACCGAAATTAATGATGTGATCTTTAAAATTTACAATATTGTAAAATGTCATGGTAAGGTGGTATAGAATTGTTGTGATAGAAAAAGAGATCAATTTTATATTCTTTGAGGGTAACATCTTTCTACAAATAAATTTCAAATTAATCATTTTCACACAAGCATACACCCGTATCCCCTGAACCGATATCACAATATATGTGAACATAAAGACATAAGAATAATTCATGCAAGAATAACTGCTATTTGTATAAATGCTAACATAAAGTTTGAAATTCTCTATATAAAATATATTATTTACTAATACTTCTAATCTCATATATAAGAAAATCAGGTAGCTGGGAAAAAGAATCCGAGTGTACATTTATTGCATTCGTGTAAAATTCTAAATCTAAATCTTGTGAGAAAGGTACATCTGTATCAAATGTTTATAATTTGTTTTACAATGGTTTTGTAATTTTGTTTTTATTTGCGAAGGTTCATGCAAATTGAAGTATTTTTTATAAATGCTGTTTTGGGTATAAATACTGTTTTAGCATCTATTTTCCAGATTTCCTTTTTAATATCTGCCTGTGTTACAAGATTCTTCTTCTTCTAGGGGGAATAGAGCATTCTTAGTGGAATGAAAATTGTCTTACAGTGATTTACCTTTCTGTTTATATTCTTTTATAATATATGTTTATAAAATTTTATCTCTTTTATAACTGATAAATTTCAAAGAAACATGTTCTCCATTAGAATTCAACCAATACTCAGAAAATATTGAGGAGGAGAGGGCATTGAAGCTGATCAAGAGTAAGTTTAAATTGAAAATAAATAGTTCATATTCATTTATTTGTTTTATGGTTCATATCTACAAACAGATAATTAAACTTTATCGTAGATATCGGAAATTTTAGCTATAGAGTAGAAAATTTAGCAATAACAGATATTTTGCTGTTTTGTATCTATAATCGATATAAAGTTAAAAAAATATTTTCACAATATAGTAGAAATAGTTTTTTTTACTCCTACTTCATTGAAATTACTATTTACTAGCAATTTAAAATCGTAATATTCCTTTAACTGTATTACGAAAATGTTATCAGATTGTCTTAATGAAAAATAATTTATTCCAAAATCATGCACAATGAAAAATGTAACTTTGTGGCGTTTTCAGATGAATTTTAATAAAAGACATTCATTTTCTATAATCTTAGTAATCATAGCCATAAACGTACATTTTAGTTCTGTGTGCCGTACCTAAAACAATAAAAAATATTAAAATATGTCAAATAAGTGAAAATATTTTTAATATATGAATATTTTAAATACATTCAATTTTTCCCTCTCTTTTACTTTTTTTATTATTAACAAATTACAAATAAATATGTTTGTCGTGAAGGTTATGGCTCTAAAGGTATTTGTTAGAAAAGAGACTATTAAAACTGCTTAATAGACAATTATAATTGGAAATAAAAGCATTTATATTCATTTGTATTTCAGTTGGGATATATCTACAATTAGAAAGAAATACAGATTCATTGTATGTTCTCTCACAATTCATCAAACTTATAAACAATTTAAATTTCAAACATGTATTTAATTTTTTAAGAAAATTTACCCTATTTTCTTAAAATACAAAATAACTTATTTTAGAATCATAATCATTGAAAATATTATTTTGTGACATAACTGAGATGAACAAAAATTATAAAAAAACACTTTATTTATCTGAGCTTAATAATGGTTGTCATTAATTGGATCTTATATGCCAAACTCAAAATCTTACGAATCGAAATTGTAAAATATTGTATAATACATCTGGGTAGTAAGATTGATATAAAAGATGATAAAAATTTTTAAGGATATGAACGTTATAAAGAATAAGTAATTGCATGATAAACTTCATATAATTTCAAATTTATTCTTCTTACGTTTAATTCAAACTTCATGTTAGAGAATTTTGAAGAGAAATTAGAGCTATTTTGAATCTATCATTTAAAATTGCTGCTCTTTCGTAATGGAATTTCTTTAAGAACTTTTCCCCTTCCCTTTACTGTGATATCACAAATAAAGCAGCCATATAAAGGCAGAATTTAATCCATTAATCCATCCTTAACTGCAGTTGGCTAAATCACTGTTTTTGCCGTTTGAATCAACGGTTGATGTAAACTTTGAATTAATCACGATCCACTCAACTTAATCAAACATTCCTGGAGATAAAAATTAAATCTTAGAAAACTCCTGTCCTATTTTTCAAGACAAACTAGTCATCTAGGAATTTCAAAATCTCATGTTTGTATCATTAAGGGAAAAATTTATCCCCCCTTTTAAGTCCTTTAAAAGTTTCCTTCGGCACTTTCTGTCTTAATGTGATGCATCATGTTGTTTTTATTAGAAGAAACGGAGTCATTCTGAGTAAATTTATCATTCTAAAAGAAAATATATTAATGAATAATTTAAAGAATTATTTGATTTACTGGTTCATTAAAAATCTTTTCGAAAGTTATTTAAAAAGTAGAAAGGGAGTGCATGACAGTTATTCCCTTACTTTTTTAAAATTAGAACTAGATATTCAGGGTTCCTTTAAGATTATATCAAAGCTTGGCCTACGATTAAAACGAATTAATGATGGTATTAAAGTCCAATGTGCATTTTTATGAATACAGGAAACGAATTCGTTTTAGTTAATAACTTCTTCGGTTAGTATGTACCTCCAATATTGCAATTTACTTAAAGATAATTTTGAATTCAGGCTTTCACGATTTGTTTTTATCTTTTATATTATCCTGCTTTAAATATTTAATTTTAACTATGAAATATACAAATCAAAGGATTATAAAAAATTATATAAAGAATTTAATAGCCTTTTGATTTTTACCTAATTAAAAACAGTCTCATACAGCGAATATAAAAGCAGATTACCAAGAACGTTATGAGTACCAATATATATAAAATCTTCATTTTCAAAACAAGAATATTATTTTAAATTGAAATTATCTAAAACATTTTACTCATCTTTTACAACGTTAAAATCTGCTAAATTTCTCAAATTTTAATTTGAACTAAAACTTTCGAGCATTTTAGGCTTTTTATTTTTAAAAAAAGGTCAACACACATGCATGATAAATACATGCATGCAGAAAATTATGTTTGAAACTAAAATGCATTCATTATATGGATAAAAAATTACGAATACATACTATAACAATTTAATTAATAAAAGAAAAATGTAACATTTTTATACAAAGTAAATAGTGGAAGATAGCAAGAAACCTACCTTATTTAATAATAATTTTATTTTCTTAATAATCTTCAAATATAAAGCTGTCGAAAATAAAAAAAAATCAAATTTTCAGATCGGAAAAATTGTGTAACATTATTTTTAAACGTAAATTCTAATTGAAGGAAAAAATGAAATAATCAGCATGGTTTTTACTTTCAGCTTTTTGAAATTAAATTTAATATAAAATTATCTTATAAGCTATATCAAATATCCCGATGCAACAACAAATAATTGAAAATTTTATTAATGGTATAAACACTTCATTTCATCTACGACAATTTTAAAAAGCAGTGGCATTAAAAAGGTTGTAAATTTCTAGTATAATTTTATCCTTGTGATAATTTATTATAGATGACGTGTCAATACTTGAGTTAGATTGACGAGTCCTTGTATATGTAAATATTATATATATATATATATATATATAAACAACATTGAAATTACTGTCACGGCTAGTTTATCAGATGACTCTAAAATTCAATTAAATACAAATTTAGGACATTAGTTAGTGAAATAAATAAATAAATTTGAATTTAATGTTTAGAAAAGAGAAACAATAGTTTTTTAAACTTTTGGCTTATTTATTATAAGAAAAAACTCACAATTTTTATAGAGGTGATAGAGTAGAAATAGAAAATTTTATTATCTTCGTGTAAGTGATTTGGAGATAAAACTTTGTGATTTTCCTCTAATTTCTATTTTCCGTTCCTTGAAATAGTCACCAATATACTGATTACGCTATAACAATATAGTAAAAAGTAGGTAAATTATCTTGTAAGAGATGAAAGCAGAGTGATGGAGGGGGAGGAAGAATGAAAGCATTTTTTTATTTTGGTTATGTCTCCCAACAAGCAAATGCAGCAGTTTTGTTATACCACCCAGAAATAAAGAAAAAAAAAATCGGGTAGCTAAACAGTTTTTTAAAAACTTAAATACATTTTAATGTATGACTTTATAGATTTAATTATCCAATTTACTTAGTTCATAACTTAAATCATCCTATAAAACTGTTGACAAAAAATATTCCTCTTTCTAATACAAATTTATAATTATCGGGTAATGTTCTTAAAATATGTGTGCAATCCTTTACACAAATGTGAGTAGAATTTAAATGAATTATGATCAGCTCATTATAATAAAAGTTTATTAACGCTGGAAATGAAATTACAATTCTCTGTAGACTTTACTTTCAAGCAAATCAGTCACGTATGGAATGGAAATTCTAATATATTTATCGTAATCAAAGTCTTTTTCCAAATCCTAGAGTTTTTAAACGTTTTTATCTCCAGATCCATCATTTTAATGCTGAAATGAAATCTTCTGAGGTGATATAATATTTTGAAAGATAATATATGCATGAATACTTTAGTGAACTGTTTGACTTACCTGTTCTTTAATTATTTACTCAAAAATATTCTAGTTAAATTTGAAAGTAAAAAGTAAATTCTCGAAATTTTATTACAATTTATTTCTTTTTACAGTCTGTGGTGCAGAATCACATAAAAATTCATCAAAGTATATTTTATGCCTATATGGAATTGATTATTATAATTGGTTTCTTTACGACTTTAAATTTGAGACGTTTCAAAAATTTGAAAGTTAAATTTGATAACGCAGAATTTTTACAAATTCCATTTAACTAATTTATTTAATTGATTTGTAGCATGCATATTATAATTTATTGCAAAACAGTTTTCATATTATAGTTTTTCATTTCTTTTAAAAATACCTGATGATTCTAGGCTTTATACAAAATTTTGAAAGGAATTTATTTAAAAATCAGCTCATCACTAGGAAATCTCATTAAGAGTTCATTAATGAGAAAATGTTTTCTTAGTTGCATTGAAAACTATACAAACTCAACAAATAAACAGGAATAAAAAAATTTCAAGTATATTATATAATCACTATTGAAAGCTATTGAAATAATTAATAACAGCAAAATAGTTAGTAATTTTAATTAGCTAATAGCATTAGATGGAAGATAAGAATGAAATTAAAAATCATTTTATGTGGAACCTAAACTTTTTCAGGGTTTTTTATAAAAAATTCCTGAATATTTTCTGAATCAGATGATATTTTTATTGAAATATTTAAAACAAAGTCAAATTATATTCCTGCCTACTGAAACAATTTCATAACTCGATTTTTTTATACAGTTATGAGTGCAATTTGGGCTTGTAGAAATAGCAGACATTTCATTCTTTTTAAATATTGAAATTATCAAAATGATCAACTTTTTACAAATAATCATTTTTTTTTAAATTGTATTTTTGTAAGGAAATTACTCGACACAAACTGTTCAAATCAGCTATTCTTAACTAAAATTGTTTAAACCACAGAATTCATCTTCTTAGTAGAATATGCTTTGACTTATTTTAATCGTACCTTAACATTGACAATGAAGTCCCTGATCACCCCATTTTTAACTTATTATACAAATATGTTAGCTATGGAATATGGAATTTAATGTAATTGTCGTTATGGAAAATGTTTTTTTTTTCAAATCCTACAAGCTTTAAGTACGTTTGAAACCTGTACTGCCATATTAATCCATTTCCGCCTAGAGTCATATTTACAGGACAGTTCATTTTCACCATTATAAATAAAGTTATTCTTTTTCTACTCCTTAAAGAGTAAAGGTTTCACCCTATTTACGTAAACCGATTTTGACCGGATGGAAGCATTTTTCAGCAAGCTGCAGACACGTAAACTTCGCCATTTTCATGATTTTTTCTTGCTCAATTTCATTGTAATCCTACGAAAAGGTTTTAAAGGCAAGTTTAAATATTTTTTTAGAATTTATGTTTCAGATATTACATTGACAGACGTTTAACGTTTCAAAATTATTTTTACTTTTATTAGTTTTAATTACAAATTTAAAAATAGGACGCTGGGCGGACTCGTTAAATTTTCTGATATTTAGTTTATCTCATAGTTCAAGTTTTTAAAATTTCCGAGGAAGCTATAGAATATCTATTTTCCGAGAAATTAGAGTTCGAAATGATTGCTTTGAATTAACATACTGAAGCAGATGAATTAGCAGATGAAGAAGGTTTTGATGACACTGAAACTCTTGATACTGAAAATTGAAATTTCTTTACCTGCTGAAAACCATGATGATCATAGAGAGAAAGATTTATCAAGCAAAATTAAAGTTGAAGTTTCAAGGAATCAGGATCAAATACGCGTAAGAAAGTTAAAAAAGACTTAATAGCAGATTGGAAAATAAGTTCCACCAAATTATAATTCTTCTGATGCAAGTAATGCCACAAAAATAAACAATGAAAAAGCTGTACTCACTTTAGAGAGTCTATCGCACGTAAAAGTTTTTGAAGAATTTTTTCTCCTACATATTTGGAACATATTTTAACAGAAACAGAAAAATACGCCAAACAATGAAAAAACAAACGAGATTTTTCCTTAACAAACAACTGAAGAAATAAAAACATTTAATATTTTTTTGAATATTTTATCTGGATATCATACACTTTCAAGTGAATGTGGATATTGGGTGGCTGAAGATGATGTATAAGTTCCTGTAGTAAAAAGCTCAATGACTAGAAACAGAGACTTATAAATAAAATCTGTGATTCATTTTGCTGATAATAATGAAACCAAGTCCCTATTAAATGACAGAGCTTTTAAAATTTAAAAATTAATTACTGAAATGAACGTAAATTTTCAGAAATGGGGAATTTTTGACAAGCATCTATCTATTGATGAAATGATGATTCATCATTACTTAAAGCAATACATTAAAGGTGAACCCATAAGGTTTGGGTATAAGATATGGGCATTATGTGCGAACAATGGCTACTGCTATAATTTTGATTGGTATTGCGGCAAAGAATTTGTCGATGCTGCTTCTATCGTGTTTCTTTTAAAAGAGTCCTTGGGAACTCGAGTTGTAAAAGAAAAATGATTCGGCCCGTTACTGATCCCATGAGTCATATAGTTTATTTTGAAAAAAATTAATTACTGTAATTTCTTAGCTGACCTAAGAAAGAGTGGGTTTCGTGCTATAGGAACAATAAGAAGTGGCAGAATACAGAATTGTCCCTGGAAATTGATTCTTCTTTCAAAAGTACTACCCAGGGTTTACATGATTTCTATTTTGATGTGAAAAAAATTCTACGGTAAAATGAAATGATAACAAATCGGTTACACTTGACACAGAATTTGAAATAATTGAGCCACTAACATCTGTTAACGAGGTGTAAAAAAGGAATAGCTGAAAAAAATATAATTAAACAGCCATGTCTAGTAAACAGTTATAAAAATGGGGGGGGAGGTTGTAGATTCTCATGATTGGCTTTTAGAAAAACATATAAAGATCCGTGGAAAAAATATTTGTCAATTTTTACCCGAATTGTAGACATGGCTGTTGTAAATACCTGCTTTATTTACAACATGGTAAATGCAAAGAAAAAAAGTATCAAAGAAATACGGAGACATATTGCAATAGTCTATCTAAAAAAAGACAACACAGGACAAAAGCAAATAGGTAGACCAAGTTATACAATTTCATCACGAGTTAAGGAAATAGACACTGTTAGACATGATGGAGTTGGTCATATAATTGTTAAAAGAGAAAAACAAAGACGGTGCCAATTGCAAAATTGTTCGGGAAAACGTCTTACATTTTGTATGAAATGTAATGTAACTTTATTTACATATTTTTTTCCGAAATACCATAAATAGTGTGAATATGATTAAATTAATAAAAAATGTCACATTTATTTGCGTTTTATTTTATTTTGCATTAAATATTAAGGTCCAATTGTTTGGGAACAGAAACGCTATCAAGTAACTTAAAACAAAGGACAAGTGCTAAGCTTTCAAAAGCTTCCATGTCCGCCTAGGGTCCTATTTATAGGACAGTAATTATTCCAGGTCCTAAATTAATGGTGTGGAATTTATTTGCATATTATACTTAATTTAAGTGTTTAGAAAAAAATTTCAAAAGTTTTCAACAAAATTTCAATTTTACATTAAGTTGGGCGTTAACGGATTGAATAAGCCAAAAAAATGTATTTTAACATTTTTGTATTGAAGAAAAAAAATTAATTGTGTGAATAGTAAAAGTATTTAAAAAACTGTAGGAAATTAAAGTTTACTAGATAACCTGGCAACAAATTTTAACCATTACACTTTTGAAAAATTTATACAATCATCTAATATAATGTTAAAATTTAGGAAAAGATTACTTTTGTTGCAAACAGGCATTACAAAATATTAGAAGCATGTTAGAAATAAAAACTTTTGCCTTTAAAATTGATTTAATTATTCTAAATAGGAGTAATAGGGTTTAAATATTTATTAGAAATAGAAATATCTCAGTATTCACAGACATTAGTGATACATTTAAAAACGAAGTCATGAATTCTACTTCATCTCACTGAACGCATACGAAACGTTTTAGTATATAGATTGAAGCTTACCATTTTTAATTTCAAATTTTAAATTACACTAATATCATCAGAGCATTATGCAGCTGAGGGAGTTCAAGATTAATGAATTAATTAACAACCTTTTTTTCATTTAAATGTTTTTTGTCAGCTTATGTTCATTTGAGAAGTGATATATGACCATGAGCGTCGTTTTCAAACCCAGATAGTATCATTTAGAATTTTTCTGAATAAAAATAATTGTCCGTTTTTTCATTATTTAAGGTTTTGTTTACTAAGGAATTCCAATATAAGCATGTTAATATATAATTTTAATTTTAAAGGTTTTTAATATTTTCTAAAGGATTTTTATTGTTTTTTGAAATGTGTATTATTTATTTAACAATATTAAAATGATATTCCAGTAGGTACACGTTGAAGGAAGCTTAGTAAGAGAAATGCAGTTTTATTCCGTTCAAAAATAAGAAACACATATAAAAAAAACGCAACTGATATATAAACACAGAAGTGCAGGTAAAAAAACACAATCTTTATACAAATAAAGAAGCACAGGTAGAAAAGCACAATTGATATACAAGTATACTCACACTACAAGCGAATGAAAACAACAATAGTGTGCTGAAAAATCAACTAAGAAAGCTCATAGAAATAGCTCAACACTTAAAAGAAAGAATTTTTACTCCTGTAAGCACTTGATCTTATATAATATCAACCTTTGTAAAAGGAATTTTAGAACTCAGCTTCTAATGAAAATATCACTCAAATTTTTGATGGCCAAGATTACCAAATTCCATGTTCTTGTCAAAGTTGAAAGTCTATCATCAGTTATGCATTGTACATTCATATGCAATTGCTGTAAAGTCTTTCCTGAAATGATACAAAAGCATTTTTAAATATTTATAAAAATGTAGTCTGCGATTTATGTTGATATCATTAATTTCAAGTCAGCCTTTTGCTTTTCTTCAATTGTATCTCTACTATTTAAATTTACAGTTTTTTTTTTCTTTTTCTGACTTATAATATGACTTAATGATTTATTTCAAATTATTAATGATAGTATTTTTTCAAGATTGCAACAAGATTTTTAATTTAAATGAAATCATTGTTGATCGCATAGTTTCCTTATTTTTACATAAGAAAATTGTTAAATCGTTCTTTTCACTTCATATTTCAGGTACTGCCTTTGTCTTTATAAGTTATGTAAAATTAAATTTACATGTACACAGTTTTTTAATGATGATCCAGCAGTAGTTTTTTTTTCCTTTTCTGATTGACTGTTTCCGTTTAGAAAATCAGTGTAATTTTAAAAATTATTTTTAAATAAAGTTTGTATAATTTATGAATAAAAACAAACTATTTTCTAATCTCATCTTTGATTTTGGATCTTTTGTCACTTAACATGTCTTTCTTTCAATAAAAAATTATAAAACGTTTCAAACATAAGAGCATTCTGTAAATTTTTAATATGGTACTGGTTAAAATGTTTCTTTAAACATAACATTTATGCATAGTTCCACTTTGTCATATTACATAAAAAGGAAGTAACATTGAATTAATTCTGGCTTGGTGTATTGAGAGTTTTATCTATAAGTGTATTTACGTCATTTCAAGGATTACTAAAAATTCAATTATTAGGCTTTTATCAATAATGGGATAAAGAGACAGCATAAAGAATTAAATTGAAAGTATGTAATTGATAATAGTTTTAAAGAACCCGTTAATTTATTCTAAGTATTTCTTAGGTTTCGAAGTTAATAATAGGGAATATGATACCATTTTTAAAATTTTTTAATCAATTTGTATGAAGGCGATCTAAATAAGTGTTACTTTAAAAGTTAACATCAATAGAAATTCAGCTATTATCATTTGTATAGAAAAAAAAGCTTTTTAGATTTATTTTAAAAGTAAATAAAAAATGCATTTACAACATTCTTGTAACTATTATATTTAAATATTTTCTGTATTCAAACATAAAAATTACTGTCTGTTTAATTTCATACACGTATTTAATATTGTAAATGTTTCAGTATTTCAGGAAATATATTAATATTAAATAATAAGTTGTGCATCATTTTGAATATTTATGTAACGTTCAAGTTATTTATAGGTGCTTAAATTTTTGTTTTGCTTATAAATTGTAGTTAAAAAATATTACTTAAATATTGTTTAATTTCAATTGAAATTCTTCCTTTTTTAATTTTGTAAGGGTAATTGAAAGCTTAAATACTCTAATTTAATATGGTCGTTGATTGATTATTTATAATCTTTCCTTAGAACAAAATAATTGTTAATATTATTCTTAATCAATGAATATTAACTAAATAAATTATTCCTTTTACTGCTAATTATCTTAATCCAGTTATCGCACTTAGTTATTAAACCATTTATATTATTCTTCATGGGAAAATTATTCTCATAAGAATTCGCGACCTGTAATTATTATTTTTCTTTAATTATTATTCATGGTATGTGCAAAGGTACTAAATTTATGCTTTAAATAATGGATAAATTAAATACTATAATATTCTGATATTTCATTTGGATTAGATACTCCTTTACTTAGTTGAGAGTATCTATAGAAACAAATATTTTTCTATATAAATATTGTTAAGAACTAATTCCTTTCATGTCGTTTCTAAGTCCTCGATGAAGAATGACGACTTTTATTGAGCACGAAGTCACTAACAAAAAGACGACCAATATACAGCAAGATGAACACAAATAACGCATATCAGCACACTTCAGTAAACTATAGCTTTTAAGTAATAATCGACTACAACACACAAAGCTGCCAGTTAGAATTTAGCAGGAGAGGAAATCTTCGCAGCCTCACCTACGGCCTCACCAAAAGGCTGCAATTTTCTACTGTCTCCTCGTTTTAGCTGTATGCTATAGACAAAAATCTACAACAAGAGTGCCTACAAATCTCAGGACTTGGCATATAGCTTAGTTCAGCATTAGCTTGAGCTCCATACAGCGCTTTTTCTTCTCCGCATAGCTATCTTCTCGCCGACACGATACTTGTCTACGACATCTACTGAGTACGATTGATTGATGACCTGACACTGCCGGCTTTTTATAGTTCCTGGAGGTAGGCCAAGAAAGTTCTGGATCTATCAGACATATCTCAATTCCTATTGACTAAATCCTTAAAATTCTCGAAGTTTCCAGTAACATCCGCAAAGGTGTCAAATCCGTCTGAAAGTTTTGAAATGGTTGCCAAGTTTGTAACCAAGCTCTAAGATCACTGATGAAGCACCCCATCAGCAGCCAACAGAGTTGATGGTAAAACGGTCTTTAAAGTGATTGAACTAACGATGCTGGGAAACAACATTACAAATTTTTAACAATATTTAATGTATAATACTATTAATGTAACACTAATATTTAAATAACAATGAGTCAGAATGCTAAAATACGAATAAATCTAACAATGTAGAAATGGAAAATGCTGAAAAAAAGCTATTAGTATTCAGGAAGAAATTTTCATCACTGAAAGAGTGACTTAATACTTTTAACTCTGTAAATTTATTTTTTTTCATACCGAAATTTGAGCCGTTTTTTCAACTAGCCAAGTGGAAATTTTTGAGTTAAAGCTTTACATTTCATTGTTAAACTTTTGGAATAATTTTACAATTTTGCCTTTATTGGTAAAACAATAATTTTTTACAACTTTCCTCATGAACTTGATCACTTCTTAACACTTTCACCAGAAATCAAATCTAAAAGAAAGAAAGTATTCTGAATATTGGAAGAGGCAGTTTCCTCCAGGGAGAATCGGACTCGTTTTCTCAAATCGTTGCTTTAAGGATCGTGAACTTTCATCTAGGAAGTGACGATTGCACGCCATCTATATAAAACTAGAGATTACTCCGATCCGGACAATGGATCCCGTGAGTCGTAACCTCAGATATATGTCACATCCACTGCGATCATCAAAAGAAAGTTTAGGCGGAACTGCTCTCTTATTGTTTCTCTTCCATATGGAGGTTACGTGACCGCTACTTTATGGCGTCCAGCCTTAGATGTGACTAAGAAATTGTCTAAAGTGAGGAAAAGATTTATACACAGAGGGACACTGAGAAACTCCTATAGATTCTTTTGATTCGGAATAGATTTCTTTGCTTCTCGAATGGAGAAACGGGAGAAAGGGTTTCTTTTTTCGTCATTGCTTTTACGTAAAACTTTGTTTCCAAAGAAGATAACTTATAGCATTCGAAGTAACTTATCCGGATATTTTAGTTTTGTTTACACAATAACCAAATATTACTGTTTTAAAATTTCGAAATAAAGCATTTTTTGTCTACAGATTTTTTTAGATTTTGCAAGTCTTTGGATTTCAAATAGAAATTATCTGTATTAGTGAAAGTGCACTTATTCGAATTGTGTGTGTAATTGTGGTGAAGGATCGAGCCTGCGATGTTCGGGTTTGAAGCCCAGTTACTTCATTCGGCAAAAACGTACGCGTCTGTCTATTGGCTGTTACTGGATTATTAAGATGACTCCACAATACTCCCCTACCAGTGAGACTGTAGTAGTCTAACGATTATTTACAGTGCCAAGAGTTACGGCGAGTGAAGAGATTATACTGCGTCAAGTGAGCATGGCGCCTTGTATCGGTTGCGCTTGCTGAATCTGACTATTGGCTGTTACTAACTTATTAAGATGACATCACATAAATATATATTATAGTGTTTTCATAATACAGATATGAGTATTCCAAGTTCACAAGTATATTACAAAGGAAAAAAAACCCTCAGGACTATTGTTAATTGTGTATCAAAATTAGTTATTGAAAACTTTAATACTACATAGATACAAGCATTAAATGTGTATAGGTATTTGTTCTACCCCTACCATTAAATCAATAGCACTCAAATTTAAGCTATTTATCTGTGGAGATAATCATATTGATGTGTGAATTTAGGCCCTCAACTGTTTTTTTTTTAATTTACGATGGGCAAAAAAATGCTGTACTTTGTTTGGTTTTCTTAAAATAGTTTTTTTTTTAAATTTAGATGCTCATTTATGTACAACGGGCGTAATAAAGCCAACGAATGAAAAATTGCCATGGAATAAACTGAATTCCATAAGACTACATACTGGATTTCTTTTATTTCGATAATAGCAGTTTTCAGTAACATATTTTGAATATTTAAGAAATGATAAAGAAACAAGCCTATATTTGCCACATTAATTAAAAAATTAGATTTAAAAATCTGAATTCCGAAGTTAGCAGTATGCAAGGAAGTTCGTCCACATAGCTAGGGCCTTTTTTAAATTAAAATTTTTATAAATATATGGATAAATGGATACTTAATCTTTTGATGATTCTGAACCGAAATGTGAAGCATGCATTTATTTTAATTATAACATTATATATGAATCATATACGGCTATTATTGGACTATTATATCTACTGATTTTGTTCAAAATATGATACATATTTACAATTCTACTTATAAAAGCATATAGCAAATTTCATGAATCCTGCTTGCAAAGAACTTGATTTACGATGTCCCTAATGATAAAAAAAACTCAAGTAAATCAGCTTTCAAGAACGTTTCCTGTTCAGTGTTTGAAATGACGTAAATTTTTGATGGGAGTGCTAAATACCATAAGTAATTTATCTGCAGCTCATGGTATTTCCTAATTGTTAAACACAACCACGCAATGCTATAACTCGATACATTGACCATTTTTTTTAAAATCCTTCCTCTGTTTGAATGTACATATACAGATATTGAATGTACATATGTACATATACATAAACAGAAAAATACATTTATACATACATATAAATGTTTGCATATGGGTTTTACTAATACACATGAAAAAATATTTCAATTCTATATTATAGGATTGGCTGCAAGTCTCATTTTAAAATGCTTTGATATTACAAAATTTTCTCAATTTCTTCCATCAGTTCCTAATTATTGTATCTTTTACAAATGGCGATGTTCCGAAAATTGTTATAATATTGTTCTTACACTGCTTAGTGACATTTTAATTGTTTGGGAACTGAGGCATTTTACTGGATATTTTAATTTTTGTGCATTTTGAATCCATAACTTTTTTTACTGTGCTTATTATATTATCTCAATTTTTAGTTCATTAATAATTTGAGATATGTTTTTATAATAAGAATTTTTGACTGTCGTAGCTTTTTCATTCTTAAATATTTATGAAGAAGGGTATTTTATTTATTCAAATAATAGCTGACATTGGTTCAGAAAATAGCATTTTCCATGGGTTTTTCTTAGTGACAACGATTCAAAAAAACGATTTATTTGCCATTTCAAAACTTTTAAATCCAATATTCTTACTTCCATCAACATGCATAATTATTATTAACAGATATTCGAAGTTAAAATTCTATGTAGACATTAATGTAATAACTATAAAGGTGTCATTGTTTGAACTAACAGGAAAATATTTACTCTAAGAATTTCATTCTTAAGAATTTTACACGAATTTAAAGCACAATTTCTTTATCCCATGCTATCAAAAACTACTATAAAATGTTCATTTAAGATTGCTAGATTGTTCATCTACCAGGCAATGGTACCTTAAATATAATCCATATTAAAGGATTATATTTAATACATGAGTAAACCTAATATTAACAGCTGAAAACTATATAAAATTCACTATGTGAGGGACATCGCGCTCAAAGCTGAAATGGGATTCTTTGAGCATTTCAAGAATCATGTGCTAATTTTATCAGCCAAGTGATAAAGGCCAAATATTTCGAATACTTGCGAAATTCTGCATTCATATAATTTAATTTTAATTACTGAACTTTGACATTTGATGGGCTACACATGAAATAGCGAATCAAAATGTGTATACATTCATCAAATATATCCACCCGAACTACCAAAACCTACTTACAAACTTTCAAAACTTGAAATTAGATTTATTCGTTATTACCAGAACTGCATCATAAGCCCTCAGAAGATACTCACTTAAGTTATATACAAATGAATTTATTTAATGGACAATAATTCGATTTTGAGAAATCCATTAAAATATTCCCTTGAAATTCGTAAATTCTCAAAATGCTGATTTAATTTCAAAATCTGTATTGCACTACCGATGTTAATATTGCTCTAAAATAGAGAAATGCTATTTCGTTGAGGGAAAAAAAAACGCAATAAAGTACTTAACGTTGGAAATTCAATGAAAAATCCATACACATGTTGCTTGTTTTATTTCACATATACTTCAAATTTGTTCATATCAAATATATTTTAAAATATAATATACTAACAACATTATATACAACATCATTATTTTTTAATCCTCAGAAACTGAATTTCATATTTATTCATTTAAGGGAATAGATTGTAACAGTTTCAATTCTCTGTCTTCTTTTTTGTATAATAGATGGCAATGCTTTATTGGGTATTGAACCCATATTGCATTGCAACTGTAATAATAATGATATGCTGTTCTGTTAAGATGGGCTCGTTAATGTCTTGTTTTTCATGTTTTGTGTGAAATATCATTAATGAAATGTTCCCTAAAACAGACATCTTGCTTCCACCGCATGGATCACAATAATCTTTATTCCACCAAAAGATTAATTTTTCATTCTAAAATTATAATATAATTTTATTAATAACAGAGAATAAACAATAATATTCGTAATGATTTGTTTTTATTATTATATTAAAGTACTACAAATAAAAATATATTTAAACACGAAATGCTTATAAGCATTCACAAGGGTTTTTACAATTTTCCATACTCGTTTCTTAAAATTTTAAAATAAATGACAAAAGAATGGGGTTCGTGAATTTCTCATCAAATAAGAATTTTAATTCATCAAAAAGTGATAAGAAATGTTATTTCCAGAAATAAATGAATCTACTGGAATATTTTTTTTCAATACTTATCCTGTTTTGAATAGCTCATATTAACAGAACTAGAAATGCTTTCTTTTATTATTTTGGAAACCGAATCTAAAAGTTTCATTCCTTTTGCATTCTCAAAAGTAAAGTAGAATCTTATTACGTTAAAACATTTAAATTTCCCAAAGGTTTTGTATAATTTCATAGAATACAGTATCGGATACATTGGATGCAATAATTTAAGTATAAAGGTTTAAATGTTAATAGAAGAATACGATTATCATTCTACAGCTCAGATTTGGATTAAATTAACCTATTAGGGCATATTTTATTAATAAAATTAAAATTGCTTTACGGAAGGGCTTTGAAACGATTGCCAAAACTTATGGTTAAAGGAAACTGTACCAATCATAATACCAAGAAATAATTTTATTTATCATTAGAAATAAAATCTACATTTTAATAAAATTTAAACAAATATTTTCCTAGATTAAGTTGACTTTGTTTCCATGGAAACTCATTACTTATTTAATAATATCGAAAGCCATAAGCTATTAAAATATAGTAAAACTGAAATAAAGAAAACTCGATTGCTTACGAGAATTTTAAAAAAAATTCTAATTATTTTTCGCAGACAAGAGTGTCTCTAATGTTTTGGAAAAGAAGAAAACACATAAATGCTAACGATGATAAAACGAGAATCGTGAAGTTTGTCCAAATATTCCTAATGATATGGAAAAGCAGAATGGGGATATCTTGATAACCATGTCCTGACATCATTATCCGGATTTTTCTGGCCCAACAGTTGGTTTCATTATGTGAAAGAAATGCCCGACTGCTACAGTCATACTACTGCTGTTTCTATTATCCTTTTTATTTGGTCTTAATATGTCATTTCTGTTGCACTGTTTTTTTTCTTTTTTTGTTGCATACCAAAGATGATGATTGTAATATTCGCTTATTGCATGCATTTTACATCACGCGTTGATGAATGTTTTCTCAAAACCTTTTGAACAGAATGCAAAGAAGCTCTTATAAAAAATGTTGAAATATTCATAAAATGTTTCATATCTATTCCTTATTTGTTTATATGAATCATAACATGTACATGTGTATAGTTTTTATTCGAAAACTTAAATGCATATGATTATTTAATCATATTAAAGATTTTTTTATTTAATTTTGTTTTTAATAATTGTGAAATTCTTTAAAGCATTTCATGTGACAGTGAAATTCTAACAGATTATCTAATCATTTATTTAAAACAGTTTTTTTAATGAAGTGAAGATTCTAATGATATTAAGGTTTGCGAACTTAAATTTATACAATGTATCAGCAAATATTTTTAATGATGTTTAAATCATAGTTTCTCAGTTAATTTCATTTAACTGCATTCTTTAATTAAATGGTCGATATTTATTTTGCTGATATTTCTAATGCTATTAGAGACAAATTATCGCATGTACGGCTGGCTATACATCACACACTCATGAATGTTTTCTAAATCTTTTTACACATAATGCAAACGGTTTCTTAAAACGAAAATTTAAATTATAATAAAATATTTCAGATTTCATTCCTTATTTGTTTATATAAATTTCTAAATGCATATATTTGTAGTTTTTATTCAAAAATTCAAGTACTTGATGTATATTAATTATTTATAATTGTGAAACATTTTCATTAATTCCAACTTTTTTAATTATTTGTGTAATTCTGTGAAATGTTTTATATGGCATTAAAAGTTCTAACAGTTACTCTAATCATTTATGAAAAACAGCTTTCAATTAATGAAGAAAATATTCTAAAAATATCATGCATTGAAAAAATATATAATATACCAGCAGATATTTTTCTTTATGTTAAAATCATAGACTCCCATTTGATTTCAGTAAATTACATCCGTTGAAATGTATTTTATCCATATTTTGGACGACTTCAGAGATAAATTATTACATGAATGGTTTTACATCACACAATGATGAAGGCTTTCTGATACCATTAGCACAGAATGCAAGAAAGATTGTGAAAAGGTTCCTAAAATATTTCAAATTTATTCCTTGTTTACATGAATCTTAAAATGAACGTATTTATATTTTTTTTAATTCTAAATCCCATTGCTTGATGCATATTAATTTTTTTTTAATATTTAAAAGATTTTTTTTTATCAAATTCCTTTTTTTTTCAAAAATTTGCGTATTTTTCTGAAACATTTTTTTACTAAACTGCAAATTTTATTAGATTTTTAAATTATTTATGAAAAACAGTTTCTTTTAATTAAAATAATATTCTAAGAAATTAAGGATGAAAAAAATTATATTAATATTATAATCCATCCTCAAACATTTTTATTAATGTTAAATAATAGATTCCCATTTAATTTCATCAAATTACATTAATTAAAGAGTGAAATTCACTTTATTGATATTTCTGACGATTGCAGAGACACATTTAAATGTATACCAACTCATTTGACTAAGAATGCAGCTTTATTCTAGAGCACTAAGATGATAAAGATTCACGACAATCGAATATCGCATATTTGATAGTCTTTATTGACATTCTAAATTATTATTATTCAGAGGACCGAGATAGCAGCCATATTATTAACATAAGGAATCATAACTCAGTTACCTTCAAATTGCTTTTAATAATTGCAATTTCAAATCATGATATAATGATTTCATTATTAGCATTATCATTATTATTATTAGCAATCACATTATTATAAACTTCGAATAGTTAAATTAAAAAATATTGAAATTCAATTTATTCTCTTCGATGATTTTTAGTTTGAGCATGCACAAAAATCTTTTTTTACACATTTTCAAAGCCTTTTAAGTCTTAATGTATCTGTCAAAACAGCTTCAGATTTGTAAGGGATGCTAATAATGTCATCAGATGTCATAGGGGTTTAATGCGAATTAATTCGAATTTTTGCACAGAAAAATAAGAAAAAAATTTCAGCTTATTGCTACCGTATAACTTTCCTAAATTTACTTAGAGATCGAAATTATAGACCTCTTATAATGTGATAACTATTCTCTTGAACCATATATTGGATACTGTAGATAACCTTTTGTTATATAATCAAAAATAGTATATCTCTAAAAGTTTCATCCTAATTTTTTATATTTTATCGTTTAAAATCGCAACTTTTCAAAGCCTATCACTGGAGAACTTAGACTTCAAAGCCTTTCCTTTAGACTTCAAAAAGTGAAACCTTTTTGAATCGTATATCGAAAGCTAATATATTCTTGACATTTACAGTCAGCTCTTGCTGACATCCTGGCATAGGGGTTAACCCATCTTCCTCGGAATCTGAACGTCCCGGGTTCGAGGCCTGATTTGGGTGAGGTTGCTTTAAGTTCTGTGTATGAATGTACCATCCTGTAAAAAAAAAGATTATGCAAGTGAATGTGACGCTTAAAGTATCTAAGTCGTACTCTTGGCGTTAGTTGGCGATACTTACAAAAAAGAAGACGCCCACTTGTCTCAAGTCGCTGGCAGATAGCTTTCAACTGTCTGCAGGGCATAAATTGCTGTAAGTCACAACGCAACAACTCTTTTTTCGTTTTGTCCAAAATCGCGATGTCTGCTACTTACTGCATAGTTGTAAATCGGGGCTTTTGCAAGCCTTTTGTGATACCAGAACCATGATTTCTAGTACTGCAAACAATTAGAACGTATTTTTATTTTTAGAAATTTTTTCTACAGCATTATTGATATACTTATCTTATTATTGTGCTTTGATTGATTTATAGAGCAATAATTGACTCTGAAAGCATCCTTTATTTAATAAATACACTATCTACATTTTTTTTATCAATCAGCCACAACTACAAAATAAAATAGTTCTTTTCATAACATCTTTAAGAAATAAATGCTTTTTTTGTTAATTTAAACATGACTTTTTCTATAATTATTTTATTTTATGATGCTCTTTTCCATTCATAATGCTTTCATCTGAAATAAATTTCACAATACGACTGCGAAACATTTTTAAAAAATCAACATTTTTTTATCGTTTTTGTATACTATATTACATGCTCATTAGTTAAAGTAAACTATCAAGCCTCAGATTTCATTCACCACATTGGTATGTTTTTTTCTTTCAAAAGCAGACATATCTCCAGGCTGTCTGAATGTCCATTTTTTCCGTGCTTGGACTAAATAAAAACCGAATAAACACTTTTTTAAAAGAAGTTCTCTGAATTTTTATAACCGCTAAAAGAATGTTGAATGAGAACATTTTATAAAAAGAAAATTGTTTTCCTTTTTCATATTCTATTATTTTATTAGTTGGAAAAAGCAGGCCAGCTTTGTAAATACCGCATTTCATTCTGGAGATGCAAACATTTTTTTCAACTTAAATCTTAGATAGAAGCAATGTTTTCTTAGGAAGACTAAGATAAACAGAAGACATTTCTATTTTCTTTTAGAAGTACATTAATTTTTAATTACTCTTGGATTCAAATTATTTCTTTTGGAATATTTGTTTTTCTCCTTTTCACAACTTGATTTTTTTTAACTTCAACTTTTCATTTTGGGAAAAACATTCAGTATGAGCTTACGTATTGATTAGATGTATTTCAAACATTCAGAATTAAGGAGAATATGCATTTGATTATTGCAGAATATTTGTTTGAGTCAAGTACATAAATTAGAGGCTATATTACACAACCACCTTTTTTGTACAGTTTGAAAATATTTTCATATGCTTATTAATGTAAATGTTATCAAGAAATTAAATATGAAAAAATAGTTCGCTTTTGCGATATGTTCTTAATTTCAGAGGGGTTATAATTAAATTTTCGCTTTGAAATAGCCATAAAAGGAAAACTATTTAACCAAATATTATCGAGGTTTAAAGAAGGTTGTAGGAATTTCTTTTGTGCCAAAAAAAAGCTCAAAAATTCGCCAACAGCGGTGAAATTCCACTGTATCAAAATTTTTAAGCAAAATAGGACATGAAGAAATGTGTTTAAAATGTGTTTAATCACTACTGAACCGTGTTACAAAGCATTTAATTGTGTGTTATACCAAAACCACTGTTTATGGTGATAATATACAGCGGAACTGAAAGATGCAATATACTGACATGTGCTTAATATTTCGCCTGATATGCTTAGAACTGCTATTGAGAATACATTAATGCGATTTAACTTTTTTTCAGAAAATGGTAATCGCCACGTTGAACATGCTTTCTATCATATTTCAGAAATGATTAAATACTTTTGCTCCTTTGGTGTTGAGTTTTTGAGCTTTTTTAGGAAGGGGAAGGAAAATATCAAAACATCCTTTAAACTACTGCCAAGATTGATAACATTTGATTCAGTAGTTTTCCTTTAATAACCATTTCAAAGTGGAACTTTAATTATAACTACCCTATCTTATTAAATAAATCAGGTTTCTTTTGAAATGGCTGCATAATTTCAATAATAAAATTAATATAGATAAAAATATAATATGTATAATGCTTAAGTCGCGCATCTTCCTTTCAGAGATTATCATATGAATTTTTCAAATCCCTGTAACCATACATTTTAATTAGTTTTAAGTAAAATGAGTGAATTTTCATTCCATTTCTAAAATTTTCTTAGACTGTCTATTTGCCCAGAATCGTAAGGAATTGCTTTTTCTTTATGCTTCTTTCTTGTATTTAATAATTTCGTACAGAAATTTTTGATATGAATAAAAATATATATGGAAGGAAAAAAAAATCCCTTAGCAAAATCCCGCTTAAATTTTAAAACAAAAAAATATTATTGCTTTATATTTCATTTCTCAAAAATTGCTACATCAAAATATATTTTAAATAATTTAAATGAAGAATATTTTTAATTCAAATTTGAGATCAACGTAGTTAAAAAAAATGGAATTAGAGGAATAATGTTTGTGATGGAACGAAGTAAATATGGATATCTTAAAGTGAATGAAAATAAATAAATTTAAAAGAGAAAAATAACATTTGTAACTAGCAAATTTATCATAATGTTACTTCCAATTAAAAAAAAACAACTTATTAATAAATATATTTATTAGCATCTTTAAATTGATAATTCTGATGTTAGGAAAAAAATACTTTTACATGAAAACTTCTCAGGATTAAACAGCAGAATGAATATATACAAGGTCTCCTAAGAAAAGTAAAACAAACAGATTTTCTTAAATCGAGGCATATACTTCCATTTTCATACATTTAAGGTATCCGACTAACTTCGAAGGACAATTTTTGAAAAACTGAATTAAAAAAAAAATTATGGTTTTTAGATGTATTGTCAATTATAAACACTATAAATACAAAAAAATTATTTGAAGATATAATATGTTTTGAGAAATGGGAAAATTTGTAATAAATTTTAATGAAATTTAATCAAAAAGGTTAACACTCCACACAAAATTGTAATGAAGCGATCCTATTTTTCTTTGCATACAAGTTATAGAATACGATGATGAATGAAATGAACCAGCATCTAAGAAATATTTTGAAATGAAAAGTAGTTATGGGTAAAAATAGACGTATATGTGCAATATTTTCGGCAAATTCACAACTTAATTTTTCTAAAAACACCTATAAATGCAAAAGTATTTCACCAATAACAAAACTTTTGGTTCATTTCATTTCCCCTATTATTTAAAACACAAGCTGAAATTTGTATGTGAATACTTTTATTAGTTTTTCAGATATCATGTTAATAGAGGAAAAATTTTATGAACATTAAAGTTTTGATAAATCTGAATACAAACTTTTGCCGATAAATATTTTTTTCCTCAAATTCTCCTGCTCAGGCCTTCCTTTTCCTAAAAAAATAGACTATTTTGGAAAGATGAAAGTATGAACTACAAGAAATAACAACGAAAAAATCGCCAATGTGGTCGATAACCAGTGTTTTAACGTTGTCGGATACCTTAATAAAGTAGAAAAGTGTATAAAAATAGCTAAGCATATGTAGAGGATGATATTAAATACTCTTAAACTAAATTTAAGTTTGTTTCTTTCAGAGAATAAATAGCCAATTGTTAAGATGTTTCTCTAACATTCAAGACAAATTTTCACATTTCTATGTATAAAAATGTCTTTTGAATATATTCTCAGTAAAACATGCAAGTTGAATCTTGTTATAAACTCTTTACTTGTTGAGGCTGATGTTTGTTTCCTAAACCTTTTGGTAACTCATATAACTGTTACATTTTAAAATGACTTAACGGAAATTAAAAAAAATCAAACGACGCGTGCATTGAACAGCCATTTTAAAAGTAAAAAAAATGTAATAATAAAAGAGAAATATGTATATAAGAAACAATGGAAAATACTTGCTAATTATAAAGATGAGCATTCGTTTATGTGAGTGCATTAGCGTTACTTAGAGCAGGCCGTTTGTTTTACTGCATCAAATTTGTCGCATTTACTTTGGAAGTAAGGAATGCCTAATTGACTCTGGACAACAATAATAGGAAAAAAAAGGATCCTGGTTCACACATAAACAAATGCAGAAGAATGCAGTGGTTTGGCATACGCTTGCGAGAATTTTAATAAAAGGTTGTATTTTGATTTTACACAGCATTATTTTTTAACTGAGTATTAGTTTTGAGTGTTGGTTAAAATTTTTTATAATTTACAAAGTACATTTTGTAAGTTTAATTCAAAACTTTTAATTATTTTGGGAAAATTATTTCCTTTTGATAGGATCATTTATTGATTATTATTATTTAATAATGCTAGAAAAATACATTAGTATAAGGATAATATTAATATTTATATGTAACAAGATGCTTTGTAAAAAATATGTTTTTATAAGTTAATGTTATCATAAAGAAAATATACTTGAACTTATAAACACTTAAGTAATATGAAATGTTTTCTTGACTGCTAACTATATAGACATACATATTGGCGCATGGATGAGCCGTGTTTTAACTAAAGTCAAAAATAATACTCACCAATTGCAACTTTATTCAGGGGACTAAACATTACATCACTTTTTACTCACAAGAAGAAACGGCTTCAAATATTCAGATTTAGAAAGATACAGAAATTATAAGAATGATCTAGGACAAATAAGAAATAACAGAAAGTAAAACAATAACAAAACAATTTTAGGTAATTTGCCTGCATTCAAATACAAACTTCTGAATTATCGCTTGAAGTTAACAAGATTCTACTCAATCAATCTGAACCAAATTAGAGCAAACCCCGTTGCAATATGAAAATATTAATATTTATTATTAAAATCAGCCTCTCATTATGAAAACTTCGAAACATTGTCTCAGGAAACAAATAACAATAGATGTAAATCATTAATTGTTTCAATTTATTATGAGCAGTCTTACCGAAAGGATTTTTTTTAGTTTTATTTTAATTGAATTGAATTCTTAGAAAAAATACCTTTCTTCAATAGAAACAAGTGAAGACAAGTCCTTTTCCTGAGTAATATTTTCTAAAACAATTAACGATCCAGATCTGAGCAGAAACTAAAGCTAGCTAATCGATCGAAATAAAAATAAGCCATTTAAAGAGTGGAAAAAATTACTTCCAAGTGAGAAACCCATTAGTTAATAAAACATAGAATAATTTAAACAAATATTAAATTCACAGATATTCGGTTTCTCTTTAAGAATTATTATTTAAGCCGAGCACCGAAGCGTGAAAAGGATTAAAACCATTTCTCTACGATGTCTTTGCCTTCACAAACTAGGCAGTCGAGAGCAAATAATGGAGATGATTTTATTTAAACCATCTATTCCCATCACGTGGGAGTTATCAAATCTTCAGATTATGTCAGCCGGTGCACATTCCTGTTCGCAAATCCTTTCCTTACTGTCCGTGGATGTATTAGAATCCGGCCAACGACGCTCCCGAGTCCGGTGTGAGCTGGATTCATGCCAGACACTGAACAGGACGATTAATCCGGCACGTGGGGAAATTTTTATCAAAACTGGGACACGCTCCTTGGTTACTGTCACTGAAGCTAGGAAGACATATTCTTCGTAGACATTAACCACATACCACGAATACCAGATCAGAATTCGGCTCTTATAAACCGAGTGATTAATGTAAAGAATATGTACTTTTGCTTCCAGTTTGCTTTTGATCGTGTGGAATATGGAAAGCGGTGGCAGGCATTTATGGTTTGCTGGCGTAGCGAATTTTATTCACATTTCTAAATTAGAAGCTTTATTCTCAATGACATTCGACACAAATTACTGGAATATATTTTGTGGAAACGCAAAGGCATCCGGTTTACGGTTTGTGCATTGTTTAAGAATTAGGTATAATGGGTTTTGAAAGAGCGTTATTTCTAAAACAGTTTGTCATATATGATAAAGATTATATTCCATATTAATATCCCTTTTTTTGTTGAAGCCCCTTCGAGTTTTGGTTTATTGCTACGCGTATTTTGAATGATTACTGAAATAATAGAAATTAAATCATTGGACTAATGGTCTAAAGTAAAACATATAACTTTCATTTAAATATAAATAAAATTGAAAAAGAAATTATTTCTGTTGAGATGCTGAGCCTTAGAAAATCTTATTTATCTTGCATATAAATTATCATAATCGCATGTAACATGAAATTTTCAACATATATCTATTTTATAAATAATAAATATGAGATCATTTAGATTAGTTAGGATGAATTTAGTACACTTTATCTGCTTCTCCAATTTAAAATTATTGTATCAGAACGAAAACAGATCTATGATTAATATGAATTAACAATCATATTCTGGAAGGTACTTTAAGCAATGATTTTATCTCAAATTCATTTAACAACTATCCAATTTCAGTTGCAGCAGCTCTTATAATTACTTCAATATATATCCAATTACCCTTAGCCTTTAAGGTAGTTGGGAATTTGGAATTTGACTTCTAATTAAATTATTGAACTAATTTAGAAAATATATATTTGAAGTCACAAAAAAATTTCTTTTGCTTTAGAAATTACTCCATTACCAGTTAACAACTCATTCAATCAATAATGATTTTTTTTATTGTCTTTCAATAAAAGTACAATATATTTGAAGGAAAACAATGAATAAAATATCAAATTTTTAATATTTTCAAATATTATTGATACATATATTAATTATGTACCTCTAATTTCGTTGGAACTTCGAACCTCCAAGAAACACATAACTTTGTTACTTATCTTGGAAACAGCCACGTAAGAAATGATCAATATCACTTTAAAAGAACCTTTTTTAAACTGAAAAAATGTGGGCAAAAGTTTTGCATTTCTTAATTTATAGAGAATTAAAGAATAATTATATACCCCAGTTCGCTAAGACTTCACTGGCGCATTCCATATGAAATTCATATCTCAAACAAAACTAATAGCTAAATCATTTATATTTTAGTTAAAAGAAACTGTTCGAGTTTTGATTCCCTCCGGTGGAGAAAAAGGGAAAAAATCTGTTTCCTTAACTAGATCATTCGAGACGCCGAAGCGGCAACATGTCCTCTCCTCTCTCTTTTTTGTCTTTGTGTTGTGTTGTGCCAGTGTGGTAGTTTAGAAATGTCTCTATCCATATATGTGTGTGAATAAAACGTACGAAAGTTTCAACTCCTGCTTCATCATCATTAGAATTGTCATGCACTAAATGTATAGATAAATTTCAAAATTACCCATACGAATAAATTGTTAATCTCTTTATAACCAGGGAATTCTTCTTTAATTTTACTTTCAAAGTATATTTATAATATTAGTAATGAATTGACATGTATACATGTATACCAAAATTTCTAATCACCTTTGTATAAAATTAAATAATAATAAAAGCTATTATAAGGTAATATATAAAGTATTGAAATATATTATTTTAGAATAATAACCGTGCATGCAATAAAAAGGGAAAAAAACGAAGTAATTGCAATATTAATTAATATCAGCTAAATATTAATTAACTAAGTAAACAAAAGGTAAGAAATTGAATTTGTTAAGAAGCTGTAAATGGAATATCAACCACATAGAATTAATTATTTTACTTACATTAAATTAATTATGATTACTCTAGTAGATGATAATAACTAAAATTACTACCGTCATGATGTTAAATAGACTGCAAATTTCAATAAATTTGATTTTCAGCATGTAATTTCCCTATTGGATATAAATTTTTTCTTTACGATACAAAGCAGAGATTTCTATCGTTTTACTATATTTTTTCTTCGTTAAAAATTACAAAAAAAACTTTCTTATTGAGCTTCCGCATTCGTTGAAATCAAAGAGAAAGGACTTAAATTTGAACAGACACTTGGTTAACTCAATTTTATATCTTTTGTAAATGTTAGGTACCCATTAGGCACTTTATATATAAATAATGCTCGAATTTATTTAAAATGTCTTTTGAGATTCTTCAATTTTCTTTGGTTCCTTTGTAAATGAGAGTTATTCTTTGAAACTCTTTTAACTGATGGGAATAATAGATGAACATTATTTTGTACAATTTTGATGAAACACTTTTGAGAATTTAATTCTAATTTCAGCAAAAACTTCCATGTGCAGTTTTGAAATAAGAGCTTTAAAAGGCTTAATTCTATTTATTTCATTCTCAACAATATTCTCTTCTTATTGTTAAAATCGTTCGTATTCAGTGTTTCACTTACATTCGAAATGTCATTGCTCTACTTTCAGGTAATGGTTTTACTTTACATGTCTGAGTAGTCGGAAAAAATGAAAATTTGTTATTCCCATTTATTTTAACTCAAGAAAAAATTGATTTTTAAAAAATTTAAAACTGCAGTAAAAGTTAAGACAGTAATGCATCTTATTCTGCAAAAACATTTTTATATTTCAAATTCTTATTATAGAAGGATCAGTAAATTGTTATACTTAGTAAGCTGATTATTAGATATAGCAGTTGACGCAAATTGTATAAATTTATTAACAAACCATTCATGATTTGAGAAACATTTTTATACACACAGAAATATAAATATATATAAAATATTTTTTAATTGAAGAATTTTTTTTTATTTTACTAGCAATTAATTAATGCTTTTTGAGTTAAAAGCATTAATTTTTTTATGTATTTAATTATTCTCAACTTTTATAAATTCCCATGACTCATTAAAAAATTTAGCAAAATTACTTATAAGCGATAAATTTTATATGCAAAAAGAGAAATAAACGTCCTTATTAATATGTTAGATACTTTTTTTAATTGAAAATATGAAATCAGAACTTAAAATACAAAAGTCTTGTATTTCTTACGTCAAACAGACCAGCCATTTTCTGCTTTATTTTACATAACTAATCGTTTAGGGGAAAGTGAATTCGAATTATATTTTATTTAATCAAGATAATCATACTCATCCATACTCCTCTTACATCAATAGGTCCTCATTTTTAAAGAAAAATATATGTTTGAATTTCACATTTTAATCCGAATAATTCTTCAATTTCTTTTTTCAAGAGCCAATAGCATCACTTTTTATATTTGTACTTTACTCTGTGTATATAAAAAAATTCATGTACCTCATTTCGATCCCACACTTAGCTAAGCTAATCCCTCACCTCATCTACCAAACTGCATCACATCCAACATTTGTCATTTATTTATTTATAATTTATACCATCATCATGGATGCAAAATTCATTCGCGGAATATTGTTATTAAACACCACCATTTTAAAAGATACATGGAAGAAAAATATATCTATCCTCGGGGATATGGTAAAAACACTTTTCAGTACACGCATCTCGATACACGATCAATAATTTTCTAAACGAATGGTATTTCTCGCTTTTTTGACATAATTCATAAGCAGCGACGTCGTGGATACAGTGAGTTGAATGAAGCTGCAGCCCCTTCAGAGTGACGGATAGGGGTGGTCTGAAGGTGTGTGGGTGGGACAGGAGGAAATAGGATTCTGGACAATAAACCATCAATCCCCTCCTCCTCTCTGCACCTGAAATAAGTCTGCAGGATTTTTCTAGGATAGGAAATTTCCATTCTTCTTGGCGTGTGATCGACACCAACATGCAACCTCAGGAATGAAAAACTTCTTTTTTGTCGTGCAATCTTAGTCGTTGCAGGACGAAATAGCGGAATCC
>JAPMOQ010038156.1:2936081-2947162 GCA_026543055.1 Argiope trifasciata | reverse complement strand
GTAACTGATTTAACCCCATGAAACTGTAGTAACTGATTTACCACAGATTTCTTAAAAGAAGCTTTTTCTTATGATTTGTTCCAAAATTAAATAATGTTACAGCAAGTATTTTATTGGCAAAAGAATGAAATTTAGCTTTGAAAATACTCATATTAATTAAATTGTTTTAAACTGAAATGCATATTTTGTTTTTTGTTCAAGTAAAAGACTATAGAAAATAGAATTGTTATAAATGTATATGCTTTTACGTAATATTAACATGAATCTTAGAAATAGAGCATAAATTCCAGTTCGAGGTGCACATTGAAGTATTTTAAGAAATCGACTAGAAATTGTTGGGAAAGCTAATATGCAATTCTGTTGTGAATTTTTGGGCTTTGAATTAAACAAAATGGTATCAATTCAAATAAAATAACTTTAGAGAAAAGTCGTACATTGTGACATGGGAGTTTATTTCCTATACTGCATTGAGTGACCCATACTGCGATAAACATCGTATACTGCAAATTTTTCCTTTCTAATTAGTACTGGGTATTTAATCAAAAAAATAATATGGTGAAAGCAAATATTGAATAAATAACTATGTGTAAAAAATCTGCAATTTTTGAAATTAAAATAATATTTTCTAAAATGGGGTTTCCATTACTTTGTATGTATTTTCATAGCTATTCGTAAATATTTACTTATTTGCATCCTTACATAAAAAATATATGAATTGTGACTGCTATCACCTATAAATAGTTTACGAAGAATTTTCTTAGAAATTAATATTATTACTATGCATGAAATAAATTCCATACATGGAAAAAATCTATATATAGATTTCTATATGATTTGAATTTTTCCTAGAAAATACTTGATAAATTTAGACTTTCCAATTCACTAATTGTCTCCTTTAGAACCTGAATAAAATTAAACTCGCTGTCAGATGGTGAAAGCTCTATTGGATTGGTTTACTTTAGAAATTAGACTCATATTATTTATTTCAAGAAATTATAATTGATACTCTCATGTCTGTTGTGAAGTTTATAATAGTTATAGACATAACAATTTATTAGGCCTTTATTTGTATCAGTAAAATGAATTGATTAAATATGTATATTAACTATCGCTTCATATTCTATAGTTTTTCAATTAATTTAGAAATTCTGTACAATATAATTATGAACTATAATAACTGAGAGGAGTTTATCTATTGCTTTGATCAAAATTCCCTTGCACAATCAGCATTAATTATACATCCTGTTAAATTCCGGACAGTGAAAATATCTGTTTCATTTCACTGCGTTCAGCTATTAACCTTTCTGTTAATAATATTTTATTCTGAAATGTAACATAAGCCCAGAGGCAAAGAAGGTGAGTAAATATAAGGATAGATTGATTTAATTCAGATAAACCAATTAAAATTGAAAGCTAAATTACGGACGACTTATTATCGATGTTTATAAATTGTGACAGAATTATATAAAATATGTGCGTAAAATATGTTAAAATAAAACTTTTAAGTACTATTTCAAAATTGGATATAAATTTTATTTATTTTCTTCTGCACATAAAATAAACACTTTTTCTTATTTAATAGATAAATGTTTGCCTTATTTTAAAAATTATTTTGAAATGATGATTTCAAATATTTCTAAAAATTTGCGAATAACCAGTTTATTATTTAGTGTTATAAAGGGATAGTAAACTGCATTTAATTCAAATTTACATATTGTAACTTTGTTTGCGTATTGTTTAATTGAGCCATAAACTAATATATAAATGGAATGCCAACAGTTTATGATTAAATTTTGAAACATTCAGGTACACTATTAACTTAGAATATTTAATTAGATTTTTTTTTTCATGAGAAATTGTTATGAAATTTGAATGCTTATTTTACATAGTTGGAAAAATTTTACATTGATGTATATATTTATCTGAATTTTATTAAAAATGACAATTCTAATTTTACTTAAATTGCATAGTAGAAAAGTTTATTGACTGAAATGTATGTTAATAGACTAGGTATTAGAGAAAAATATTAGAAAAAAAACGAATAATTATCTCGATATTAATTGAACTTCAAATAATACTATTCAAAACTGAATGAATAAAGTTAAAGATACTTTAATTTTTAGTTGCTGCCCAACAAATTTTTTTAAGCCGTAACTGGAGTAAAAATGAATCCACGCTATTACTTAGCTCTGATAATCACGTGGTGCTTTCTCCTCTGTAACTTCATTATGTTCGCAAAATTCTAAGTATGAACTCATCCGTATAATAGTTATTTCTTTTGAAAGCTTTTTTAAATAGTGTCATTGACTCTATGTCTCTAAAACTGCTTTTAAGATGAATAATGCAAAAAAAAAAAAAAATCTTAAAATAATACTTTTAAACATTGAATTCATTTACTTTTTAAATTTCAATAGTTATTAATTTTGGGGCAATTTTGCAATATCTGAACGAAGTAAATACTTATTAAAAGATAATTTAGGTTCTTTTTTCATATAAAATCTCTCCAATATTTAATATTATATCATTTGAGAATTTTGATATTAAAATTAAATTACTAATAATAGTATTAATACAAAATTTTAATTTAATATCGATATTGGTAACTACATAATTTGCAGAATGTATTGGGTTTCCAAAAAACGTTTAACACTATTAACCAAAAAAAGAAGAAAAAAAAAAGGAGTCATTTTGACTGTTTTTGGTCAAAAGAGGAAGTTTCAGTTTATAATTACGGGTTAAATATTTTAATTTGTGGTTTATGTAAAAGATATATTATGTTGGTAATATTTTATAAATTCGAGTAATATAATAAAAAATTAGATAAATTTAAGAAAATATTATTTTTCTTCATCCCGTCATAAAGATGCAAAATCATAGCATCTATATTATATTTGTCCATAGCTCAATTCATTTATTTTTTCGCAATTTAATAAACAAAGAAACTCCCATGAATTTCATAATAAGGTATTTTTTCAAAATACTCTTTATAATAACTTACTACGAATCAATTAAATAAAGCTACATATAATATTTCAAACAGTATTTTACTAATATAAGTGTTTTACCAATGTTTTAATAAAATTTTATTCTGTTTTGATAAAAAAAAGCATATAGTTAAAGCATTTTAAAAGCCATCTCTCTCTCTCTTCAACACTGCCAACATGTTTTTTTTTCTATCTCAGGTTTAACTTTCGAATGTCAGTTTTTATACACATTAAAAAGTAGAGATGGGAAAAATAGTGGACTGGAAACAAAAAATAAAAAAAAAAGAATCCAGTCACCATTCGATTTACGGTTTTATATATGCCGTGGAGATCTGAAAGAACCAAATGGATGTATCGTGTCAACTTGGAGTGCTGATGTACAAAAAAGGGGAAAAAAAGATAACCTAAACCGTCAGTGACACCGAAAAGATTGGAGTGGAATTACACGTCGAGCTGAATACCCTTTCAGCCAAAATCCAAACAGGTTCCTCTATAAATAATTCAAGTACCTAATGCAATTTTAACAGTTTCTTTTGAAAGATGCGAATGCTGGCATACAAACAGACGGATAAAAACGTCGACGTAGAAAAACGACCTAGTTGGTAAATAATGGTCTATGGTAAAATGAAAGTTTTTTTCTCCCTGCTTATCAGGAACTTTCTACTTAACCCACCTTTCTTTTTTATTTATCTCAGATGTGTCCTTCTATCTTCTCTCTTTATCTTTAAGTCTTTCTATGAGCATTGGATTAGAGGTGAATGTTCCAGTAAATTCGAGGAAATAGACCAGAATGTTAGAGGAGCTAAAACGTTGGGGTGATTACTGCCGCTGTGCTTGTTTGTTGAGTGAATCTTAGTTAAGACAAAGTGTGGTTTTGGGTATTTTGGCAAAATCGGATGAAAGTGAATGTTTATAAATTTTTAAGAAGAATGAGATGCAAAAGGAGTTATTGCCTTTTATTAAATAATTTTATTTATATGAAAGGATAGATAGCTGAAGAAACGAATTGGTGTTTTCAATATAGATTATATTAAACAGAATTGAAGTTTGTGTAATTCTTACAATATATACTTTGTAAGACAATCGTTGAGCTATTAATAGTGTCCTACTGAATTTTTTTTAGTATTAATCAAAGGATTCATAATTTTCTTTCTGGTCTTAATGATGGTGAATAAATGGGTTGCTACTGAAAATTAATGAAAAACATCAAATCTTCAGACGATCAAGAACAATCACTATAGTTAACGAAGTTAGAAAAACTGACTGCAGTGTTTCTTGGAGAAGTCTTGTGAGATAAAAATTACTTCACAGATTATCAAGTAAGTTCCATTTAAAATATGGTTAGCAAATAATTTAACAAATAGTAAATTGTTTCCTTTTCATAAAAAAAGATCTGTATTTCTAATGGATGTAGTGATTGCTGATGAAGGACACAAAGATAATAACATAAGAACTAATCAGAATTTTATTTGTTTGAATTTATTAAAGATAAGAGAAATCAGCCGTCATTTTTCACAGTTATAGAGGATGTTTTTGCAAGCTTTTTATCCTGTAAACTTGATGCAAAAAATAAGCAATGTATAAGAATCCTTCAAGGTAAAATGCAATTAATATAATTTTCCCCTTAATATTCTCTTTAGACGGCAGTATGTATTGTCCTAAATTGGTAAATTAAAAAAATATGTTAAGTTGTTATAAATTCTGCACTTTTATGAAAAGTATTCGTCATTACTCTATTTTTAAAAAGTGATACATTGAAAGCAGTTGTAGGGGCCCTGGAGGATTTTATTCAATAGATATAAAAACAATTTATAAAAATGATTGCTTGAATATGATTATTAAAATATATGCTTTTATTATTATATAATATTTTGTTTCGTGCCATTTTTTGTTATTTTCTCTTATTAGAAATAATATTAACTTCATAGAGGCAGTTTTCTGAAATATTTTATATAAAAAGAGAGAAATAACTGGAAGGGAGCAGAAGATAATCTTTGAGGCATTTAAAAATCGATAGAGTTCTTTCCCCCCCTTCTAATGGCGTTTAAAAGAAAGTTTTGCTTCAAACTAGTCATTTACTGCTATACGTACAAGCAGCCGGAAACTATAACATTTCACAACACTAAAAGAAACCATTAGATCCACCACAGATACACATAAATCATTCGTACCCGTTTTAAATTAACGGTCATTTGAAAATCCACTTTAATTTGCGGAACTATTCAAAGCAGCCCCTCTACTATCAGGCCAGAGTAATCGCAGGGTTCTGTCCCCTTCGCACAATAATCTCCTGGTGCCAAATTATTTCTCTGGATCTCCCATTAACCTGCAACGTAGGATCAAGCGTTGCTCCGTCAACCGTAAATAACAGTTGAACGTGACTTCGCCACACCCTGTGTTCAGCACCTGCACACCCTTTGGGCTTTCGAGCTGTAACTTGGAAACTTTTATCGCCTCTTGAGTTGGCTAGTTTCACCGGTTAGAAGTGGACAACTTTACTGAACTGCTGCTGGCGATTGGGCAGTTTCGTTACTTATTGCCTCGCGCTCTTCATACCACCACTACTAAATCAAATCGAAATGGGAAGAATACTTTCATTAACTGGAACTTCCACTTTATATTGGATCAAGCATTAATCAGACGTTAGAATTAGTAGGGAGTGGTCGTAAAGGGTTGACATGTCTATGAATCATTTTATTAGTGCAAATATAAATTGACACATTTAGATATGCAGTTATGTCATTTATTGCAATATAAATCACAACCATACTCATATGTGAAAAAAAAAGCATCCCAAGGGAAATCGCATAAGTCCGATAGTCTTTATGATATCAAAGGGATTATTTAATCAATTTTTACAATAATTAATATATAAAAACAAATCTTTTACCTAAGGGACATCGCTAATAAATTTGGCATTTCAGAAAAAAAACAATCATTATTTTTTTTTTTTTTACAATTTCCCAATCAACGGATATTTCAAACGGACATCAGTAGTATGAGTTTTCTTCTAAAATCATTTATATTCCTTATGAGTTCAATTTACTTTTACCCTCTTCAAAACATCTACATATGTCATAATGATTGAACAAAACTTATTTAATGGATTTGAATGAATATCAGAAATATTAATTTCCTTCTCAAATCATAAATAAATTATAAACATTCAATTCAAATAAATTTTCTTTAAACTTCATCAAAATATGAGCACATGGCTTAATGAAATGACAATACTTAATTTTATAAATAACACAAAGGGAAACATCTCAGATAAAGTGATGGTCTTGGTCTAATCTATAATGACCTCCCCCTCCCTTCCCACAGAAAGGGTGTAATGCTTTGAAGGTCACCGGGGATAAGATATAGAAAAGCATGGCTTCTTAGTTCCCTGTTTCCCTTTAGCATTATTTCCATTCCATTGACAGGATGTACCCTCCCTAAGGAGTGTTGTACGTTGCTGGTAATGGTTATTAGGACTCAACCTCAGTTTCCACGTCAGGGTTTATGCGAAATCAGTCGTTCCTGTATGATTTGACAGAAGAGGGGAGGGCTAGTTTCGATATTGTTTTTATGCACAAATATATTGTGCATACACATATATTATACATACATATACATTTTTAAACATAAATTCATCATACTTACTTCATTTAAATTTTTTTTCAACATTAAAAGAAAATAAAATTTAAAAGAAAATATTTTCTAAAATCAGAATACTCATTACATAAATGGATAGTCAAACACTCATAAAAAAATTGTCGTTTCATCTGTATCGATGTGCATCGTGGACATGACATATAAAACTATTTTGCATGAAGTTTAATTGTAAAAGGGCAAAAGTTTTTCTTTTATAATTAATTTTTTTGTTTGTAACTCCATTGAAAGTCTTGATCTTTAATCAAACTGAAGGAAAATATTAGCACTAAATTTTAGAAGCTTGAAAAAAACGTGATAAGAAATCATTTAATTTTAATCTGATATATTTTGAATAAGCAAAAGAAATAAAATTTTAATAAACTAATCTAAGAAATTTTTTCCTTCATTTATAACTTAACAACAAAATCCAAGCATGTAAAATAGTTTATTGACCCCCCCCCTTAAGAAATATAATTAGCAATCCTATTTTAATGCATTTTTATACCGAGTTTACCAAAAAGATTTTTGATTTATATGATTTTTTAACTAAACTTTCTTTGAATATATTTAATTAACTTTCTAAGTCTAGTACTGTCTTCTTTGTAGTCTGTTTTTATTGATCCAATTGTTACTTAAATTCATAAAATGAAATTTGAAATATCTTTATTGGAACATTTTGTATAAGAATTTAGTATATATTTGTGAATATTTTATTTCAAATACAATGTTGAAAGAACAAAATACACAAATATTATTTTTAAAAATATTCATTACATAAGTACTGGTATTTTTTTTTAGTGTAGTCCAGCCAATATTATTAGAACAACCACAAAACTTTTTCCAAATTTTAAAATGATTACCTTTATCCTTTCAAAATGATTCAGACCATTTCTTCTGGCACGTACAACTTCAAAGAACCGTTCACTCGGCAGCAATCTAACTTGTAAATTGAGCTACTTAACTTCTTCCTCCCGAAGAAAAACTTCTTTTCTCTGTTGACTTTCCGAAGCTAGGAAACGACCACATCCATGCATAATGCAATCACCTGAAGTATCGACAGAGATGACGCATCGCCCAATTTCTTCCTGCAAAATCGCCCCCCCCCCCCTTATCCCCCCCCCCCCCACCCCCCCCCCCCTCAAAGAGCCCCCATCTTCCTTTTCAGCCTGACGAAGCAAACCTCATGACTGATGAAAATTACGCGCTGTACTTGACGTCGATGGATCAGTCTGCCATACTAGTTACACGGACACATTTTCCGTGGATCGTGGACAAGTCCGTTCCATTATGGGAAGACCACGCTTCGTTGAATGGCGTTCGAGTTCGTTTACAAGGAGAATTGGATGCTCCCCTAGAATATCTGTTTCCGGACTCAGCATATTCGCACATTACCGTGATGGGGGATGGGGGAGGTGACTATGAAGTTTAATGGCCTAATCAGTATCGAGGATTCCTCCTCCAGTAAGGGGTACGGGGATATGAAGAAGGACTTTGGTGTGGTGAAGTTCAGTTGGAGATAGTGTTGTGCTTCAGGTATATGGGGACATGCTAATCGGGTGCTTGTAAATAAAAGCTTCGTAATTGCTATGTTTTACAACCACTATTTTAGATTAAATGTATCAGGCAATTTAAATAGAGTAAAATTAATGAATTCCAGTGAGAAATAAGTTACCGGTTAAACCTTGGATTAAATGAAATCACCGAGCTCTTTGATTTTAAAATATGCGAATTATTGACGGAGATGAACCCTTTCTCCTCCATGTAGAAAATAATTTTAATAACTGATGTTTGAAAAAATATTAATAAAAATTAATGAATTAAATTTTAATATTTTTTAATATTGATTGCAAGTTAACTCTTTAAGTATTATATAATTTGTGAAATCCTTATTATACTGTGTTAGTTTTCTTTTTATTTGAAAACAGTGAGTCTTTAGTTTAAAACTACGTATTTATTCTTTATTTTTCTTTAGCAATAAAGCTAGGTTTGTTATTTTGTCTCTTTGCTCAAGCAATCATTTCACATCTATTTATACATATGTTGCATAATATGCCATTTATTTATTTATTTTTTGAGAAATTCAATATGAATTATGTATTTAGTTTTATTTCATTATTTGATATTATCGATATGCAAAGCAGTTTAGGTAATCTTTTTGAAAGATTATATAACTATGAAGCCCGATTATAACACCTTTGTGGAGAAAATAATAGTTTATGTTATTTTATACCCCATCACATATAATTTTATACACAAAATGGTTTGGATTTTATTGAGAAAACTAAACGTTGATACAGTGCAAAGGAAAATAGATTTTTAACACAGAAATTTATGTCAAAAAAGACTCACCCAGATATAAATGCATAAACAAGAACACAAGTGAAAGGAAATGTTTCTTTGAAACATTGTAGAAAAATCTTGTTTACATAAATATTTAAAGAATTAGTAAACCAAAACAAAAATATCTTTTCACGTTATGTCTATGCATATTTGTCAGGGTAGGACCCGTAGATGATTTCGTCTTTGGAGTTTTCATTATGATTTTATATTTCCAGAAATATTTGGTACGTCTGAAATGGTTTGGATTGCGTTACACAAATATTGTACAATACTCTATGACATTAATTAATATTAACAATTTTGTTTAATATTATGGAATAATGTTTAATATCATATAATACCGAACAATATTGCACAATATACTGCAACAAAATGTGCTCCCTAGGATATGGTTTTGAGACTTTATAATAAAGAATAATGCAAAAAAAAAAAAAATACTTAGTAATAATGATACTAATAAATGTAGACCTACATGGTTGCGAAAAAAATTAGTGCAATGCACTTACTTCACTGACTTTTACAATTTTGTTCATCAGTACTGCATACCTCAATAAAAGCTATCTTAATTTTTTAGCATGCAGCAAATGTTTTATTTTCCACTACAATAACGTATATTCCTGAGAAAAATCACAAATATCATTTATGAAAATAATAAACATGCCCAAATATCCTCTCATAGATGATATTTTATATAAAAAAGGATATGGAAGATGCTCAATTCACTACTTATGCTTGAAGAAACAAACTCAAAATAGCATATTTCTAGCTGTTTGATCGGATATAGTAAACATATTATCTAGACACTTTTATTTCCATATTTAATATATTAAATATCCAGAATGAAAATACTTAAAATATATGGCGTGTTGCTAATGATTTCATAGGAAAATTTCAAACGGATCGAAATTCCTTAAATTTCTAAAAGATCAATACTAAACTAAAATTTTAAGAAAGGGAGTTAGCGTCTGAGAATGAAATGTTGCAACTTGTTTAGGATGTAACTTCATCGAGTGATTATATGTAAGAATGAAAATGAGAAATATAAGAAATATACTTATTAGAAATATTATAAAAATTAAATTATATAAATAAATAATAATTTTTGTCTAGCTGTGTTGTTTCAAATACTTACATTTGTCATCTATTCAATACTAGCCGCCTTTGGCGACCAGCTGGTTCGCCATGAGTAATGCGTTCTAAAATTTCCAATTAAATCATATATGTTTTAGCCAAAATTTAAGAAATAGTTTAAGTTAAAAGATTTATTTATTAGTAGTTAAAGAGTCGGTAACTTTATTCGGAAAAACTTTTTGAGTTTAATGCTCTAATAATTTATCAATAAGGCTTCCAAAATATTAAAAATGTTTTTTTCGGTGATATTGCCAAAATGTTAAATATGTTTTTTAAAAAAAGCGAAAAAGGGGAAAAATTATTGAATTAATGATACAGATATTGCAAACGATTATAGAAATATGCCATTAAGTCGGGATTTCAATGCATATCCTGTCTAAATTCAATCAGGTTTACCGTAAATAAAGATAATTTATGGAATTAATGATATAAATATTGCAAACGATTTCTTAGAATCCTTTGCCTTGCATTTATTTTTTTAGAAGATATCACATTTTATATTTATGTTATTTTATCCATTCACGAGCTGAAAGTTGTATTTCTTTAGATTTGATTTGCGATGATAGTTGTTGTTTTTTTATTTGAACTTCCGGCATTGTTTTATTTTATTTTATGCAGTCACGTGCTAAAAAAACACGGTTAAAATATTTTTTTAAAAATTCGTAAAAAATAGAAGCTTACATTATAAATTACAAAAACTGATACCGTTAGAAAGCTAATATTTTTATCTTTAAATTGATATAAAAATCATGTTTGTGCAATGATATTTTCGGAAGTTATAGTGGAAAAACGTTGAAATTTCGCTTAAATTTTAATTAATTCAAATTCTAATTAAAAATTCGAAAAAAGGGCTCCGAGGTGCACATTCCCGACCTCCAAGGTATACATGTACCAAATTTGGTAGCTGTAGGTCCAACGGTCTGGCCTGTAGAGCGCCAACACACACACACACACACACAAACACGCACACACACACACACAAACACGCAC
>JAPMOQ010038156.1:2909256-2936071 GCA_026543055.1 Argiope trifasciata | reverse complement strand
CACACACACACACACAAACACGCACACACACACACACAAACACGCACACACACACACACAAACACGCACACACACACACACAAACACGCACACACACACAAACACGCACGCACACATACACACACACACATTGAGCTTTATTATAAGTATAGATTACGAGAAAAGATTTCAATTTCAAACATTGGAAATTTATAATTTTGATTTCCTGATGTTACTTGAGGTTAAAATTTTTCCTTATATAACATTTTTAACATAAATACTAAATATTTTTAAATAAATTCAGTTCTAAAATATTTTAATGAAATTTAAAATACCATTTCAAACAGTAAGGTTTATAAAATCATCGATCACTAATTTTTCATAAATTATAGGTATATGTTCAATCAATTTTGTTCACAAATGATGAAATCTAAAAATTGCTTCTATTCAAATAAATTTTGTATGATTTGACTTGTGAAAAAATGATTTCTTTCAGAAGAAATTAAATGATAAATAGGTACCTTAAAATATTATTTATAAGTTCTTTATCTGATGAATTCCTAATGATGTTTCATTTAAATGTCAATGCAATAAATAAAGTATTTTATTGAAATTCCTCTAAAACAATTCCAACCTTTAATCAGAAACATTATAATAAGCCATAAGTTTTATTCCTCCAAATTTAATTCAACGCTAAAATTTACTTCGAACTATATAATAACGAATGCATATTCCCACACATACATAAAATGCATTTAATGGTATTACTTTGAGCTTACGTAATAATCCAATCAATTAAAAATATTGTTGAAAGATCTATTAAATCATTTAAAAATATTATTATAATTAGGGGAGGGATTATGAAAAGAAAAGAAAGTGCTGCTTTAGAATGTGTTTTTTATATTGTTAAATAGAAGTAAAATTTTTGAGCAGACTTATCTCTGAAGTTATTTAAGAAATTCATTAAAATTTTGATTATTTTTTTAAAAAATTAATGCATATTTTATAATCCTCCTTCATTGTAAAAAACAAATTTCTAAGAAATAATTACATATCAAATTTTAATCTATAGATGTAGTGGTTCATTTTGCGAATTGATTTAGACGATTTTTTGGTGGAATGTATGGCAACTGATGTATTATAAAACTCTATTTCATTATTAGCCAAAACATTATTAGCAAAAATATCTAGATTTTAAAATTTTTAATAAAATATACAACTATAATTTTTTCTTGTAAGGAATGATTTCAACTGGATATTTTTAACCAGTCTTCGATTGTTTAGAACTCATACGGCAGAATGCCCCCCCCCCCCCACCATTACGAGCTTTCTGCATCTCGAACAACTACTACCAGAACAATATTTCACTTCAATTAAATATACTGAAATTCCGGCTGACAATACACATACTGTAAAGAACACCCAACTTCGAGGAGGATGTATGCTTCGTCGGAAGTATTAAGTTAATGTTAGCTATATAAACAACCCTCTTTTAGAACATTTCTCGTTTCACTTGCTTCATAACCATTGAAGCGTGCAAAGGGCCTCCCTCAAATCGGGACGAGAATCCCTACGCGTACAGCAAACACACATTTCCTTCAGATTACTCTGTGAATCGCATCGTCGTTTAATTTATACTTCACTTAACGCGATGTTGCGGTGGATCCTGCGATGCCACACGATATGGAATTCCCAATAGGCGTAATTTAGAGTCCAATCGCAATAGGGTTTCGGAATGCATTTTCTCTGAGACAATTCAAGCTCGACCAATTGCGGGTGTTCATAAACAAGGTAAATACGTCTACTGTAGGAATTGGCGCTATTAAAAGTCTTTGTGAAGGCTGAATTGTGGATTGTAGGGAAAGCATTAAACAATTGTATCGGTTGTTTATCCGTGTGTGCGGCTATAAATATAAACTATTTTGGTGGAGTAGAGATGCATCCTTAAGATTCTGAAAGGATAGACAGAATAATCGTCTGGCGTTGATTAAATTCGTATATAATGCATATATAGAAATGGCTTTTGGTTTAAAAGAGTGAATATATATATTTAATTGTTGATGATGCGTAAATTTATATGTTTCAATTTGCGAAGAGGGAAGGTGTATCACACGAATATTGGTTCAGTTTGATAAATCATTACCAGTAGCATTACCATACACAAACTAAACTTTTCCTTTTTTTTACCATTCATACAACAAGTAGAAGTAATTATAAGTTTAAATTCTATTTATATTACAATTTAATTCTAATCGTTTTTTTTATTTTTTGAAGATTTAAAATACTATTTTTTTAAATCCAAGAGTAAATTTTAGACATAAGCAAGACTATATGTTTTTAGCATTAGTATGCTATCTTTACATCGTCTACTATTTGGCTAATTACTTTTAATTAAGTCAAATAAGCGGGATAAAATGTCATTTCATGTATTTTTTATTAATAAAGAAAAAATGACATGTCATATTATATGAATGTTATTGCTTTTAATTCATTTCATTCAAATCATTTTTTCGCAAATAATGAAACTATTTATTATTTCCAAAAAATATAAGTATTTTTCAGTTTGATAAAAAATTTTGATGAAAATGTGACAACTTTCTACGAGCTACAAATTATTAATTTCAATAAAAGATCTTTTATATGTATTTGATATGCACATACATATTTGATGTATGTTTAACTCCCCAAACTGCAAATGAATTCCATCTATTGCGTGTGTAGCCCTTATTTAGCGTTATTAATGTATTATTTATCAAGTTTTGATAATGTGTAGATTGAATTCAAGCATGTTTCATAGAATTAAATCAATCATTGAAATATTTAATCAATTTATATGGTGAGAAATTAGCATTTAATATGGTTAATGTTCTCCTTCAGGTTTTGCATTATTTTTTGAATATGGTTTATATCATCAAAATTCTAGCTTATATAAACCAAATAGGAGCTCAAATTCTTCAGCATTTCATTTGAAATAAGAACTGCCGTATTCGTGTGTGAGTTAAAATATATAAACTCTATAGAAAGTTATATAAAATAATCATATAAGAAATAAATCATTGTTTTCATGTTTTTTTTTCAAAAAAATTATTTTTAATTTTATTATAAAAAAATATATTTAAAAATATAATTTTTATATTAGAGCTTTATTATTATTTTATTTCATATATAAATTTTGGAATGAATAATAAAATCAAACTTTGGAAGATTGTGCTAAATAGAAAATAGTTAAATTTAATGTTTCAAATAATTTCGTCAATAATATCTCAATTAAAGGACAACTTTTATTAATTTAATAAGCATTAATAAAGTAAAACAAGGAAAATACATTCAAGTGGGAAAAATATTGTTTAGAATTTGCATACGAAGAGATTGCTAAAATTATAAATTGAAAGGAAAAGTACTGTATAAAAAAGAAATAATTATGTTCAAATAAAAATATTACAAAGATAGAAAATAAAAAAGAAGGACACACAGGAAAATAATTTATGCATACATTCATAGCTTTATTATAAATCAACTTAAAAAAAAATTTCCTTAAGAGAAGGAAAAAAACAAGTATTTCTACATTTCAAAAATATCGTAGATAGAAGTATGAAGAAATAGAGAATGTTTGGTATTTGAAAAGATATTTTGGGTAAATAATTAGTATCAGGTATCTGGAAAGAAGGATTTCTATAAGCGTAAGTGAATTTACTGAAACATGTATAATTATAAGCTTATTTAATAAATATCATTCCAAATTCTAAACACATATTTGGCTTTTCAGTTTTCCCCAATGGATTTGATCAAATATTGAGCTGTTATTTATATATAGTATAATTATACTAAATGTTTACATATGCTCATAATACATAAGAATTTGATTTTGCAAGTTACAAGTTATGCCTATAATACATAAGACTTTAAATTTAAAAGTTACTATAATTCACTTCATTCTATTTCATTTGAAATTGTCTTCCTTAGTGAAATACATTGCCACGATTATATTTACTTTCATCTCATAAACAATATATATTTTTTTCAATACAACGTATTCATTTCACGATTATATTTTTTTACCATTTTTTCTCTTAATAATTACTTCAGACTTAAATAATTACTTACCTAAATTTCGCAATTATTGAAAATAATTGAAGAATTCCATTCAAATTTCCTGATAATTTAATATCATTCTTAAATAAGAAGTGCTTAACGACAAAATAATCTTTTAATCAACTATGTTGGGAACGATTTAGCAATCTCATAAATTCGATCATAATTCCATATATCTTAAATTATGTGTCTTTGATGTTTATCTCTTTCGCAACTAAAACTGATATGAAAATTAATTGTTCATGATTCTCTCAACAAAAGTATTTTCAAACGTGAATTTATAATAAATTTTACTGCCACAGCACTTTCACAGCCTTACACTTTGTTTTATTCTTTTTAAGTTTACTAATGTATTTAAGCCTTATGGTATCATAGAAACAATAAAAACTCACTATTCATTTCAAAATGAATGCTTTCATTATATAGAAGCTTCATTTTTTTCATTCCTCATAGAAAGGGGAAAGGAAAAATCAAAATCCCCTTATCTTGCTTTTAAAGAAACAAGAAAACAATATCATTAAATATTTGATGAAATAATGAAAACTTTTTTTTCAATTATAAAATTAATAATTAAAATTGCTCAATAACTAAATTGATTTTATTAAGAATTCATTTTTGTGAAGCTTAAACTAGAAGAAAGTATTTTTGTGCAATGATATTTTCCTCAATTACTGAGGGGAATTGTTAAAATACTGATTAAAATTTCATTTATTAAAATTTCCATATGCATTTTCTTGTATTTCTTATACGCACTCATAAAAGTTTAATTCTGTCAGTTTTGACAGTTTTGTTCAAACGTTATATTCTGTACAACTTAAACTCAAACTACGGTAATAAGTATGTACACACATTCACCATCTTTTTCTTTACTGTAGAATATAGTTTAAAATGTTAAAAAAAATTTTCGATTTATTTATTAATCTGGTTTTTAATCTGTAATTTTTATTTTTAGTCAATTATTATGCTTTTTATGATTAATTTGCACAATGCTATTATGCTTTTATTATTTATTTATCTGCATGATGTTTAATATCTATAATGTTGATGTTCAGATAATACTAAGATAATAAAGGGCATAATACCACTAGTTCATTATAAGCCATATTATTGATTTCTAAACATTTTTGTTTAACCGAAATTCGAATTTCTTTTTCTGTGAAATATATTCTCTTCTACCAAATTTACCCTTCAAGATGTGAAAGGCTGAAATTTGGAAGAGAAGTTTCTGATATGGAGGTTGGTGCTCGCCTCTCTAGTAAATAAAAATTTGGTGGGTTTTCTGATTAATAGGCAAATATATCTCTCCCTTCTTCTACAGCCGGAGATGTATAATGACCACTTTCACCTATGCTGTTGCGCCATTCTAGTCATTCCGTTTAATGCCTTTACCACCCAATAAGCCGAAAGAGCTACGTTCGTACCTTTGATTACATAAAATCTACAGAGAGGGTTATATTTTTTCAAGGAATTGATTTTTTGAATACATATTAACACAAATATTTTTAAATTATTTATTTAATCTTGATTTAAAGCTTTCTAAAAAAATAGTCAATTTTTACAGAAACAATTTGATATAAGAAAGAGAAACTTAAAAAGTCGAATCTTTATCGAATTTGTAATTTAAAAAACGATTTAGGTAAAAAGTATTGACTATCATTTTTTAAAATCTCTCTCTTCCTTTTTTTTTTTTTAGAATTATTTATAACATTTTATCTAAAAAAAAATATGTTTGCCGCTAAGGGTTTTAGATAATTTCAGATTTCTAAATTAGAAACATGGTGAAAAAAGAAGCAAATTTTATTTGGGTTGGGGACATATAATATTAAAGCACGGAAACGGACGTTTTACTACTGAAGAGCAAACAGTCGTAAATTAAAGTGGCAAAAATTTAAATAACCTACAAATAACTAGAAAGTTATTTTTAATTAACTCTATACTACATATAATTTAATTTTTAGTTAAATTTATTGAAAAAAATTGACGCTTTATACAAGAAAAATTAATAAAAATAATTACGAAGTATCTAATACTATAATACGAGGAATGGTTGCCAAGTCGAAAATCGCCCCAGAATTAATAAACTCCGGTAACTTGGGGGTCTGGGGTTTTTGGCCATGAGGAATCGATTGGCGCCGGTTTTGAAGCGCTACGGTCGAGCAGTTCGGAGTTACAGATAGGATATTTTCAAACTTTATTAGTTCACCATAATGGCTACTTAAATTTTCAAGCGGTAACGTGCTGCTATCTATAGTCAATATGGCGAACTAATGAAGTTTTATGTTTATGCTATTATAGGTTTATAATATGTTTCTTATGTATGTATATATGTTTGGTTTTTCTAAATAAATTTGTCAAAAATATTGAACTTCAACACACTTTAATCTTTACCTTTACTTTACCTTTGTATAGAATAGTTCCCTTTCCAAACTCTAACTTTGTTTAGAATAGTTTACAATGGTGCACTTTAACCGATTATCTTTTCACCAATGGTTTCACAAATTTTCTTATGGCATGTATTGTTTTGATAAATCATAATTGAAAATTCAAATCTTCGAGTTAGCTTCGATACCAGTTTTCTCCGAGCGGAGCTCGGTCACCCGCTGGTTATTTTAATGCAAGTTATTTTTTTTTTTTTAAATTCTCTTTTTCAAATATGATTTCTTGAATAATTGTTTAGTTTTCATATTTCATGTCAAACATGCAAAATATTGGAATTTTGTCAAACATACAAAATTGAATATTTCATGTCAAACATGCAATAATTGTTTCATTAATTAGCACATATTTCAAAAGAAACTAATATATGCAAATTCATATTTTTTTAATAAATTGTTTTTTAAACGCAAAGATAACTGACATTGACATAAAGTTTATGAATAAATATTCCTTTCTTTCTGAAATATTTTGCAATAATTTATTTATTTAAAAATGCTGAAGAGTTTAATATCTTCATTATTATTAATTATTTAAAAAATCCCAATGAATAATAATTTTTACATGTCAATCTTTTGTTTTTGAGATTTTCTTCAGGTCTTTATGCCCAAGAAGAGTGACATTCATCATGAGCAGCGCACCGCTTTGGGTGATTAGGAATTAATTTAAAGAGATCATGAAAAAAATTGAAAACTGTGAAACATGTTTATCTTGTAAAGAGGATAAACTATAATTTATTACGCAACTATTGATTAATTTGGCAAGGGAAAATGAGAAGGGTTTTTCGTATTTAAATACATTAACTATTCTGATGCCGTCATAGTATAGCGTGTCTTTCCCGTGATTTGGGCATCCAAGATTCGAGTCCCGATTCGGGCATGGTTGTTCCGTGTTCTATCTGTGATATGTATGAATGTACCCCACTGTAAAAAAGGGTTGTGCAAGCGAATGTTTGTCACCTTTTTGTGCTAGAAGTCAGATTTCTGCCCTCTGGGTGCTCAGGGGTCTTTACTCTGCACCCCCTCTCCGTGTAAACACTGATACGACATCATCATCATCATCATCAATTATTCTGATTATTATTAGGAATAAATAATTAAAGTTGACTATTCTAATTTATGATATAAAAATAAGAGGATTTTCAAGTGCTTATGTTATTTCAATTGCAAAAGATATTCCTTAATTAACTCAAAATTTGACACTTTTCATGCAGTAAAGTGTTGGTAACAATATTAAAAAGTACCATTTAACATCTGCCATATTAGAGTAAGTAAAAATGGTACATTACATAAGAAAAACGTGTTTTTATTGTGGAACAATATTTCAAAAATAATGAAATTCTGGCAGCCACAGCTCCAAAATTTGAGAATTAGCCCCCTAGCATGTGTGCATTAACACCATTGGATTTCTTTTCATTGAGTTATTTGAAGTCAGAGGTCAATGCTAACACGCCCACAAGCAAGCGGTCATCGAAAGAGGAAATCCAATATTGCATCAACAAAATTCACCCACATTTAAGCAAAATGATCATACACAATTTCTACAAAAGAGGGCGTCTGTTCCAGAAAAGACGTGGAGACCATTTGTGTGTGCATTTATATTATTATTTTTTATTTTCATATTTTATATTTGTATGTGTTATTTTATACATAGACCTATCCTTTGTAATTAGCGACAAATAATCACAATAAACGACACAAAAATTAAAATCTTGCGTTAATACGCTGTTCTATCAAGTAATACTCAATTTTTACTAACCTTAAGCTGTCAGCTGTCAAACAGTTTTTTAAATAGGGTTGCCAGCATGTTGAATGGTGGCAAATTCAAATCTTGCTTTTATTTTCGGACAGCATTTATTGATGATTTCAATATTTTCTTTAGCCATTGATTGATTTGACGATTACTTTGTTACAAAAATTTACTTTTCTTCCATCAGAGATTGTTTGTTTCCATCATGTTCAATTTGTATCAAAAGCCTTGTATATATTTAAAGAATATATTCACCTCTTCTCTCAAAACTTACGACATTGTTTCTTTATAAATGACTTGCATAAAAACAATAACATGAGATGGAAATCCATCATATTTAATTAATAGTATTATAACTGAAGTTGCACAACCTTTTCAATCTTTGCCTTGTGCTGGAAATATTTCAAAAATAGAAAAAAAAAGTAGGATTGTCATGGCTCTGAAAAGCAATCAATCTAAGGTGCCATATATTGACAATGTAAGATTCATTGGTTTTCTTAGTGTTTCAGAAATCTGTCTCGAAGGATTATTCATCAACAGGAAACTGGTACGTCAACATGTTTTTTTATAGTGGCGAGCAATATGAATTCATTGATCAAAAAAATTTTAAGTATTCTCCAAGTAAACTCTTTAACATTCTTAATGAAGAGAAGTAAAAAATGCCCGTACAGTACTTTCATTCTCTAGGTCAGTAAGTGAGCTTAAGGTATTGATTGGTGATAATCTATTTTGAGGATTCGCCGCGAAGTTAGAATATACGAATAATATTGTGGTTTCTGAAATATTTTTTTCGAATATTATAATAAATGATTTTCGTATTTTCCATACTAACTTTCTTATTTTCAAAAAGGAAATTGCTTATTAACTATTCCTATCCAGCGAAGAAATATTACTGATACAACGGGGTATGCTACTCAGCTTTGTGTTTGATCTATTTAATGCCACATTGTTTCAATCCAACTATGAGTGAGGTGACGCAAAGATCTGAGCATCCTTTCAAAATTAATTCTGAATAAATAATTAACATTTTGCCGTTATAGAAATTTCGTTTGTATCACTATGTATAAATCCTTCAGAATAATTACTGAACAAAAACTTAATCGGAAAGATTTTTTTCCAAAGATAAAAGAAGTTAACAAACTGCCATTACCATACAGCCAGAAACAATTTCAGGCTGAACTGTGAAGTTCTCCTGTTAATCTACTAACATGGTATTGACTCATTTATTGCATATGATACATTTACTAATCAATTAATTAAGTATATCAGCGAAATTATATATATATATATATATATAAATTAACAAAATAAGCTAAGCAAATAGTAATGCAACCGAATCAAAACTATAAGCAATAGAAAAAGAATCCGGCCTGAAAACTTCGTCAAGGGCCAATGTCAAGCAAGGATTCCAAATAAGAGATTTTTTCTGTGAGGCATCGGTGGATGATGGTCAAAAGTATTAACACCTCGTGACCCGAAAATCCTCCAAAATTACGGCAAAAGAGACCTACCAATTTAAACAGCAAAAGACAAAAACAAAGCAAAACATTAAAAAACACCACCAAATGAAACAAAAATATATAAAAAAAGTAAAACTACCTAAGAAAATTCAACCACAATTAATAACTCAAATTAAGAAAACAAAAAGTGATAAAGACCTACCCATCACTGGAACAACTACCGTTCTTCCTTTCTAATAATAATACTACAGTGTAAATAAAGACAAATGTAGTTTATGAAAGCCATCTATTTCACTAATATTTCATCATTTCTATTTTTATTAAAATATTGATATTGCAGTAGTTTTTGGGAAAATCATTATTGTTTAAATTTTAATGAAACTATTTATTGCTTTTTTAAAAGAAATTTTGTTGTTACAAATTGTTTTAATTTTATTAAATTGTGAGGAAATTAAATTTTTGAAAATTTTAGAGTTAAGATTAGAGAGATAATTACAGATTTTAATTATATTAAATTTGAATTCGTCTCTTTTACCATAAATACCGACTACTGTTTTATCATTAACAATATCGATCCTCAAATCCAGATAAGTAGATTCAAGATGATTTTTATTTGTTTCTGTTAAAGTTAATTCTCTAGGATAGTCAAAAAAAGATTAGTTTTCATTAATTGGTTCTTTTTCATTTACCTTTCATTTTGTGAACTTTTAGCCTGTAATTCTGAATTGAGTTTTAATTTCGATCTTGACCTAGTTGGTTTCGTTTTAATTTTTGTTGACCAAGAAATGGGTTTTGATTGTTTTAATAATTTTTAAAGTACTGTTTGCAATTTCCCTATGTGTAATAAGCAAATAAAACATTTAAAAATTTTCTACTGCGTACAATGACTTTTATCTTGCCTGAAAAACCACTTTCGAGTTATATTAAGAAACTTTATGTTATACGTGGACGTTTTCTTTTTACTTTCTCTATCTATCCTATAACATTTTACATGTGTTACAAGCAATATTTTATAGATTTTTTCTATAGATTTATAGAGTTTTTTATCCATTTTATTTGATGCCATCTATCACCCTCGCATAAATATGGATTCTGGAGTTTTATTAGTTTTATTTCCCTCACATTATCCCTGTACTTTGGTGATTTCCGTTTCCATTGCCTTATTTTTAACGTTTATAAACCTCTTATTGCATATTAATGATGCACTAGAAGTATATCTATATCTATATATCTATATCTATATCTATATTTATATCTATATCTATATATCTATATCTATATCTATATTTATATCTATATCTATATCTATATATCTATATCTATATCTATATTTATATCTATATCTATATCTGTCTATCTATCTATCTATCTATCTATCTATATATATATATATATATAATGTTAAGTAATGAATAAAGTATTATTACTTTACCCATTTTCTTACGTCTATATAAGATGTTAAAAATAAGAATAATTTTTTTTTCTTAAAAAGCAATTAAAGGCAGAATTTCTTACATATTTTCCCTTTTAATTTCTTATTAATAAAAAAGCAAAGCATTGCCGCATTTTTTTCCGAAATATTATAACTTGATAACGTTTTGGGACTGATTAATTTCATTCTTATACCATTGTTAAATTTTATCTCATTTATAGCAACGCCAAGAAACTAATAAAATAAATATTTTCTATCGTTGAAATGTATGCATAAAATCATAAATTAAACACTAATAATCATAGTTCCTTAATTTACTCTATTTCTATTTATGAATACTATGAAATTATAATAAAACATTTATTAAAAATATTACCATTAATATCACTTAAGTGGATAAAAAAAGAATTTCGAAAGTTGTGTAAAAAGAGGTTTTGTGCAATAAGATCAACTAAGCCAAATAAACGAAAGTATTAAAATCGTAATTCCTCTTGAATCAGTTTTTAAAACATTTTAAAATGATTTTGAGTTATTCAAGAAGTATGTATATAGCATGCTTTCAATACAACAATCTGTCGGTTAGGAAATTTTGAACAGTTTTTCATTCCATTTGCCGTATTATGCATGTCACTGCTATTAAATTGACGTATGTATGTTTTCATATAAAAATTATAACTTTATATAAACACATATTTCATATCAGTTTGTCTTTTAATTTATTTTTTAGTTCTAGAGCATCCAATTCTAATAATTTTTATCATGAAAAGTTTTGCTTTATTATTATTTAAAGATTTCCGTTTTCTGCCCCAAACTATAAATCAACTTTAAGCATTTATTTTTTCAAGGAGGAAGACGAAAAACTCCTTTGTGGTCCTGAATTTCAGCAATTCTTATTTAATTAATAAAAATCCCATCAAATATGAACCAATATATTAAATAAAAACAAATGCCTTTATTTAATAAACAGACTAATAAATTAGAACAAACTAATAAAAAAGAGTTTAGTTTAAATACAATCATTTAAAAAGAGAAAATTTAATGCCATTTTAAGAATCTGATACTTTTAATTTTAGACATAAAAGAAGTTAAAGTAAAGTAACGCATATATATTCATTTGTATTAATTTCCCAGATGCATATCAATACTCCAATTGATTTATTTCTAAATGAAAGAAGCTCGCTTAAATAGCTTGGCCTTCGCATCGTCCATCCACTATTGATTTCAAGTGCTCTTAACCACAGGTTGATCTGACGATTTCTTGTACACAAAAACCCAATTTCCTTCGCTCAGAGCTGTTTGTTTCTGTCATATCCAATCCGTAACGGAAACTGGTAATTGCATATCGGACATGGCCCACCCTTCCTCTCTCTGTGTGTCATTGTTTATTTACAGGACACTTGTGTGAGAGGAGACACATTTCGGTCTGGATGAATCGTCCCACTCGAAGCCTCATCGCTGCAAATGACAGCAGGCTATTGATTGTGTCTTTGCCAGAAGCCCCTTCGACGACAAGTTTCGGGAAATGAATGACATTAATCCCTTTATGGATTATCGAAATTTTTACTCAGAAAAACACAGGGATCCGATTGGAATGGGGGATATTTCTTCCGGTGAAACCAACGCAATCCCGGGCTTCCAAGAAAGCAAAAGGGTGCAGATGTAGTAATTATTTCGAGAAAAGGGTCACTTAGTTTGCTTCTTTACCAGCGCAAAAGTAATTGTTTGCGTCAATCCTATTTAACTTCACGCTATGAGTTTGCTAGTTCTTTTTTCTATAAGCAAATAATTGGGTTTCTTTCTTATAGTGTCAGTTGGGATTTTTTTTAGGTGTCGTGCGTGCCCGGGAATGTATTAGAAGGATTTTTCAGAATTCAGAAAAGCCTTAATATGAGGGATTTTTTTCCCGTGTTTTCGGAGAATTGATAACCTATTTAGTTTTGCATAGTTAAAAAAAGGAAATGTCGCATTTGCGTAACAGAAAACATATGCTATAACTAAAAATACTGAAATATTTCTGAAATTAATTTAACTTAGAATAAATCATTTTTCTTTCTGAATTCATATGCCTGAAACAGCTTATATTCAAGAACAAAGGTTTTTTAAAATTTTTTTTTGCTAATGAAATTAAGTTTTTTTTCACTGTTTATAAAATACGATTATTTGTTATATATGCCTGCAAAAGACCAATTTATTGAACTCTGGTCAATCTGAAAGTATTTAAATTAAATTAGCTTCGATATTATTCAAAAATTTAAATACCTATTTTAATCAAAATCAAATAAATTTTGCGGTAAAATACTTAAAAATACATTTTTTATTATATTTATTGTGGAATATCATTTAAAAGAGTCAAATTGAAACTGAGTTTTCTACTGTAATCTATAAATCTATATTAATACTAAAACACAATCCTTATATATCCAGCTCTGAAAGAAATATAAACTTTCCTTTAATCATAAAACCGAAAGAATGAATTAACTCATACATTAAATATTCATCATGTTGTTTCTTTTAAATATTTAACTGTGATAAGGGAGTTATTATCCATGAAATTCTTGAAATATTTCATAATAATTTTTGAAACTTTTCATGCTTTACTAATTTTATAATACAATATTAACTAAAATTTCATTTTCAGCCACCAGTTTTATTTATTTCTCATCAAGTATTGCTAAATCATTTTATTTCTTACTTTATTTTTATTATTAAAAATACATTTGAGCAAAATACATTTAAAAATATTTTACGAGATTCAGATCTGCCATTAATCCGTACTATTAATAAAAGAGAATATGTGACTACATGTATATCCGTGTAATGACCTTCTCCAATACGGGCTGTTTTATTCAGAGCTTTCGAATTCTACATGGATATAGTTTGAAAGGTAGAAATGCGCACACAGAGGCAATACGAAATAATTCTCAAACAATAAAGGAATTTGGCAATGCTTACAGGCTTTTCATTTAGTCGTTCAAAACATTATTTAAAAATATATATATTTAAAGCAATTTTAAATTTAAAAAAAACTTTCTTTATCTATGATAAACCGTAATTGCAGTGCAGATTGTTTCTACAAAATTGATTGCCTTTGTTTGAAAAAAAACTACAATAACACGTTTTAGCACTATTTTTAACAGTTGTATAGGTAATGCATAAAAATTGTTTTATTATTGGTATTAATACGATGCTGAAATTCTAACCTTTTAATTGTTCACCAAATAAGCAAAACATAATTTTCATCTATTGATAAAAACTAAAAACAAAAAATTATGTTTATTATTAACTCAGTTTACGAGAGGAATAAGAAAGATAAGTTACAGTATTGTGAAAGACATTGCACAATTAGACAAGAAGTGACGTGGAAGATACGTCTTGATATGTCATTAAACATGCCTTTATTAAAAAGATTCGCTTACATAAAAAACAAGGTATGTGTCAAGTGTGTTAGACTATCAATATTTTAATGTTTCATGGATTTACAAATCTTTGATACATTGAAATGCTTTTTTTAGGAAAACATAAGTTATATGTAGTGTATTTAATAAAAATCAAATACTGCCATATCAAGTGGTCTCCAAAGGCAGCTAGTCTAACAATGATAGTTTTAAGATAGTGAGAACTTAACAGTTGAAGCATTTTTACTCATTTCCTATCTGTGCGAAACTACGCACCATTCGGAAAAGTTTATGCAATTTTTATATTGCAAAGCACTAAAAGAATACAAACTTTTCTTTAACGCATAATACCATTAGATGGAAATAGACCCTTATGTCGTAAACTTTAAATAATATTCTTTGAAACTCTTTCTCGCTGCGATAATGAGACTACCCTTCATCTCAAGAACTCCAATATTCATAAAACATTCAGCAGACTCGGGACTCTTTTCGCAATAGTTTCGAAAAACTTTGATCCCGCATTGACTAAAGTGGGCTAAAATCACGGTAGAAGGAAAAAAATAAATTTAAAGTATTTTTCCTCCCGTTCACAATATCTGACTCTCTCTCTCTCTCTCTCAGCAGAAATAGTGTCTTTCTGAACTTTTCCTCCAGAGATATTCTCTCCTTTTCGCCTCCACCTCTAGTTACTTGATGCTATGAAAAGGTATGGAATTCTCTTCGATCACAGAAAATGATATTTTTACGCACCCTCGATGGAAAAGTGGAGGGTTTTTATGAGGGCTAAAAATGTGCAGTCATCTTCTTCTTCTGATGGCGGCTTTCGCTGAAAATATATGCAAGTTTAAGTTGATCCTGTTTTATGCTTTTCACTCTCTTCTTTTGCTGGTTTTGAATTTCGTTAAGTTGGAAGTGTAATAAAATTATTAAGTGTGAAAGCTCGTAAATTCTTCGTATTTTTTTTCTTCTTCTTGTTTCATAAATGTTTAAGTGAACTACTGGCCTTTACTTAATCTCATTGATTGCAAGTGGAAGCTTAAAGTAAGGGAAAAAATATCATTTATATTTTATCTTTTGAATTAGTCATAAGCTCCGAGTTTGATGTAGGAAAGAAGCTGACGGTAGCTTAATACAGCTTTAGTGACACAAGGAATTCAAATATCTAAGTATAATATATATTATTCAATTTATTTAGTGGAAGTTTAATATTTTACAGTATTGTTTACTGAATTTAAAAGTTCTTCCATATAATATTTTAATGTATTCGAATTTCAACCGAAATTAAAATTTTATGAGTGTGAACTTTTAGTATCAAAAAAAATTTGGTCTTTTTTATATACATTTTAATACTCTTTCATCCTGTAATGATGGATCAGACGATTTCGGGCGATGTTTACTAATAATTTAACATCTTATCATTAAATCATCTTGTTGATAAAGCGTTAAACTTATAATATAGTTGTTAACTATTATACTATCATATTTTTCACAATCATATTTATATTATATGTATATACCACTAATATACTATCATCTGTTTCGCACTCTTTCACTGTATCAGGCATTACAATTAATTTTACTTTACCACGTAAAGAGTTTTGTACCGATATAGTCTTATAAGTAGATACGATGGAATCCCAAGCATTGTCATTAACTGTAATTTCCTACACAATTAATAAAAAGTTATCGCTGTAATTATTTGGTAAGCATAATTTTATAAATCCGTTAGGAATATTTCCCTCCATATTTAATTGGGTTTAAAGTTGTGATTTTGTTTCATTACCTCATCTCATTTGCTATTTATTAAATACTACTTATACTACTAATACTAATATTTATTAAATGCTACTTATTAAATACCACGAATTAAAGTCAAATCTTGAAATAAAAAATCAAGTTTCGTTATTTCTAAGCAGAAAGTAAAATGCCTTTAATTCATTATTATATAAGGTATCCTGTTAATTGCGGCTGAATAGCTGATTTCTATATTATAACAGAAAATTTTGTGAAATATCTATAGAGGAGGTTAGTGAAATAATATATTTTTTATAATTATGTTCACATATTTTAAAGAAAAAAACGAGTACTAATTATATTGATTTTTTTTATTCCGAGATCTTTCAAAATTTATTGGGAATCAAGTAGCCTATAAAAACTTCAGTTTGTAAATCGGCGTGTTATTTTGAAATTACGAATAAATGGATAATTATATTTTATATCTCATCATGTTATATGAAAATAATAAATATCAGGACATTTACAGAGTATTCATTTGCATACGCATTATCGACAAATATGTTTTATATTGATCAGTTGCATACTGATCTGGTTTGATATATATTAATAGTTTGATTTGAGAAAATTAATGTGATGCTAAATCCTGGCTATTGGGCTATTGGTAACGATATAAGATAGAATTCTTAGCCAGCATCCTCATATAGACACATCATGGAATGAAACCTATCAGGTAACGTGATAAAATTCTCAGAATACATTTCCCACTCTAATACAATTAAACCACATCAGTGGAGAGACGTTTGGCAATTATCTGATTCAGATCTCAGCAACTCAACTACTGTATTAAACGCGCGATCCTTTGGGCTAAATAATCACACCCGAAATTTCAGTCGTAGTCAGTGCAAGGTTAATGCATTTCGTGATATACATTGTTGGTGTGTTAATACAGTATCAGAGCATTTCAAGACACTTTTACACTTATAATTAAGACTTAAGTAATAACGATTTTACAATTGAATTGTAGAAGTTATATACTTGGACGAATTCTTATTGGAAGAAGAACGTTCGATCAGATAATTCATTCTTCGCTCAAAGCTTCTTATTGAAGAAACATCGTTCAAGCAAAGAATTTTATAAGTCAATGAGTAATTTTAGTTTCCGTTGCGCTTTAAAATCACTGTATTTATTATGTGAAGAGGTCATCTGACAAAAAATACATCACAATGTTTCATTCCTTTTGAATGCATTCGAGTTCATTAAATTGCTGAATAAGCGAGTGACTGCAGCCCGATATTCATTGAAACTGCTAGTGAAAACCTACCATTAGCAAATATAAATGCTAGAAATCTTAAATGGTTTGGAGAATTTAGAAGTATGTAAATTATTTCTTTCGCCGAAAAATTTTAAAACAAATGTCTTCATACCAAAAAAGTGTGCAGTACAATAGTTTGTATGTATGTCTTAGAATCACGTGTATGATACTTTTTAAATAAATATGTATGGGTTTTATTCAAATATTTTATATAAATTTGTTGAAGATGTATTATCAAGAAACAAGGAGAGGAATTTTGAATTTTAAAAATTTTTTTAAACCAATTGTATGAAGGAAAATCTTTGGCGAGCTAAATGTTTTGGTACAATGACTTATATTTTATCAGTATACAAGTTAAGATGTTTTACAATAATCATTTACTGTCACTACACTCATAATCTAATAATGATATCAAATATTTCTTTAACACTTTGTCCCTGAATAATTTTTATAGAATAATGAGGATTACCTTAAAAGGGTCATGTTCTTCGACGAAGCTTTAACGTTTTATAAGTATACAAATATTTTAAAATGGTTATTTCATTATTTGGAGTAAACTGTTTTTACATGGGATTTTCTAAGAATGTGTTTCGGGTTAATGATGTATCAGCACATAAATATCCTCAATAATGTTTTTTCTCTGACTAATTGTTTCCGAAACAAGTCTATTATATAAGGAGCCTCTTGCGAATGCACCAAATGATCGTTAGATTTCATTCCTTTATATAAATTGGGTTTTGGTTGGTTTTTCTTAAAATATATCATATTCCTAGAGCATGGAAATTTGTTACAGAAAATATGTTTGAACATGATGCAGGGATAACTTATTTCGGACATGTGAAAAAATTTCTTGCATATATTACTATAGAATAAATATGTATTAAATTTCTGAAATCGTTTGTTAATAGAAGATGCAGTTTGAACTCATTTTGTACTGAAATAAGGTTTTTAAGTCCACCATGTTACTGGTCGCATAAATTGCATTATTTGTCGTGTATTTGGTGAATAAACGAATGAAATTATTGCTTTATACTAAAAAAAATATAAAAAAATTAGTATTTTTTTATTTTCTCTAAATATTCTAAGCTCCAGAAATTAAATAATTACCTTCTGCCAAAGATTAAAATCTATTTTTATACCCATCAGAATATTTTTATCCTTTTAAAATGAGATATTTCATAAGTTGTATTGACATCATCATTTTATTAAATGTAATTTATAAGATCTAGATTCTGAAAAAATTAGATTTTTTAAATTTTTCAGTCAAAACTTATTAATAAGCAGCATAAAGTAATTACTGAGATAATTTAAAGCACTCATTAAATTGTAAGTATAGCACTATATATTTCCGATTTAGGTAATAAAGTGTTTTGAAATAAGGTTTAAATCTTTCTATCGAAATTACTATGACAATAATTTTCTTTAATCTTTTCTCATTCAAATGTAATCATTTTTACAATAAAGTTCGTGTCGGTCAATAAAAGCGCCAGTCAAGAGCAACATTGCATTGCCCTTTTTACTGAATAATATTTTAAATTCTTTCTTGAGAATGGTGAAAGCATTATTCCATATCGATATTAGAGTCATGGTGCACAAGTTTTGTATGTGTAAAAAAAAGTTGAAAATAATTTGTTAATACAATAGCTAAAATGAAATTCTTTAAAGTAGAAGAAAGCCATATGATTTTTAAAATGACTAGATTATTATTATTTTAAATAACTTTTAAGTTGTTTAAAATAACCGATTCATTTCCAAAAAAGAAAAAAAAAATCTCACTCTCCAATAAGATATTGAAATTGTGCAATCAGTTACAAAACGTAAGGCGTGGAATGCAATATTATCACATAATTAAACTGCAGTTAAACCATCTGTCAACCATTTAATTACTATTCCTTAACTAATTGGCCAAATAGTTTATCGGAAGAGCTTCGAATTTTCAGATGGCCCGTAACTGCATTTGTAATTATCTGTAATCAATCCAATAACAGTTACAATGTATTATATGGCTTTCCTAAGAGTGAACATTAAAATAAGGATTCATTTATGTAAAAGGAAGTTCAATACATAATGAAAGTAAAAAAAAAATTAAAGGAAAAATTTCTATCGAAAATAAAAACTCTCAAACTAATACTGGATTATGGAAAAAATATTAAGAGTTGCATTTTGTATTTCTTTGTATTTTGTATTTGTATTTCAAATCCATCCAATGAATTAGCCCAAATAATTCCGAAATATTAGATAGAATCATGTAAATCAAAGAATCTACATGTATTGTAACATATTGCAAACCCATCTAACAAAGCATATTAAGTGGCAATATATATGCCAAATAAAATAAAAGATATTATTATTATTCCTTTAAATTTTTGCAGAGATGTGTCAAAAACAATGCTATCTTCCTAAGAATTATTAGTATTATTTATTTATTTTCTTCAAATTTTTCTGAATGAAAATTAGAAAAAACAAAGAAAGTATTTCCTTAAATTGTTAAAGAATTAAATTCTATGTGAGACATTGTGATAAATTTAGCTTTCAAAGTTTCCATCTTCACAAAACCCCGATACTTGATATTTACCTTAATCATGATTACGTTGGATAATCATAATTCTAAATTGTTAATCCATAATTCTAAATTACCTATACATCCAATGTGAAAAATGACTTTAATAAAAGTAAACAAAAAATGTTTTACAGTATTCCAAATAATAAACAAAATGCCAGAAATATTCTAAATAGTTCATCATTCCCCCGTTTTCATTAATTATGGTTAGTAAATTATTATTGGTTCGATGAAAATTAAAGGGTAATAAAGACTTATTCTAAGTTTAAAATTGGCTAAGTTATAAAATATTGATTATTGTTAGCTTATTCAATATTGCAGAATTTTTAATTTCATCCCAATGGGCATTATTTAATAAATGGATAGACTATGGATAGTCTAAAATGATGAATCCAAATGTTTCCTCATTTATCAAACTTTAGCGTCAGAATAATGATACATTATTTCAGTTAAAGTATTAATGTTATCTTGCCATATATTATAGACATACATTACCTTGTAGAACCAATATTCTGTTTTAAGATCTAAAATGTGCACTTCTGGTTTTGATGGATAATTGAATTTTGCCTGATGGCTAGTTGAATTTTACGTATTAGAGGAGAAAATAAATAAAAAGGTCAAATAAAACAATAACTAGAACTGGACATGTAAAAACCAATAAATAATGCAGAAAGGGAAACAATAACATGTGAACGCATTTTTCTGTATGAAATTTTCTATCATAATCTCAAATAAATGTATTTCCAATCTTTTTTAAAAATTGGCATGACAGTGGACGCTAGGATAAGTCATATTTTTAATTTCAAACTCCTACACATAGAAACCTTTTGTTCCACAATAAATTTGGTAGTTTGTTCTCATCGGTTAAAATGAGTTTTGACACAAAATTACGATTTCAATTACATTATTACATATACTAATTAATTCCTTGTGATTATGATATATATCCATATGAAATTTTTATTCATATGGATTTTCATTTTAATTTAATTCATTTTGATTTAATTCATTTTAATTTAATTATTTCATTTTAATTTAAGAAAGACTTTGTTGATTTCCTTATGATGATATTCTTATTCCATGGTATTTATATGCATGGAAATAAAGTTGAGGATATGATTAAAAAATTTAATCAAGCTGTTCAGAAATTGATAAAATTCCACACCTTAAATGCTTATTTTTTCAATTTGATTTATTTGTCATTGTATTTATGAATTATTGCTTTGACATTCATGCTGAAATACAGTCGGACAGAAAATAAACCTTTTGATGCATTTTGTTCATATTTTACTGTACGCATTAGATGATGAATCTGCATACGTCATTAAGGCAAAGAAGAAAAACAAAGTTACATATAAGATTTGCTTAAAGATATGAAACACTATTTTATTACTTAAAGAGTCAATAAATATGGAATTTTAAAATTATCGAAAGAAACTCATAGTAAACAAGCAAAACAAATTAGTAAAAGTTTAAAAAAATAGATACATGTTAAATATTGCAACACTTATGAACGAAACATTTAATTTGATAATATTATACATAAAAAATAAAAAGACTAATAATATGAAAAAAAGCCCAAAATGGTACAGAAAAAAAATCTGTAGTTTTTTTTTTTTTTTTCTGAAATCTGAGATTACTTCCAAATAAATAATACTCATAGTTTCAATGCCTTCCAATAAAGAATATTCTTATAGCAATATCAACATGATTCATTCTTAAATACATTAAAAAACAACCTAGTCTTGTCGAAATCTTCGAGATTTATTTCCTAAACCAATATGTTCACCGAACAAAACACAACTTCGAAATAAAGAAAAATGCTGCAAAATTTAGAAAAAAAAATCTTACGAAAAAAAAGAAATAAAAACATTTATAATTTTATTATAGATTTATCGATTTCTTACTCTCTAAAAATAAGCAAAATGAATGTTGAAGGTATTTCATAGAAAAAATATATTTTCTTTATTCTTGGTTTAATGGTCTTAAATTGTGGTGCGAAAGAAGATATTAACAAATGATAAATATGTGTTGACACTTTTTTATTGAAAACAACTTTAATACAGATTATTTCCTAAGTCAAAAAAAATTACTAAGTCTCACTAAGTCAACAAATGTACTACTAAGAAAAGTAGTAATTATTAATTTTTATACAGTACCCCTGCCCTACGAATCCAGTATATTAAAAGATTTTGATGCACATAATTTTAAATGAAATTGTTCCATTATACTGTATTAGAAACTGGGTGATCTATGAGAGTTTAATTTGGTTATTTTATACTAACAGATGCACATTTTGAAGAAATGAAATCAGTGATTCAATAATTTTTCTTGTGATCCCTTGGAAAGGTCGAACTTGGTTATATTCAAGGATTTATAATGAAGAAAGTTTCGGACGAAGGGGGATGAAATTTATTTAACTTTAAATTTAAGTGAGGAAAAAATAAATTACCAGATATGTCTAAGGAATACAGACAACTGTATAAAAATTCACATTATATAATTTGTAACAACGAAATTTTTGTTTGAAACAATAATTAAAATGTAATATTTTAGAATATTTAGGGTAAATTTTCATTCGAATAATATTTTGAACTATTCAGAAACTAACTGAAACAATACAAATTAAAAGTACAAAATGTACATCTTTTAACAAATAAAAATAAATCTTCCAGTTTATTCATTTTGAATTTCAAATCTATAGATGGCGCTTTTATTACTCTTTATGATGACAGTACATTATGACCAAGCGTGAAAGGCATGTAGCTTTAACTCGAGAAAATTAAATTAATTTACCGGGGTGCTATAGCACTAATAGGTTACTTGCTTCAACTATGTTTTTGGAGTTATACTTTCATGTGGTATGAGCTTTGCTTGCATACTGTAACGAATTTTGGTTTTATGTTTTATGATCTTTTTTTTTGTTTGCTTTTGGGAATTTTACTGTGATATTACGTAGATTAAAAAAAATAGGAAAGAGTTGTGCGTGTTATCGTGTAGTTCATTATTTTTTTTATTTTGTGCTACTAAGTTTATCTACAAAATCTCAATTTCCAGGAATTTTCAGATCACGTGGGGTCAGTTTTTCGTGCAACGAAAGTCAGACCCTTTACAGAAAAAAATTCCTGGGTTGAATCCTTTTCCTTGACCCTTGAGACAACTTTAAGGCCGGATTCATCATACCATTATTTTTGGTTCTTTACTATTAAATTTAATATTTATGTATTTCTAATTTGGTTAAGTTCATTTCTGTTTTAGTTGTAACAGCATTAACGCTCTCTAATTACAATGTATTTTTTATTATGTTGGTTCAGGAAATATTTTTCAAGTGAAGTTGATAATGTTTACTTTTGGATTGATAATTTCTTATAAGAACCTTTCATTTCTCAAACGACGTAACAGATAAATGCCACCAGTAAATATTTTTTAAAATGCTACTTGAAACACTTGAAAGATTTTTTTTTTCCTTTTGCATTCTCTGCAATTTGAAAACTAATTAAACTTAAGCTCGTTAATATCATTAAAAAATCAGGATGTTTAGGATAAATTCATATTTTTTCAAAATTAAAAATCATTTAGATAGAACCAAAATAATCTTTTATTCTTTTCCAAGTCTAGACTGCACTATTTTGATAAAATTAATTTTCTCTGTTTTAAGTTTTTATTTTCACATCCATTTAGTTTAGTTTCCAATTTTAGTTTCCATGAATTAGTTTTATTTTCTTTCATTTCTAAGGTAGAAATTTTACTACATCAGTCAACTTATTGAACTAATTTCGAACAATATTTTTTAACTATCTTGTGTATATAGCTTTTAAATAAACATGTTTTTAAATTTGATTTCCATGCCTAGAAAAAAATACTCATTTTTGTAGGATTGTATATATTTTTTATTCTTTCTGTCATTTCACAGTATTTATCACATTTCTCAATATCATATTTTCAATTTTCAGAAATATTGAACCATTAATGGATTTATTTTTATCTTATTGATAGACAATAAGAAATTCAATTGAATAATGGCATTTTTTCCTATCCAATGTTAATCTATTCAACTACTCTATCTAATTTTCCTCTGAAAATAATACAAAATCAAAATATTTTCCTTTCAGAGAGTTAAAACTGAATAAACAATTGATATTCTCAGCGAATTTTGCAATTCTATATATTCTAATCGGAAACAGGGATTCCATTTACTTTGAAAACAATCTTAGCTTAAAAATAAATGCGACATTCGAAATGATGAAACAACAACATGCCCTCGGGTCCAGAGAACATTTACGAGGAACTAATTGATATGCTGATGTAATAGATCGAGCATAATTAATTGAAAACATTAAACAAGACAGTGAATGCCTGAGGTGAAGGGTGTTTTCGCTGAAATTGTTCTTTTCTTTTGATAATACATTTCACTAACTTAAAAAAAGAATCTATTCAGTATTCAGTATTTAGGGCAGTATTCTGCTTTGTTTCAATAATTTAGTAAATAAAATGTTATTGTTTGGTTTTGAGAATGCATTTTTCTGGAAGCAAAAATGGATTCCTTCCGAGGAAATAGTTTTTGATGTTTATAGTTTAATTCTACTTTCCGTTTGACATAAACTTCATTATATGTCAGAAGGAGCTGAAATATAGAATTAATTATGAATTCAGAACAGGCCATAAGGAATGATAAATGAATCCACCATTTCCTTCGAGATTCATCATCAGAAAATTTGCAAAAATTTGACGTATTTTGCTATTTACACTCTTTTAAATATGTAACTTAATTTCAATTCTAAAACATTGAAAAATTATTCATTTTGCTTTATGTTAATAGTATATGAAATACAATTTTTTTTTTCAAAATAAGATTTACTTACCGATTAAATAAGATTTATTTACCGATATAAGTAAATAAATATATCAATTGCTTTCCCTAAAATTTTCTTTGCTGATAATGATTTGTGTCAAGAGCAGCATAATAACTCGATTTTAACAAACAAATGTAGCTATAATATTGACTTACTAATAACTAGTGATCTTCTACAATCCTTAAGTCCGTTTGTTATCCTTTCGTAATATATTTTATATACGTTCAAAAATTTATACATATCTTTGTATTCTTTCAGGAACACGTACTTAATATTTTTTCTTCAGATGAATAAAAACAAAATTAACAAACATTTAAAAACACGTAAAAAACATTTACTCGTAAAAAACTAGTTTACTGTAAAATAAGAATGTTTTAAATTCTATGTTTAGATAAAAAAATATTTTTGTAATGCACTATTTTCGAAAATATCCAGAAAGAAACTCTAAAATTCTGCTTCATTTCTTAAGCATTTAAAATTATAATAAAAATTTCAAAAAAAGTGGCTTTTATAATTACATACTTCAACTATTAAAGTAAGAATCCGCCCCTTTAATAGTTTTAGGTCTGAAAGTCTGGTCTGTGAAATGTCAGCACACACACACATATATAAACAAACACATTTAAGTGTAACCTTAAGATAAACCTTAAAAAAATATTTTCTTACATCCCAATATTTACATCTATAGATACCTATATTTCTCATTTGATAAATACATAATTTTTTGAGGTATGATTTGATATATTCAGTTCAATGACCTATATAAATAATTCTTTGTGCATCACATTGATATTTATCATCCTCCTGACAAAACAATAATTAAATGAACCAAATGGCACTGAATGCTTCATGCATTCATTTGTGGTTTAATTTACTTTTAATTCGGATTTTACAATAGAAAATCCCATTTCTTTACTTCCTTGTGTTGTTTTAACTTTTCTGACAAAAGAAATGGTTTATGCCTGATGCAACTCTTATTATGGAAGATTAATAGACTAAACTAGAAAAGAAACTATAAAAAAACTAAAAGATTCTCTTTTTTCTCAGCGAAAATAGATATTCCTATAGTCTTGGATGATATGGAATGCGAGAATTTCTATCCGTAGCTTCACATCTTTATTCGAGACGAAGAAGAGAGAAAAGTGATAGAATGAAAGGGTGAAAAAAATGAAGAAAGAAGGAAGGAAGGGAAAAAAATTCCACTTTCGAAGGCGGATGTTTTTATTCCGCAATAACTTCCAAGTAGTCCTACATTTATGAAACCGCCATTCTTAGATCGTGCTGTAGGCAATCGCCCGCGTTCTACTACAAGCGAGAGAGACGAGAAAAAAGTGGTTTTTATTCGGTTTTTATTTTTCTCGGAACATCCAAGCTTTATAAGATAGCAGGGCAAGGAAGTTCTATTTGACGCCAAGAATTTCGCCAGAAAAAAAAAGTCCTCTAGAAAGAAAGAATAAAAAATGGAAGGATGAAGCGAGAAAGAAACGCAAAGGAAAATAATAATGGTAAAGAAAAGAAAATCTGGAAATCCTCGCCAAGCATTCCCGAAACGAATCTGCCGGCCGATAAACATCGCAGCCACCTCTTTTACCCTTTCCAAAGAATCGATCCAGATCTAAAATAAAAAGAAAGTTAAGGCGACCTATGTCAACATGGCGCCAATGCCCTAGACCCACAGGCAGCAACGTCTAGTCTATTATTTCGTCCTTCCATTATAGAGCAAGAGAGAAAAACAAACCTTTTACTCTTGAGAGACACTGAAGATGTCCGATGATCTGTAACATGTTGTGCCTCAGATCGCTATGCCGTCATC
>JAPMOQ010038156.1:2830172-2909246 GCA_026543055.1 Argiope trifasciata | reverse complement strand
AAAAAAAACTTTTTTAGACACATGCGTGTTTGATCAATTAATACTTTGTGTTTAAAAGCAATGCTTCTTTGCTCTAAATTCAATGTCTTTCTTTCCAAACCAAACAATATACACAAGTTTATAATTAGAATTCTTAGCGTTTCTTGTGGCAGAGAGATTTCTTAAATTAGGACTTTAATTACTCTAAAGCAATTCAAATGAGGTTAATTTGATTTGAATTTTAATTTCCCTTCCAACCAACACCAAACCTATACATCTCGGATTAAAAGCTAAAAATTCCCTTAAATTTTCCGGTTGTACAACCCTTTGAAATTCCTGGTTTCTCTGCTAATAATTCTACTCCGGTTATTCCAAGATTCTAGTAGAATAATCGAATTGTGTGAGTTGAATTAAAATATTCCCTCAACTCTACACAAAATTTGAGACGCACATCACTGACGACCTCATTCCTCTTAAGGCATCCCCAGGGACACTGTCTCGTTAAGTTCGTACTTCCTAATTAAGGACTCCGAAGTAGTGTCAAGCGTTGTCAGAGGCGACCAGATTTACAGCTGCAGAAACATCATTATATTATCATGCGTGCTGCAATTAACTTTCCTCTTGTACCCCATCCAAGCAAATCAGTGCTCGGAAAATGTATGTAAAATTTTCCAAACATATGGAAGGAGGCTTTTGAAGCTGAATGTGAAGAGTGCCAATCGGGAATTCTTAGAGAAATGGTTCAGAAAGTATGTATGCTTCAAAATATTTTGTCTTGGTTTATTATAACTTGATTTTCTAGAAAATTGATATCTTTTGATCTTAAATGCAGTATTTATTAATAAGGGCATACATTTGGGGGAATTGGAGAATAGATAACCTGAGATTGATGGTCAAAAGAAATATGATGTGATTCTGTGCATAGAAAATATATTTAAAATGTATACACTTTGCTGTTGACATTAAAGTTTAGAATGATAACCATATATATCGTCATCATTTAACTTTTTATAATAATGAGTTGATAAAGATTTTTATTTATTTATTTCATTCTTGTTAACCAGAATTTTAAAGGTCAAAGATAACTGAGGCAACTCAGACACTTTAATTAATTACTTTATATTGCTATGATATTTGATGTGACTTAAGGCACTTTACAAGCCCTATTAGAGTCTCAGCTTAAATAAATTTAAGCCGTGTCGAGTGAGCCTTTGTAGCATCAACTAGATCCTATAGAACGACATAGATACTTCATGCGTCAGATTCACTTGCACAAACCCTTATTATAGGGGAGGACACCTTCATACATACAACATATAAAGCACAGCAGAGGAAAATCCATGCATGAACTGGGACTACAGTCCGGAGCACCAATTGCATTGAGTATTTTAAATATTTCATTATTATAACAATCATAAATATCATTTTTCTTGAATCTTCTCTTTTAAAACCAGAAAAGGGAACAAATTCTATTTTTTATGTCTCAGCTTAAATCCACCAGCCCTCTTTACCCTGTTGAAGAGTTTCAATTATTCTAAAAAATTAATTGAAGTCCTAAATTAAATAAAGCATGTATTTGTTGAAAAAATTAATGAGATAGATTTTATAAAAGGCTGAAGTTCAAATACTATATCATATTAATCCAATTATAGTAGAGTTAATTATCTTTAACTTTTAAAGTAAATATACAAAAGAAGAAATGAATATTATATTTTATGGGTTCAATGGCAGCAGCTTTTTAAAACTAGGAAGTGAAATTAACATTTTTTCATAAGTCTCTGCTTAAATCTACCATGCATCTGAACACTGTTGTAGAGATTCAATTATTCCGAAAATTTGATCAAAGTTCTAAATTAAAAATAAACATCTATACGTAGGCAAAAAAATTAATATGATAGTTTTTCTAAACTAAGCCTAAAATTAAATACCGTATTATATTAATAAAATGATATTAACTAAATTTTTTGGCTTTATCAGTACCTTAAAACTTAGAACATATATTTGATTTTATCCGCCAATGACAATAAATCTACCAAAAAATGAAATAAACACTGTTTTCATAAGTCTTGACTTGAATTCAAAGTCCCGTCTTTACTCTGTCGCAGAGATTCAATTATTCTCGAAAATTAATTAAAGTTTTAAATTAAAGATAAACATCTATTTGTTGAGAAGAGAAATTAATAAGATAGTTTTTGTAAATTATGCTTAAGATTAAATACATTATCATATTAATTTAATCACACTAATGAAGTAATTTATTACCTTCCAATACCTCAATACATAAAAGAAGAACATGCATTAAATTTTATATAACGGTTATAAGTCTTTAAAACCAGAAAATGAGATTAACACTATTTCCTTAAGTCATACTTTAAATTCACCATCCAATTTTACCCTATTGCAAGGATTCAATTATTCCTGAATTTTTTTAAAGTTATAAGTTAAAGATAAAAATCTATTTGATCTAAGAGGAATTAATATATTTGTTTGTGAATTAGGCTTCCGTTTTAGTTAGTTTTAGTTTAGTTGCATAAACGTTTCCCTTTTTCAAGCAACACTAGGACTATTTTGGGAAGGACCTCATAATTTCGAACATCGATCAGATGATAAGGGTAACACCTGTGTTGGCATCCTCTCTTGAAACTTCCACACCACACCAGCTAGAGGATGTTTGACTCAGGTGGATTTAAAGTGCACCAGCCTCGCAAATCTGGCTTCAGATTATATTAATTCATCATTATATTAATTCGATATTAGTAAAGAAAGTTTTTTGAATGTTTTAAAGAAGAAAGGATATTAGATTTCATATTATCAATAACAGTAAGTTTTTAAAGCAAGTAAACGGAATAAACACTGTTTCCACAGATCTCAGTAGACAGTTAGACAATTAGGTATCTCATCTGATCTGTCAGATTAGATCAGACACCTAAATCCTCCATCCACCCTCTTACAATTATTATCGAGATTTAATTAAAGGTATAAATAAAGAGAAGACATCTATTTGTAAACAAGAGAAATTAATATCGTAGTTTTTGCAAATTATGTTTAATTGTTAATTTATTATCATATTAAATCAATGAGAGTAACGAACGACTTTATGCCCTTCTAACATATTAAGATATAGAAGAAGAACAAATATTAGATTGTATTCCATTAATGACAACAAATCTTTAAAACCAGAAAAGAAAATAAACACCGTTTCTATAAATCTCAGCTTAAACCCATGATACATCCTTAGCCTCTTGCGGTGATTCAATTTTTCTCAGGAGTTCATTAAAGTTATAAATTAAACAAAAATATATATTTGTAGACAAGGGAAATTAATATATATATTTTTGTAAATTAGCCTTAAGGTTAAATTTATTATTATTAATTAAATTAATTGAGAAACTAAATAATTTTGGTCAGTCTAGAGCATTAATAGTCTAACGAATGTTAGAATTATTTCTGACAATGATTTTATACAGATTGTTTTTAAAATTGGAAACTAAATTAAGCCTTATTTCCACAGCTCTCAACTCGAATAAGCCATCAATATTTACCTCATTGTTACAGAGATTCAATTATTTACCCAAGTCTAATAAATTAAATAAAAACAACTATTTGAGCATACAAATGAATTTGACAGCAGAAAACTCTAGTTGCTATAAGTTATGTTTAAAGTTAGATGTGTCATCATATCGCTCCAATGATAGTAGCGAAAAATTTTTGGCCCATTAATAGATTTGAATAATATTGACAGCAATAATTCTACTAAATACTAGAATTATTACTGTCAGTAACCACAGAGATCATGTTTATAAAATTGGATAAAATAAACATGGTTTACATAACCCTCGACTCAAATCCACCAGCCATCGTCATTCTTTAGTAGCAGAGATTCGATTATCCTCGCAACCTGAACATTTTTATGCAAAGCAACAATTTACAGAGATACGCGTAAACTAATAACTGAAAATTTTCAACACCCTACTTCATGTTTTTCTCTGATTGCGTCATGCTGGCATGCTGAAGAAAATTTTTGCTGAAGGTACGCGAGTTGATTGAGAAGCATCGAATTGGCAGAACGTCTTCGCTTGCCAACTAACAATTTGTGAGGATGAACCGATATATATCTGCATCGTATTATGCCTAGCGTCGCGTTTCTCTCTGTTTGCATGAAAATGAAGTCGCTCCATCTCCTTAGTATTGCCAACTGATTGAGTAGAATTCCAGGCGAAGCTATACGTGGGTAGAATTCTCTACAGGCTTTCTTGACGGCTACAGAGGTGGGGTGTAGCATAGATATGAGTTCATTTCTTTTCTGTTATGTTTTCAGAAAGAATTTAGAATCGCAGTTTATTTAAGGTAGGTCCTTTGAAAACTGAGATATATTTTTACGTTGGATTTATTGATAGTATTTCAATGTTGTTGAAATACTTCTTTTTGAAGATTATGAAAAGAAGAATTTAATTTTTAATACTTATTTAAAAGTCTGTACAAGATCATAAGCAGTCTTGTATACATAACGGCATTGATAAGAATTGTAATTTTAATTTGTAAAATTATATCTTACAACCTGTGGTACAATATAATGGCTTTAAAACAGCAATTTGAAATGTTTTGTCTTGATTTCATTGTTAGAAGGAATTAAAAACAAGCTAGACCATTATACATTTGAAATTATGCACTTATTTCAATTTTTCTGATTTCAAAATACTTCAAATATACATGATGTGCAAATAATATTGAAAGATTGAATTTTTTACAATTTATTTATTCCATTATTAATGTAGTTTCAATCAAAGTAGTTGACTTCTGTATTCACACACCATAGAATCAGCAATGAGTTTTCACTATTTATCGCGATGCAGAAAATTGGAAACTGTAATTGTCTTCAACTTTACTTTAGAGATATATTTAATGCTTTTTAGTATCCTAAAATAATAGTCCAACTTCAAGTGAATTCTCAACTTTGAAAATAGAAAATACTCCACTGAATTGAATAAATAAGGAGTTGAGGAAACTGATGAATTTTTGCAAGACAAAGTTTCATTAATCGAAAACAGAATGAGACAAAATAGAGCTTTGGGAACTAGTACCCTATTAGTTTTGGTCTCAGACGCATTTTTGTAGGAATTATTTCCAAGAAACTTTTAATAAAACTGCTGTTTCAAATCTGGGATGAGTATTTAAACAGTTTGAGGACTTTTTGGCTCTCGAGAAAGTGAATGTACCATTATTTGTAATATTCGAATTGAGAGACCATTTTGACCATAAGAATTCTTGAATTCTTCAAAAGTTTCTGTCGCATTGTGCTGAATCTTAAAGTAAAATTAAATTTCACAGCAATATTTGATATTTCTTTCTTTTTCAAAACGCAGAAGAAAAAATCATGAATCAATTAAAATTCACTCTTACAGTTTCAAAAACCCTACTTACGTTTTATCACAAAATTACCTACCATTCCCTCCATATTAGAGGACTGCATTGTTTCCAATTTTAGAGTTATGATTCTACTATCCTTTTTGTATTTACATATAGCATAAGCTTTTAATACTGGCGTCCTTACTTGGGGATAGCACATCTTCCCCCTGACCAGGGTGTTCCAGGTTCGAGTCCTAATTCGGGGTTGTTCTTCAGCATGTGTTTGATCTGTGAGACTTGTGAATAACTCTTATCCCCCCCCTTCTGTAAAAAGGAGCCGTAAAGTCGAGTCTGTGAGTTTCATCTTTATATAAGCTTGAAATCAGGCTTCTGCGTTTGGGTGTTCGAGGGTGTTTGCCCTTTGAATCTACTCCACCCCCTTTCCATGTTAACGCGGGCATAACATCCTCGTCCCAAGCTTCTAATTAATATATTAATCAAATAAATGAGATTATTTTTCAGAATTCACAAATCCCTTTTTTAAAGCCAAGAGATCCTATATATACACGCCAAATGTAATATGCGACATTTGCACAGAAATATTTAACATCTATTATATAAATAATTACTCATTGAAAAACCAAAATGAAGATTTGAATTAATGTGCATACACGAATTTAACTGGTTAAACAACAATGTAGTAGATTATTATTTCTAAGACTAATAATTTTCTGCAACTGATAACAACTTTCTATAACTAATCATTCTTCTTACACTTGTCAATATGAATATTAAAAAAATCAAGACAGTTTTGGAAATTATAGTTTAAAAAGAATTCAGCAAACAAACAAATTTTATGATGTTGTATTTACAATAAAAAGGTTCTTGAATCATTCAGAAATATGCAATACTTACAAATAATGAATTGGGAATAACTGAAGCATTTATTTTTCCTCATGGAGATGAATACAAAGAATATGGTTGTTTTCTTTTCTGAGCAGAATAGTTTTGTTTCTTTTTCTAGGAATAAGTAATGATGTTATTAGGTTATAAATATTATTTACGGAATCCAGCTTATATATCATGGCTGGAAAAGCCAGAAAGGAAAGAAAGTTGTAATATTCGACAACATTTAACTTTCTTTAACTCGTTTGCTTCTTCTATATTTATTACTGAATATATTTTTTACAAATTTTCTAATGAGGATATTTGTTGCATCTAGAATAATGTTTATATTTATTAGTAATAAAGTATCATGTTTTTTCTTACCACTTAATGCTCTGTTGGTAAGTTATTTGACCTAAAGATGCAAATTTCTCATGATCACCAATATGATTTGATGTGTAAGAACATGAATCATGGAATAATATTCTGAATTATATAAATTATAAAATAAGCTAATTTTGACTTTTATTTTCAAAATAACTTTAGCAAATATTACAGCAAAAAGGGATTTTTAGATTATTCAAAAAAGTTTCTGAATTAAATTACTATCAATCGCATAAGTTTAATTTGCGTGCAGTTTTTTCTTTTCTTCGACAACTAATTAAAACAGATTTTATTTTCTGTATAATTTTCCATTTTTTAAAAATTTTTGGATAGAAATTCAATTATTTCAATTATTTGATCAAATATTTAACCACGCGTTTAATTTTCTTCCGTAATTAAAATGAAAGGAAGTAAGAATACATTAAGTGTCTGTAGAGATGGTTTTAAAAGACACGGAATTTAAATTACTGTAGCACAGAATACAGAAGAAATCTGGCATGTATTATTTTTTTAAAGTCAAATTACATGACATATGCTACGGTAATACTAAAATAGAGTTAGTAAGCCCTGATGTTCTGTTCGGGTCTTTATGACCCGAAATGAAATTTATGGGTTCTTAAAAAATATAATACAGAGATATTTACATGAAACTTTTTTGATATATTTAGTAAATAATATAAATATGCACTTCTAGAGGGTTTTATGTTTATTTGCATTTCGAATGAATTTTTTGTCAATTTATAAGAAATATATCGTTCGTGTCAATATGACTCGATGCAAAAAACAATGGTTTTTTTTTAACTCATACATGTTCAATTTTGTTTCAAATAATTCAAAAGAAAGGAGTAACAATAATTTCTCTAATTTGTTCATTTCCGAAACCTGTTTTAATGACTATGTGTTTGGTCACATGACAAGAATGAACATGCAAGGTCGAAAATAAGGATTGGCAAGTTGCCAAATTATTTGCTCCTATTGCAACGCTTCTTTTTTTTCCTACTACATTTTACTTTCTGATACAGTGTAAAATATTTGTGCCCTTCATTGTGAAAGAAAAAATGTCGAATTGCATAAATTTATCACTTTGATATAGTTAAAATAACAGCAGCTTTTGACAGCGAAGAAGAAGTGCCCGGATATGAAAATCATATAAGAGATAAGATTGAGAGTTATTTTTACAACGGTATTCAACCAATGAACTATAAGGAAATCATTCAATTCAACAACAATCAGCGAAATAAAATGGAACTTGAATCCTCTGCCACATTCTTCTCAATAAACAGTTCCTATTATTATAAAAATTCCCTAGGGATTATTAGATATATAATGGAAAAGATAACAGATGTAAAAAGTTCATTTGAGATAGTATTCAATTCTACAATTGAAAATGACTAATATTGAAGGAGAAAGGGTTTATGAAAAGAAGTGGGGGAACAATATCGAAAGTAAAAAATTTAAATCATCTTAGATTAAAACTGTTAACTGGTGTTTATAACTAGCAGAGATATATTTAGGGTCGTCGAAAAATTTTGCACCTTATGCAGAATTATTCGTTTTGATAATAAATCCACTCGTTAGGAAAGAATACATGTGGATAAATTAGCTGCTGTGCGAAACATCTTCAGAACAGGGATAGAAAATCTACCAAAATTATACAATCCGAATGAATATATTACAGTTAAAGCAAATTATCTAAACGAAAACTATTTTTGGAGGAACTGGAAAAATCACACATTGAAAAAGTGCCAAACATAAAAAGAAATGAGGAGTCAATATAGTGAATATAGAGAAAAAATGAAATCGTGCAATCGGGATCTGCTGAGAATACTTCATTGTGTGTCAAACATGGATGATACAAGCTCTGTTCCACAATTAATGAAAGCAAAACTGATATGGTATGCTGCAATTGTAAGAACCGCATTTGTAAATCTCATAAAATATTATTGCACAAATTTAAAAAAAAAGTTTAAATAGCCAAATTGTTGCCATCGCATATTGAGGCTTCAACAATTTGTTGCCTCCACATTTTAAGGCTCCAAAACCTCAAGAGAAAAAAGAATCATGTTCTCACATGATAATAAAAGTAAGTTTTAATTTCTAATATGTTTCTGTTATTATTTTCTGTTCCGCTTCATATTATTGTAAGTTTTAGCCAAATATTTTTTTTCTTATTTGAATAAATGCTTTCTATTATAAGATATATTTTTAAACTCGTATTATTATTCTTTAAATCATTTCTTAAACGACACCTCTCAATTACTGCAAGAAAGGCTAATTTTCTGAGTCGGGCCAATTAACTCGAACGCAACATAAGTGAAGTAAATGCGAAAAGAACAATAAATTTAAACTTAGTACAAGTAATATGTAATATTCTTAGTTACCAACTGGTCAAATGATTATAATTTGAAATAGAAGAAAATAAATAACAGTTTAAAAAATTTTAACCACTTTAAAGCTTGATAAAGGATAAAAATAAATAATAAAAAACAAGTACAACACTAACAGCTATTTTTTTTTACAAATATATAATGAAATTTTAATATTGAAAGTACATTTTAAACTAATGGATATTGTTTTTCTGAATTTCACTCTTTATTAATGAATCTTTTGATCCTGCTATTCCAATCGTTCCAAAGTTCCAGAAATAGACGATATCAACATAAGATAAATATTTTGTTAATGAAAAAATCCCTATATGATGAACATTATTGTACATAATAGAATATCAATATTTAAATCAGATGTGCATGAAAATAGTAGTACAAGAAACAGCGCAACTGATTGTCGCATATTCGTAGCATTTAATTGACTTCCTTAAAGATTACATAAATTAAAAAAAAATGATATGGAATTTACAAATAGTGCTATTAATTCGATTTTAATCCTAATTATTATGAAGAAACAAACTGTTTAATAAATTAAATTTCATAGAAAAATTGTGTTTCAATCCTATTTTTGCACGTAATCCTGCACTAACGGTAAAGAAACACAAAGTTATAAAGCATTAAAGTAAGATTAAGAGTAAACTAATAAGTAATTTGTTGGTGGCTTTTAGTAACATTATTTATTTCTTATTAAGGGTAAATTAATCAGTAATAAGCAATAGGATAAGTTACAAAATTTCAAAAATAAATTTTCAAACTTATTTTTCTATTAAAATTGGAAAAACATACTATTAAGGATTTGAAAATGTATTATTCTACGAAACTAAAAAAAAAATATACGAAGGATTCTAAATTAGAGATACTGTTATCAAAATAAAATAATAAATAGGCAAATATAAAATTTTATCGTATATAAATCAAAAGCAAAAGTGATGAATGATTTCAAGAATTTCAAAACTGAAAAAAGCCTTTTTAACAAAGTCCTATTACTTAATCTAACTGAAATTTTATTCTTCTCGAAAATACTTTATAAGATAAATATCAAGCCCAATATTATATAGTGAAAACATTTGCTGACATTTATATCGATTTTCCTCAAAAAGTATTTTTTGAATTTTATAATAACTTTCATGCAAAACCAAAAGAATTGATAAATGGTAGACTATTCCCTATGCTATTTATATCATAGTTATATTTCAATATTATTTGATGGTTAAAATCTTGCATTATATACATGATTTTTCTTTGTAAAAACATGGATAAGTTATTGCTCAACTTCATCTTTTTTGTGCTAAAAAGCGGCTCTTGAAGTTCACAGAATGTTCAAGATCAATTTTCAATTTTGAAGTATGTAATTGGAACTGTACTTAAAAGTATTTATCAGATGTACGTGGAGAATATTAGGCATGGGTAACGATATAATTACTTTTTATTTCAAAATGAAAAAAAAATGTATTTTGGAAAAATGGAATAAAACTTTTTTCAAAAAATTCAGTGTAACATGACAATAAATGTTCTTTTCCAGTACTACGAATAGAAAGACTTGTATCAAGTTTCAAAATATGTAATTGAAACTATGCTAAAAAGATTTATGAGAAGTACATCGAAACATTACTGATATCTATTAATTGACTTCCATTTTCCATCTTGTTGCTTTAATTTGCTGTAGATGTCATTACTATATATTTATATGGTTTTTAATATGTTTGAAAATTTAGATATTTCTGAAAATATTTTGTTAATAACTTAGTAACGAATTCTTCCATTTTTATTTAACTAAACTATATTTCTATAATCGGATGGTATTCCATAATCGGATGAAATAGAGAACTAAAAGTTCGAAAAACAATTACATAAAATATATTCTTTTATTAGTAGTTTAAGCATGGTAAACTTGCCACCTTGGTTGGGCATCCATATTTGATTCATAAAAAATAAACCAAGTTATTCCCCAATTCAATATCCTCATCTTTTTCCCAGGATTTAAAATTACGCATTCCATGCCAAAATCGATCTCTTAAAGCTTGAAAGGGAGTCTAATCCAATTAAATGAAACCATAAAATTTTACATATTTCATTTCCTGAAGCGACTTCCATTGAATTATTAATATTTAAAGCATCATCCATCATTTATTATTTTTTTTGTTTTAATTTTGACATTCATATTTGCTGATTAAGAAAGTTAAAATATGTTTACAAAACTTATTGCTTCATATATATTTGTCTGTGATTTTCAGTGAGTCATAAACATCCATAAGCATTTTGCTTATAAAAATATAATTGGATTAATAAAATTCTTTATTCAGTAATAGCATTATTTTTCTCCTTACAACTGAAAAAAAAAGAATATAAATCTTTTCAGAAAGTTTCGTAGGCCTTTTTTTCTTTTAATGAATTATTGTACATGCAAATCGATTGGCAAATTAACGAGCTCAAATACGTTTATATCTTATAGCTATTCATCAGTGGAGAGTCTTATTTCATCTGCTTTTTTAAATTAAGATTAAATATCATGAAAATGTATCGAAATAAGGAAAAAACCAAAAAATAAAAATAATTCAATACATTTTATTACTTTTTTCTGTTATATATATATATTAATATTCCTGTACCAACACAGGCACGACCGAGTAGTTAGGTGTAATATACTGTAAACGAGTTAGTCGTCACAAACAGGCTTCTATTTCTGCCCCCTTCTCTTATTCATATGAAAACGAATAAGGGGGGGTGAGAAATTTGAGATATCAACTTTACATTTTTTAATTAAAAGTTGTTAATCTGAGATGAAATATTTAAATTGGAAATTTTTAGCTATTCAGTTCTAAGCTTTTAAATTTGGAACTTTGGAAATGCTTATTTAAATCACAGATAATTCGAAAAAATTCTAAATTTGTTGAATACTTTTTTAATTTTTTTTTTAATTTGATTGAAACTTTAATGAAACCATTTAAGAAAATGTTATAAACCAAGACTCAAGGCAAAAACTCCAAGTGATTATTTTCATTTTCTATCGCAAAAAACATTTCAAAGAAAAACAAACTTTGATAAATGCTCCCAAATGCATTTATATCTCTCTGAATTCAGGATTGAAAAAAATCCATCATCAGAAGTTTTTTTCTATAATTTGAACCTTTCCCTTTCATATAAATTAACTTTGCTGTTTTTTATAAAGAATAGAAAATTACTTGAATCATATAGAGGAAATAAGGCTATTGTCTGCTTGGACTCTTCTTCTTATTAAGAACATTGAAATTACCAGGCATACAATGCAAAGGTAAGAGGATTCACTGCAAAGTAAACTCTGTATCAAAAAAAATTTAGAGAACTCATCATAGATTAAGATTTTTGATTTACGGCAGTTGGGATTTAAAATGCATCTGAATTCTCGCGTGCACGCTTAAAAATCTTGTTCGGGATCCTCCTGTAATCCATTGCAAAGTATCTTAAGTTATTTTTTTCAATAAAATCATTTAACAATCATAAAATTATTTAACATACAATACAGACCATGGTTGTAGAAAATTAAGTTCATTAATAAATAGAAATCTTTTAATTAAATGGATCATATTCAAACTTATGTAATGATTATTCTGACTTACGTTTTATGTTTTGAACTTGATATATAAGTTATTTAAGCCATGGTATAAGGAAATCGTCAAATAAAGTTAATAATTTAAATGTTTACTACCTAGGGAAAAGTTGACGTATAAAGAATAAAAAAAATCAAAAATTGAAAGACTAAACTTTATTTAATTACATCATTTTTGTATTCCCTCTTCGGCAGTCATGCATTTATAGTATGTTATACGAAGACCAATTGCAACAAGAAGTGTTTATGAAAGAATTTCGGCAACATGGCATTTATTTTTGCTTCCGATTCCGGCAATGACTTTAGGCTTCCTCAAGACTTTTTAAGAACATCCATAACAAAAAATCACTAGGAACGAAGAAGCTAGGTAATCAGAAAAAAACTTCAAAATTATACGATCATCTACAAGGAAAGCACATACCAAAGATTTTAATTAACGGTATTAAAGGATGTGCACCGTCTCATATGAAGATACTCTGACTATTCGCCTCTTTATGAGTCAGAAACCTTTTGCTGACTATGATTTCGCAATAGCAGGCACTCGTGTGGATAACCTTATAGGCTCTTAAGGAAACTCAAAGAATTATAAGCTCTTGAGGAGAATTAATTTCATTCTTGGCTTCTTTCGCTCCCCCCCCCCCTCCCCATCTCCAAAGGAAAAGAAGCCAAGAATGAAATCAATGGTAAAATGAACTGCACAATGCTAAAAGCTATGCAGTACATGAGCAACCCATGCCGGCTACTTTAGTTCAGTTCTAATGCAAGTATAAAAGTTTTGTATATTTACTATGACGTTTAAGAAGTCTAATTTAACCACAAATTGTTGTAAAGTCCTGCACAGTCAACGGCTATATGACCAAAATATCTTTCCTAGTTCCCAGTTTTGAATTTGAAGCTTTTGTATTGTGTAAACCTTGTACTGATGTCATTTTAAAATTAATATTTGAACTCGTTTGGTCTAAGCTGCGCATTCATTTTAAAATGACAGTAAATGCATCATAGCTCTAATACAATATATGAAATTGTCAAAGTATAGATTATATTATGTAAAGGTCAATTTATGAAAGACAAAACTAATGATGTGATGGATAACTTACGTTAGACATTATATAAAGCATACTATATAATTAAAAGTATGGGGGTGTCGTTGTATTAGAGGCAAATATTTTACCATTTTATTCATATTATTAAAGAAAATACCACCTGATTTGTTTTCATTCCCTTTTATGCTCTTTATTGCGTAAAGTTTCAAAACAGCTATAAGCAAAGTAAACAAAATGGCCTTCAGAAACTAATCTGTTAAAGAGCTATAATGCTTGTTTTGCTTTGAATATTCAATCAACGAGAGTTTTCCTTATGAAAGTGAAAGCCTTATGATGCGGCAGTGTAACAAATTCTACCTTAAGTAAGAAATCATTTATTGTTTATGAGCCCTCTATAAGAGGAGAGTGCTCCACACCGCAACGTCCTTCATACATTATTCTGAAAATAATATGCTTTCTTTTAGTTGACATGCATCAGGAATCACATTCACCCTTTCCGTACATTATTAATAGCGGAACCTTCCAATAATAAACCAGCTGTTGACATAAATCTCCACGGTAGATGAGAAAAATAACGACAAAATATGCTGATCGATATCTTGTCCTGGCCGAAGTATTATGTGTAAGAAAAATTACGAGAACTCTGAAAAGAAAGAGGATGATATTCTGATTTGAGTAAATATTACTTGAGACACTCATACAAATATAAAGAGTTTTGTGTGATGTTAATAATTTGATAACAATATATGGATATAGCAAATTTTACATCATAGACTGGCTTGTTATATTACATTTAACTTAATTACATTAACTTTCAACTGAAAAAAACACTAGGAAAATTTCGAGATGAAGCTAATAGTTTTGAAACTAGCCCAGAAGACGAAAGTGGATTGATGCAAACCAGTGACGGTGTGGGTGTGTGGAGTAGTTTGGTCACGACGTAGGTTTAACGCACATCAGGCCCACATGAACAGGGAATTTTAAGTGGGAACTGGTGTCGAATCTATAGCTTTAAAACCCAGAAAAGAAACCTTATAACTAGATAATAATATTTATGCATCCATCTGCTACGAAATGATATGGACATTTTATTTTCCAGCCCACTTATGTATAATTAAACCTTTTTAAGATTTTCTATTCTAAAAAGCCTAAAAATCTTAAAAAACGACAATTGCAGCATAATTAAAAGTTTACTAATCTTAAAAGTTTGATAAAGGACACTATTTTCAAGATTGCCTTTTTTTGTTTGTAGTAAGCATACAAACAAATGCATTTAAGAATTAAAATAGCTCATAGAATGCTAATAATGATAAAACTAGAGCATGCTGGTTTTAATACTGAGGCATTCTGAATTATATAAATAAAATTATTAAATATTTTTATAATAAGTTCTTATCATCTGTTTGGAGGAAAAATAGTCATTAAATATAGCCATTAATTATACAACTTTTCCTCTGAAATTTGAGTTCTTCAAACAAAAATGCAAATGTTAGCAAATATGGTTGCAGTTAGATTGAAATTGATAAAAGATAAATTTGCATGAAAGTTAAGTTAAAGTAAATTGAATAAAAAAAAGTGTAAATATAATTTAGCAATACATGTTTTCTGACATGAATTATTATTTTTAAAATTCATTTCTAATTATATTTTTACTGATGAAGTAACAAAACCAGAAAGCATTATAAGAAATTATAAATGGCTTTCCAATTTGGATATTATTTATATTTTATTTTGTCTTTATTCTATCAGAATACATTCTTGCATATAACCGATAAGCATATGATTGCTATAATATATATTGTTCCATATTGCAGTTGGCCAGGGGTTATTTAAATTTTTGAAACTCTTGAAGATAAAATTTGTTAAACATATCAACTAACTTTAAAACTAATCTGTAATACATTTTTTTCTAAATAATCAAATTCAACCTAGAAAGATCTATTTTCTACAGCAGGCTCCATTTAAACCCTAGGAAAACTTCTTAAAGAAGAATTCACTGCTTTTGAAATAAATTTTTTTTGTATTGTTTGTTGATTTGCAATAAAAGAGTGTGTAGTTATAAATGACCCAAAAGATCATGCTTGATGTAAATTTTAAAAAATTATTATAATAGATGACAAAACAGAATACTGAAATAATGAAAATATTTTAAGTGAAAAGTAACAACAAAATAGTGCGTAATCAATTGATTTACGTTTTATAATTACAATGCGAATAATATATTCGAAATAATAAAGGGCATTCATTGCTTAAAAACTACCTTATTATTGTTCAATTCAAAAGCTAATCATCATCAAGGTTCTTCAAATTAAATTTTTTGAATTTTTTTCTGTCTATATATATTATATATTATGAGAAATTAAATAGCTTACATTTAAATGGTGATACTTTTTTGCTTCCTAATAGCCCTTTTATGTTCATAAATACATTTTTATGTATATAATAAGATGAGTTACTAATTTAAAAATAAACTATATTTAAATTATTTTAATGGTTTAGTTATTTTATATACCACTTCAAAAGGGATTATTTCATAGATACTTCCCTATTTTTAAAGGTATATTTCATATTAAATTGAAGAAATTCGAAACTACAAATTTTCATCATTAAAATGTTTGATTCCGAATAGAAACATATGATGAATAAACACTTAACATTTCATTCATAGCATCAGAATCGGATTTATTAAAATTTAAACTTTAGCATATAAAGTATTTCAACTAAATAAATTTGAATTCCTTGCCGAACTAAAGTGTTTCGTGTGCAGTGATTTGATCTGATCCTAGACGTCCTTCTATAGTTTGTTTATATTTTACTAATTATAGTGGCATCTCTATCATACTTTATGAAGTAACTTGAAAAATCCATTCGATGATTGGTAATAAAATGGATTCTTAGTATAAAGCAACATAATTTTTCAAATTCAATTTTTAAACATCATTACCTAAAACCAACATGTGAGACTCGGCCTTATAATTTGAAAATATGTAATTACATTAGAGTGCAATGTACTATCCTTGATTTAGCTTATAAATTAGATAAAGGAAAGTTATACATTTTTAAAATCAAAAATGTATGATTTTAGCTTGAAAACTGTTTCTTTGTTAAAAATGTTTTGAAAATTTTACCTCTGAAATTTTCAATTTGATTATTTAATCGATTTAGTTTTAACATTCGATTTTCAATTATTTATTTGATCTTGATTCAACATTTGATTTATTATTATTTATTTGATTTTTGATTTAACATTTAATTATTTTTCACTACGAAATCGGGATATGATACAAAATTGTTCATGATTATTTTACCACATCTTGCAAAATATTATTCTGGGATGGATATAGTTTACTTCACATTATACTCCTAAAAAGGATTTTTCCGCAAGAACATATGTTATCGCTACCTTTTATGCCCATATAAAATTGAATAAGCTGCCAAAAGTATTCAAAGAACGCGAATAAAGATTTCCAATCAGTAACACTCGGTTTTTCTGGATGGAAACTTCTAGACTTATACATAGGGAGGTAAGCCTCTTTATCCAGTCAAGACCCCTTTTACGTCGCCGTGGTCGTTATTTAGCCGAACGTAAAATCGGAATGATCTTCATCAGGAAGACCATGATCATTTCGACGAACCGGATTCAAGGAAAGTTCCGGACTACGTGAAAACGGCCCGTTCTACCCATAAAACCCCGATATCCAATCTACGGCCGCGGTGTTAAAAGATCCCTACGCCTGGAGAGAAGCTGTTTTCGCCTTCCAAACTCAAAGGTGAAAGCTACGACGTGCCCTCAGGGATTTCAGTTTATGGGTCTTCGTCTCGTAGTTAGCGTAATTAAATTGTTCGCTTGCCTTAGCGCAGGAGTGCGAGATAAAATAATAAGGTTGCATGCTTTCATTTAGTTTTAGCCATCTTTTCGGTTGGATTAAAAAGCTCAGATTAACCAACAATTAGGTCTATGCTTTGTTGTGGAAAACTATGCATAGTTAACATGACTAGCAAAAAAATGCTCTGGTAAAAAAGGTCAAGAGTTCAAAATAATTGAACATTTATAAAGAAATACTTTTTTTAAGAAATTAATTTGAAACGTACCACATAACAATAACAGCCACCACTCTATTTCAAAAACCAGCGAACAGGAATGATTCACATTATTACCTATCCTACTCTTTATTACATTATTACCCTTAATTAATGACCCACGTAATAGAACATTAAATAGGAAACTGTTCTTTGATAGATTTGGATTTATAGCTGGGATTTTCGCTACTGAAGTTGCAAAGTTTTTACTAGGACAACATAGCAACGAGGTTTGAAATGAATCATCTTTTAATGCTTTGTAAGGGTATTTTCGGATGATAATATACAATAATCAAAAAGAAACTAAAGTTTCATTAATTTTTGTTTTCAAAATACTCACAAATATATTTTTTTAATTTTTATTAAATTATACAATAACACACCCAGTACTAAATATGCATAATACTAACATAGCGATATTGTAATGGCATGTCTAGTTTGAAATATTTCAGTTAGCTAAGTTTTGCAACATTTTCTATCACAAATAAGGCAATAACCGTAAATGTGAGAGGTTGTGATAAAAATTTTATCAGAATATTATGGTTTTAATTATATTCTTAACATAAGTTCAATTTTAATCAATGTTTTGGAGTATTTATATAAATAAATTGTCTTAGAGTTTGGTTCTTAGGGCTCTGCGTTTTTAGATCTGTACTCTCATTTTTATGTTTTTGATAAAATATTATTTCCTATCTTTGTAGCATTAAAACAAATCAACATAGTTTTCTTTATCAATTTCTGTCTTCTCATCGTTAAAATCAATGAGTATTATTTTTTATCTTCACAGCATTAAAATTAATAACCATAGTTATCTTTATTATTTTCTATCTTCTCAGCCTTAAAATCAATTAACATAATTTTCTTCATTATTTTCTACTATCTAATTTTTTAACACATTTCATTTTTTTAATTGTTGTATGACCTCGTAATCATTTCTACATTTGAATAAACATAGTTATAAGTGATAAATGAAAAATATGTTGATAAAATGTCAAAGTACTGCCTCACCATAATGCATTCAAATGCATAATTTTTTTGAACGTTAAAACATCGACACAACTCAAAAATTGTTTAAAAATTTACAAATATCCGATTTATTAATTCAAATGAAATTGTAAAATAGAAAATATTTACTTTCATTAGTACAAAAAATAATAAAGCTTCCAAAAGTTGACAACTGAATTCATTTCAACTGAAATTTATAGAATAATTTCTTTCCTAATATTCTATTGATCGAATTATTTTACAATCAGTTTTTAATCTTATTTTTGAAATTATTGAATAGGTATGCATGTATATATATATATATATGTGTGTGTGTGTTAAAAATGGTGAAGAACCTAAAAAGAATCAAAATACAGCATTAATTTATTCAGCATTAATTTAATATCAAAATACAGCATTATTTAAACATTTCTCGGATAAAATTTATAATTATAGCTTAAAATGGAGTATATTAAATTTAAGTGTCACTCTTATAAGCAGTGAAAAATATCAAATTAAAGGATGGAAAATATATTTTATTTTTTATTTATAAAAGTGAAAAAAAAGAAGATTCTATGAAAGCCTAGAACCATAAAAGGGGTGTTCAAATGAAAAGGTACGAAACGTCGTAACAACGTAGTAGTTAACATACTTGCCTATGCCGCTATGCGAGGACGTAGAGAGATATTTTGAGATACGATTGGAGTCTCTTAAGTAGATCAGAGCATGCGCAAATGGTCACAGGAGCATTCTCTGATGGCCTTTATATTGGGTCGTTCGGAAAGTCATTTCGTATTTTTGTGTCAAAATGAAAAGAAATTTTCGTTTAATGAATAAATTATTTATTAAATTATAAAATTGTCATTCTGGTCTAATACCGTTTGCCATTCTGGTCTAATACCTTTTGGTAGTAACATGATTACACGCTCATAAAAGTTTTGGTCTTTGCTGTAAAAAAAACTGATCGAGGTGGTTTTTGGCCTCCTCATTTGAAGGAAAAATTTTGCAAATCAGTTCTGGTACTGATGTACTGTTAACACATCTTCTCCACACATATTGGCTAATTTATTTCTGGCTTGAACAGCATTTTTACCTTTTATAGCAAAAAAGAAAAAAATGACGAAAATGCTGTTTATTGCTCTCCATATTTAAAAGGGCACCATCCAAAAACTACTGCGAAGAATCAGCTGCACTTTTTCACACTCAAGCCTTGCTATATCAGCTCTTAAAACATAAAATGATTTTGCGGTTTAAGTATGAAATTGGGTGCGAAAAATGCAATTAAATCCTTTGTCAGGAAAAAACGAAATTACTTTCCGAACAACCTAATAGAAATACTTACTTGTTGAATTCCTCGAGCACAAAGATACGATTAACTCTGACGTGTCTTGTGAGACATTCCGAAGACTACGCATGTCCATCAAGAACAAACAACTGGGGTTACTCACAGAGGTTGTGGTTCTGCTCCATGATTCCATGATAACACGAGTCCACACTTCTCCAGGGTCACACGTAGAACTGACCAAGTTCAAGTAAGGGCAGCTAGACCATCTGCCCTACAGTCCACACATGTCACAAAGTGACTTTCCTGTAATTCCCTGAAAAAACATCTGAAAGATAAGTATGAATTACGACGGTGAAATTAAGGACATTGTGAAGGAATGCGTCCTGTCATGACCCCAAGAACTCTGATAACAAGGAATCTTTAACCTTTAACTGGGGAGATAAAATTTTTGGACTAAATTGAGAAAGTGGCGTCTACGAAAACGTATTTCACTTATATTCAAATAAAATTTCTAATGAATGTATTAGTATAGGAAACTGCCAATATATTTTACAGAAATTTTTCTTAATATATAGATATGTTTTAGAAATTTTTCATAATATATTATCATTGAAAAAAGAAAAAAAAAGTCACATATCATGTCAATATGTGATTTTCATGTGTTTAGTCCTCTGACAAAACATCTGAAAGGAAAGTACATCTACTGAGCCTGCAAATGCAAAAAAAGTATGAAATGACTGAATCCCGTGAGGGCCACAAGAATTCTGGGAACAAGAGATCTTTTGGCTCATTAATCAATGGGATTCTTGTGTTCATACTTATGGTGTATACTTCGATTAAAGTATTCATTTATATTCACAGGGTCGTTTAGTACCTTTCGTATCCTTGTATTTTTTCTTTAAGGTATATTTTTAAATTATTTTACTATACTTCATTCTTAAAAATACATATTTCCAGTGCTTTTATCCTGAAAGGTTTATGAAAAGTATATAAACAGCATTTAAGTGGTATTAGAATATGTTTTCTAGGATATTTCCAAATTTTTATTCAGAATATTCTACAGAATTTTCACAAAATAATAAATACTGACGTCAAAATTTTAGAAAATGTTAGAGTCTATAAGAATTTTAAAAAATGTTTTTATTTCTCAGGATTTTATTTTCATATCAGTTTTTGCATAAATTTATTTCAAGTGCTTTTATCTTCTAACATTACGGTAGAAATCTCTTTCTATGATATTTGCCAACCTCTCAGCTAAGCAACATTTACGGAAAAATCAACTAAGTACAACCAACTCATCTATTCTCAAGTCAGAAAAACAGATACTGAAGGGAAAAAATCGAACGTCTTCTTCTAAAAATGTTAAAAATGAAATCATTTTCTTCTAAGAATGGGAAGTTTTCACGAAAGAGAAAGACTTGTACAAAAACATAAATATAGATCCATATCTAGTGAAGAAGTTCCTGCCCTGAGGTCGCATTTTTTAGAGATATCCTGCAAGTAATTGTGACTGGACCATCCAATAGGATAAAAAAAACAAATAAATAACTTATATCTCTTTCTTCTGAGAGAATCACTAGTTTCCAGACCGAAAACTGAAAGTAAATTTCAATTTCTTTCGAAGCATTTCGATCTAGAAAACTATGTTTTTTAGAGCATTTCACTTTTGTGTAGAATGGGACAAAATAAATAAATAAACGGGAAAAAATTCTCAGCTCTGTTTCATAACTCAGATTTATTGAATTTGGAGGAGAATAACAGCTTATTGTTCAGTCTTGAATGGAATTTGTATTTTTATTTTTTTAAAGCAGTTAATACAATTCTTTTCTAATATTATACTTTTAAAGTGAATCTTTTTTTTTATTTGAAAGATAAATATTTCTAACTTATTGACATCTGTTACTTAAATAAATTACTTTTTCAACATTTTCCAAGCATATGGATATTAATGATAACAAGGAGAAAAAAAGCACAGGTGTTTTCAACTTTTCTGAAAGCAGCATTTTTTCTAATAAAGGATAGAATTGCCTACAGTCACTCACTTCAGAAATTCTAGTCCATTAGAACCTATGATTTTCTATTTAAAATAACTACTACATTTTAATTTTTTGATATTTTCTTACATCTGGATTGCATTTTATTCGTTCCATCCATGGAATCAATAACATCTCAGAAGTTCTTTTGATTTATTCATGTAGTTATAATGATATTGTAAGTTTAAAATTAAAAATGGAAGAAATCTTAAAATAATGTTAAATAGGATAGTTTCAAATCGTAAAATAAGAAATGATTTACATCTTTTTTCCTATTATTATTTTAAAATTTCTGTAATCCATATACCGGAATACTTGCTTGTCTCAGTTAAGATTTTCCTTAAGTCTCTTTGCCAAGTTCCTGTCTTAATTAAGAAACCAACTTTGGATTTTTATGTACGTGTATTGAAGATTAAACAAACAAAAAATTTTAAATTCTATTTTATCCATCATTAAAAGAAATAAATGTGTACTTCCGAATGAATTTTCATTAAATCTTTAATCATAATTTTATTTAATTCAAAATTGAATTATTGCATTTTTTAATACTTATCGAAAATTTTGCAGAGCTATAATAATGGTAGCATTGTAATGAAATTCAATGATATCAAAATGTTTCCTTTGCAATTTTTGTTAAAATATAACAATATTACATTATTTTTCATCATAAACTCATGTAAAGTGATAATTTTATTTTTGCTATTAATCTCAATTTATTTAATTTTGTATTCCTTGTTATTACATCAAAATCTTTCTCGGTAGTAATTTTTCACTTTTAGAGCAATGATTAACGTTTGATCTTCAAAGCTCCATTAACAAATAATTTTAATGGAAGTCAAGCCTGCGTCCTGGCATAGGGGTAGCGTATTTAAACCTGAATCTGGGCCTCGCGGGTTCAAGTCTCAGTTTGGAAATTGTTGTTCTGTGTTTATCTGTGAGATGTATGAATATGCTCCCCTGTAAAAAGTGGTTGTGAAAGCGAATGTGCGTGTCATCTTCATATGATCTGGAAGTCAGACTTCTGCCCTTTGTGTGCTCATTAGTCTATACCCTCAGAAACGACTGCATCTCCTATCCGTGGAAACACGAACACGACTTCATTATCCTAAATGGAAGTCAAATTTAAATGTAGATATATACATTTTAATTCAAAATATATTAAATACTGAAATTTGTGCTTAGTTTAACAAGTTTAGTTTAGTTAATCATCTTTTTTATCGGTTTTTAATGGATTATTCCTTACGGATTAAAGAAGTATTTTTTTTAATTATAAATCTCTATGTCCAATATTTAATTTAAAAAATATTATTAATTTTTTTCTGGAAAATATATTATGACATACATATTTTGTAAATACCTTAAAATTTCCCTTTTTTTTTCTTTTAACATTGACCATAAGTCAATATTTCACTCAAATCCTTTCTCATAAAAAGGTTTTTAAAGCTACATCTGCTCTATAATTATTTTAAATATTTTATAATTTTCTACTAAGCATCTGCATACAAAGCATCTCCGATTACATTAAGTATTGACGGAGGATCAATACTATAATTTAGGATTTTTTTCCCTAATTTAAAATTTTTTCACTTTACCATTTCCATTTATCCATAACCCTGTATAGTGTATCAAAAAATTATATGTATTTTTGCATGCTAGGAGACAAAACATACAGAGAAACAAGTTTTACAGAATAGCGAAGAAAGAAGACTTTCATTCTGCTGTGTTAGGTCGATTAAGGTTTTAGAATGTGTAAACAATATACTTATACATATTTAAAAATAATAAATAAGTCATTGATTTTGTTTGCTAAAACTGAAAGCACTTTCTGATTACTGCTTTTAGAACATAATGCTGGTTAACACTCTGCTGACCGAAGAAGTCCTTTGGCATTAAATAGCCAGGGAATGATACAGAATGTACGCCATATCAGAGGAAAAAAAGACATTAGCTTGAAAAAAAAATTTCAAAATACATATGCTGCTAATTTTTCGTAAGAGTTCGTAAATAATTTAATTTCACCTTTTTCACTACGATCTTGATAAAAATTGAAGCAATGCTTACTTTCAGAGAAGAAAAAGAAAATATGACCACTACTAAAAAATATATATATTGAGAACCTTAATATTATTTAAGGCTCGAGGAGACTAATAGTGATATTGACATTGTAATCGTCAGTAGATAATAAAGAAATTCTATTCTTGTGATATTTAGGCTACCTGTGAAAAGAATCCCTTCCTTTTAAAAGCATATATTTTACAAAATTATTTTTTACTCCACCGCTATGTGGGATGATCTGCCCCATTATATGATAATATTTTTACTGGAGTCTTTAATCAATACACTTAAATTACTCAAATAGAATTTTTAGGATATCTTATTTTCTTATTAGTGAATAAATAAGATGGATCAAACAAATCATAAATTATTAGCGATAGATTTCAGAAAATCTAAGAGTTTGTGAATAAATGTCAAATATTTAAGAATAAGATTACAGGCATGTAATAATATGGAATTAAAGAAAAATATATCCTTAATCAGATTCATGAATTCGACTAGTGGTTATGACAGAGCAACAAATTTTGCATTTTATATTAGTATGTAACGAAAATAAATTTTTGCAGAGGGAATCCACCAATTCCTTGTGATTTTTTGGTACTTTTAGAAAATGGTCAAGAATGCATTTAGAAATTTATCATGTAAATAAAGAGAGATATATTAAAAAAAAAAGATTTTCTGACTTGAAAAGATTGGAAAGTAATCAGCTGTTCTAATTTAGATGCATTAATTCATTGCCAGGAATGAATATGTGAAATTCTAAACAAACAATCAACTACTCATTTCTATTCCCAGTAAAATCCTATTGGGTATATACATTTGGGTAGAATAGTATGGTTTAATCAATAACTTTGGCTTCCTTTGATTGCTTTTACATTTTTTAGGATGATCACATTCAGTTTATACAATAGCTGTTTTCTTTGGTCCTATTACGTAATAGTATTAACTCTGCTTTATATCACAATATACTAATACTATTCACATTAATTTTAGATAAACATTTCCCACTTCCAGAAAAATTATACTCCAGATTTTTGGTAATCTTTATATTAAATGATTACATTAGAATATTGCTGATAATATTAAATTTCCAAAAGTCTAGGGATATTTCTTAATATCATACATGGTCTCTTTTTGCCCTCAGTCTCTTATTTGATATGGGTTCACATGGTATGACTGCCTATTATTGTGAAAGTGTCACTGTGTAGGATTTTCTGCAGAACCGTATTTTTAACTTCTGTCCCTTAAATCTGATATTAGATATATTCAAATGTTTCTTTGATGCAAAAACATCTCCTTATTTACTACGGATATTTAATCTTGATGATATGGTGCATTATCATCCAGGTAGACTCCATCATTGCATTAAAACTATCAATGGCTGCAAAACACTCTGAATGGCTGAACACAGCCAATCATAAACAATGAATGATTCAGTTTGACTTATTCTACCATTCTATTATAACATCTGCAGTATTGATTACGACTATGGTCCATATAATCATGCATTGTGTGTAGTATTGCATCTGTTCAGGTTGCTGTTTTCTAATGGCGCGCCATTGACTAAAGAGTAAAGAGATTGAATCCGCATTTTTAACGTCTCTTTTTTTCAGTAGAACAATCTAGAGCCAACAGTACGAGTCACAACCCTTTTTACTGGGTGGACTTCATTCACAGATCATCCTTTAGACCTGAATCAGAGAACGATTACTTCTGAAACAGTACCCTCAGTGATATTGCTCTCGACATGGAGGACTTTGTGGCCACTCCAGTTTTATACGTGTGCCAGTCACCACACACACGACAGTCTTGGGCCGGTGGGGTTTGAACTGAACTCACAACTCATAAGTTGCAAATCCAAGCCCTACAAACCAGGCTACCCCGGCTCTTGTATCTGTTCATAAAAATCAATATCGTGACTGTTGTATTCATATAACCTTGCTCCAGTCCTTTAAAGCCAATAAATCATGTTCATGTAAGTGCATTCGTCCACTGTTGTCGATGCCGTAATACTAATAAATTTTCACTTGTATTTAACACTTTTTTACTTCTCTCTTAACACTGACTACTCTACGCATATGTTGCTAGTTTAGACATAAATTAGATGATATCGATCATTATTTTCTCTGCTTTAGGAGGTAATACATGGGCTTATTAATTTCCAGAATATTCTTGATACCTTTGGTCTAGATAGGATAAGTTTCCTAACAATTTGCCATGAAAGTGTAAAACTGGATCTAAAACTGCAATTTTAGGCTCGAAGGCCTTTCAATTGCAGTCGCATTTTCAAGCTTTTGAGGATGAAAAACACCAGAATATCTAATTATTAAAGGCACATAAAAATAACCTCTTCTAAGCCAGCAGTTAAAGAGCACACAAAATGCAACCAAGGGATCAGAGAGAATTCTTATGATGAGTTAAATTTTTTTTTAAAGTTTTACAACTAATTTTTTGAAAACAATAAGTTAGGAAAACAAAAAAGTAGAAATTGAAAAAAAAATCTAGTGATTGCAATCATTATTTTTATATACGTTAATTGATAAAAACATAATATTTTATTTATCTTATTCATTAATATTTTGAAATAAAATAAATTGTTTAATATTTTTAAATAAGAAATTTATTAGATAAATATTGATATATAAAGACATTTTATAGAAGAAGTTTTCTTCTGTAAATACTTAATTTGGCAACAAACTGCACCATGCATCTTCTGTTCAATATAAACAATGAAATTTTTTTATCCAAATTTTTTTCAGCACTTAATAAAAAAAATAAATTTCTCTTTGAAGAATTTTTTTCTTTCTTTTTTACATAGAGTTTAAGAGCTCATTGAAGCATAGAGTACGCGGATCTTAACACGATTATTTAAAGACGGAAAAGAAGAAAGTTTTAGTTTAATGAATTACAAAATCTTTAATTTGATGCTATGAGAATTCCTACTTATAGCCGTGGGCTACGTAAAAGAAGGTAACGCCTAAGATTCTGAAAGAAGAGTACCTTTTTCTACTGGAAGAAAGATATACTAAAACTCTTTAAAATGTCTGTTAATTATTTAAGCTAATAAGATTCTTTCAAAACTAGGGTCGATTTCTTTATTTTTTCCAAACACGGTTAAAGAAAGAGTGAAATTAAAACGATAATTGCACAAGTTTGTTCTCTTTCGCGAACATACTAAAAAAAATCAGAAAAAATAGATTTTAGATAGAATCTTGAGATTTTTACCGTTTAACGAATTTCTCAGTTCGTGGAATACATGATGCATTTTAGTTAATCTCGTTGATAAGTTTCACGTTTCCTAGTAACTGTATCGCTAGAATTAAAAAAAAACCTTTTAGCCGGGTTTGGGAAGGTTTAGTTGCGGTATTTTTTAATCCAAGTAACATAATTAACTTTCTAAATTAGGTTCTAATTACATTCCGTTTCAAATAGTTCGAGGTAAACTGATTAAATAACACATGTTTCAAATTCTAAAGAATTAAATGCAGGATTTTTTCAAAAATAGAAATTATCATATTCAGAAATTCTTTTGTTTTGAAAAAGATGTAATGCATAATTTTTCTCATTTTTATTTCATTCTCTAAGATTTAAGATTCGTTTAATCTTTCTAAGACTTCAACTATCGCATTTTAATTTTCGTCATTATTTTATATCCTTCCGCATTTTTTAGATTTCTTCTTTTTTCATTACAATTTTTCAAGAAAATGAATCATATTATTCAAATTTCAGAAAATTTTTAATTAATAATCATGAGAATTTATCTTTGCGTGTTTCTGGAAATTTGAATAGACTGATAAATGAATTTGTCTTTCTAATTGAAACCTTTTTCATGCATTCTATGATGAAGAACTATTCCTTAATTGAACTGTTGTAAATTAAATAAAATTGTTTTCTTTTCATATAGATTATTTTAAAATTTCATTTTAATTTATGATATACATTTTTTTCAGAATACAAAGGCTGAAAGAAATAATATTATTAGATATTATTTCCTTATTACCCAAGACTATTATTTGATGTATAGTTTAGTTAAATTATATTAACTGTTGATTTATAACAACACTAGAACCAATTTGGGACGATTTCGTAACATTGAACCACGATCTGATGGCATGGCAGACACCTGAGTTGTCATTCTATTCTCCAAAACTCCACACTACACCAGATGGACAGTTGTTCCCAATCGGCATAACTTGCAGTAAACCGGCTTGCTTACACGACGATTCTTCGGTAAAATTGTATTTTTAATCTGCAACTCTCCTGTTTCGAAGCAGAAAGCTTCGGAAGCCATCATACCTTCACAAACAATTTTATATTAATAATATTATCTCAGAGTGATATATTTTTTATAAATAACATTACCTTAAAAGGATATAATTGATATAAATAACATTACCCTAGACATATATATCTATAAGATTTGATTCTGGTAATTCTTTGATTTTATTTTTATTCAACAATTGCTTTGAATATGGGAAATAGGTGAAATAATTATAAATGAGAATGAAAGACTTTTAGTGATGACGTTCAATAAGTAAATATACTGTTCTTTTTAAATTTTCAACTTATTTTATTTTAAGATGCATTGTAAAGTATTTCAAATGTTTTGCAAGGATACTTTGTATATACAAATAAGATACCTCCAGTAAAAGAAAGGGGGCAGTTGTTTATTTAAACTAGCCAAAAATAATTTTTTGCTTTTTTTTTCAGATTTATCAATATATTAAATTTTAAGGCATCATAATTAAAAGGATTCTTTTTGAGAAATAAAGTATTTCTACAAACCAAAAAAGTATAAAAAATTAGAAACATAATAATAGGAAAATGTAGCAGAATGTTATAAAAAGATAGTTGATTTTAAATCAAAACTTAAAAAAATTAATGCAAATGTGATTTAGAAGTCTAACAAAGCAATCATGAAGTGGCAACTCAATATAATATTAAAAGTTGAAAATAGCATAATTTTACAGATTATAACAGCATATTAGAAAATTGCAAGCTTCTGCAATTCTTCTCAGTGTAATTTTATTCAGATCAATATAATTAAAACTTGTAAGCCAAATTTTATATTTCATTTTGTAATCCACTAAAAAACTTTTCAGTTCCATGGAAAGCCTAAGGAAACATGGATTAAGAAGTAAATCTGAAAGATTATGAGAAAGCCTTTAAATAAGCTTAATTAATATTATTTAATTTTAAGAGAAATAAATATACTTGTTTAATTGAACTAGTTTATACTGATTTTTCCAGCTATCAAATTAGCTTTGATTAGTTTATATATTTAGCTACTTATAATACAATCAAATATGGTAAAAAGAATTTTATTTCTGTATTTTTTCATTTAAGTAGGATTTATCTATAATTTTCCGCTAATATTATTTTTAAAAGTGGATAGAAGAGTATATTCACATACTGTGAATCTGAATTGAATTTATAGAGATTGAACTCTGCTTGGGAAAGAAACAGGAGAAGAGAATAATGAGGTTAGAAAAGGACACAAAATGAGAATACATGCATTTTACATATAGGATAAAAAAAACTATAGTATATATCATTTAAAAGGGATTAATTGAAGCATTGTACAAGTATGGATAAAAAAATAAAGAATTAATTTATTATAACTTTGACGAACTAATTTAGCAATTAGCTGCTGTTTATATGTTGAACATTAGAATAATTAATATTTTATATTGCTTATAGAAGAGCATTTTAACGATAAATGATAGAAGTACGGTAAACTAGACTAAATGATAAAATTGATACATGACTACATGAAGCAAAATAAGTTAACCAAATACTGCCTTTTTTATTTCATATTCAATTTAAATATTTATTTTCTATAAATAAAGAGTATTAGAAAAAACCATTAATATTCAAATAAATGTTTTTAATTTTTGTTTTTAATTTGAGATGACTCACAGTAAGGAAGCTTCTTGTAATTATTACAGATTATTAATTGCAAAATATCATGCTAAATATTTTCTCACTATTGATAGAAATTAGAAACAATGGATCATTATTAGTATTAAATTACATTATTTTGTTATCACTGAAATTTCATACTTTTGAAATACATATCATAAAACAGAAAGTCTATTTATTTTTAAGTTAATAACTTTCAATAGTTTATTTATAAATAACATATATACTGGGAAACGAATTTATTTTGTTTAGTATTGACTTTTGTAAGAAGCCAGTATGTATTTTGTCTTTATGTACAAAGTATATTTTCTTTATTGTATACATAAATTGCTTTATTTTATATTGTTTTTATGTATATTTTAGGTATTCTATGTGTAAATGTTTTTATTTATTTTATGTTTATGTATATCGTCACTATGTATATTGCATTTACATCGTCCATATATATTATTACTTTGTAAATTTCCTCCATGTACATTGTCTTTATTTACTCCGTCTTATGCATAATACCTTTATTTATATTTTCTGTATGTATAATTTATCTATGTACGTTGTCAGTTTGATCTCTATAGTTATCACATATGTAATGAGTTCAAAAAGCATAGCATACTCAGAAAGCATAATTAAAGAAAAAAAAGTAAAGACATATTTAAATTGATTATAGCAACTGACCCAGTTAGGAAATCGCCTACATTATAAGTAAAATGAAGAGTAAAAAAAAAGGAATTAATCTCCTGTTTTTGAGTAAAACCGTTTTATAAATTTCTGGAAACAATATTGATGCTTTGAAAAAAATATGCAATTCAAAGCATCCACTTAAGCATTAAAAATTTTATTCAAGCTTAAAATATAAAAATTTAAAAAAATGATTTTTAAAGTTTTACAAATTTTATTTCAAATAACAATTTAGTTTTTAAAGAGTTAAATACACCCAATAATAAGGAAAGTTATCCATGGAATTCTGCTATTAAAACAACTTCAAAGATAGCATCAATCCTTTCAAATTCAAAAACACCTGATTTATTTACCACCTCAAGGGCAGATCCCTCGCTAAGCTTTCGGCGAAAAGTCATGCATAAGGAAATCTACACATTCGAATCTAACGATTGTGATGACCTTTCAGTCTTTAGAGAAGAGAGAGTATGTGTACTCAATGCCACGGAATTAAGGAGCAAAGGATTGTATGAGGAGTAGAAAAATCCGCCCTTCATCAATCACCCGGGGAGAAATCACTTTGTTATCTCAAGTGGGGGGATGTATCAGCAGAATCCTCGTGGATTTTTACTTCTGGCAGGATAATAAGAAGAAATGAAGGCGACGCAGCGGCAATTGATTTCTCTGGGATGAGGAAATGGGAAGAAAAGTGTTTCCTCTCTCTCCCAGGGAGAAACTTAGTTATGTAAGCCCTGCCATGACGGAGATTAGTAGCAATCTAGACATCTGGAATTAGAAGGATGTATTTTGAGAGAGGGGCAGAGGAATAACATTTTATACTTTGTGTTCTGGAAGAATTTATTATGCATATGCATAAAGTGGATTCTATTCATCAAAGATAATGATGCAGAAAAAAGAAATTTTAACAAATAAAAAAAATAATGGTAAGTTATGCAATACTATGGCATTTTATAAGATATATTTTAAATTTACATCTTATGAAACAAGTTAGCAACTACTTCAATGAATTAATTTATAGTACAACTATATTCATATATTCCTAAAATACTCACAGGAAACTAATAGTAAAAACCTTATCTAATAAAATAATATATTAATTTTTTTTCCTATTGGAGATTGCTACGTTATTACTTATATTCTTCATTTCATAGGTTATATAAATAAATTTCTTCATGAGAAGAAGAAAAAAACACTTTCCTTCCCATTTCTTCATCGCAGGGAAATCAATTGCTTCTGCGTCAATTCCGTTTATCTGTCTTTTCATATTTCTAATTACCATATTATCACTGATCTTCTTTGTGGCAGACCTTATAATATAAGTTATATTATAACTATTTTTCCCTGAGAGAGTGAAGAGACATTTCCCATTTCTCCATCGTAAGGAAATTAATTGCCTTCGTTTTTTATGTTTTATAAATTACTACATCATTACTTATCTTAAGTTTTTTCATGACGGAGGGACGAAACATATTCCTTCCCATTTTCTTCATCGAAGAGAAATCAATTTCTTATCACATCAATACCTTTCCCTCTTTCTATTACAAATTAGTGCATTAATACTTTTCTTCAAAACAATTCTTATACACCTAAGTTTCTTGAGAAAGAAAGATGGAATTCCTTCCTTGCCTTTTTTTTATTGTAGGGAAATCAGTTGCCGTTGGCAAGCCTTTGTTTCTTCCTATTACTACATTATTACTTATCTTCTGGATAAAAAACGCTGTATAACCAAGTTTTTTATGACAGATATAAGAAACACTTCTTCTCTCATTTCCTCACGTCAAGCCGTAATGTCATCTTCGTATGTTTTCCTTTTCTTATTCCAGATTATTTCATTATTATTTATCTTTTTCATGACAAAGCTTACATAACTAAGCTTTTTCATGAGAGAAAAAACCCTTACCACTCCATTTTTTCATCACCGAGAAATCAATTATCACTGCCTTGCTTTCGTTTCTATTTATTACTACATTATTACCAAATTATTACATTATTACTTATCTTCTTCATGACACAGCTTATATAACTGCTTCTTCATGAGAAGGAGAAGAATCCCTTCCAATTCCATACGCTTCCTGGTATGGAAATTAATTAGAATTCCATCGTCTTCCTTTCTCTCTATTACTATAGTATCATCAGATTACTATGGTGCTTATCTTCTTTGTGACAGAGCTTATATAACTGTCTCTTCACGAGGGGGAGAAGAATCATTTGCCGTACCATTTTCTTCATCACAGAGAAATCAATTACCAATGCCTTGCCTTCATTTCTACTTGCTGGCACATTATCAGCAAATTACTACATTATTACTTATCTTATTTGTGATATATATTATAAAATTAAGCTTCATCATGAGAGAAAGGAAAAACACTTATCTTACTATTTCTTCATCGTAGGGTTGTCGATTGTCGTTGCGTTACTTTCGTTTCTTCTTAATATTCTACCACAAATGAAAGTCCAAGAAGATTCAGCTATATTTGACGACAAACTTGACATAACATATTCATTTCTCCCCGGATGATTGATTAATTGCGTATGATTTCTTTTACTCATTCAATTCTTTTTTTAAGTCCATCGAATTGGGTACTTATCTCCCAAGAAGTAAAAATTCACACTTTTTTCAAAACATTTTTTTTTTTTTTACATTTTTTTCATTTTAAAAAATTACATTTAACTGGTATATTTTGATTTCATTAATATTTTATCAATCAGCTTGGTGTAATTTTTAAAAAAATAATTTTATTGAATTTTTCAAAATATGCATCATAAAAGTAATCGCGTATCTTTATTATACTCTATCTTCTCAGATAGTCACATCACAATCTTAATTTTGAGTTATTTGTGTATGATTACTAGTTGAAATGTTAACATGAAACCTCATTTCAAGATATAATTGAGTTACAGGTTTTTTTTTAATTTTAAAAAGTCATTGACATTTGTAAAAAAAAATTACTGGTTAGGTTTTGTTTGCTTCTTCTGGTTTTGAGTCTCTTCAAATCGAAAATATGTAAAACAGAATAAAAATCAATATTTGGGATGCAGAAATTAAATAACAAGAAAAATCTGCTTATGTTCTCATATTTTATCTTTTTTCAGTTCTTGAATACTTCATTATTTAATCAAGAAATTCAAAAAGTCTTCAGAACATTCAAAAACACATTTTTATAATAAAGAATTAATTAATATTGTGTAAGAAATATGACTATTTTTAATAATCATATCAATAATAATTTTAATAATCATAATCAGCTTAATGTAATTTTTTTAAAGATATAATGAGACTTTATTGCATTTTTCAAAATATGCATCACAAACGTAATCACATATCATTCACAATTTTTTTCGCCCATTTCGATTCGTTCTTTAACTGAAAGGGAACATGCAATCATGATTAGCCTGATCTTGACTAATAATACCTGATTTCCAAGAGCATAATTTCAACTGAAAATTATTATTATTGATTTGAAAAATAATGATTAATTTCTATTTTGAGACAAGAAATATAATTTTTTTTAAAAAAATTACTCTGTTAAGTTTTTACATAGTTCCCTATCATATAAGTTATATTTAGAAAAATAAACTCCTGACACTATCATTTTAACTGACATTTCTTCATATTTCTAAGATTTCAATTGATCTGGTTTGAAAATCACCCAGTCAGATGGCTAAAAACCACGGTCATACTAAAGCTTTTAACAGATCGAATACAAATTGAAAATGTGCGTAATTAGAAACATTTGAAGGGGTTTGAAGGATTTTTGGATTCGAAATTTTGGATTGTTTAGCATAAGTTTAATGAAACTGTTGCATAACATTGTAAAGTTACAATTCTTTTTTTTTTCATTACTTGTGATAATATCGTATTCCCAGAGACTAAGGAGGCAGATTATTATTTCGTAAGGTTGCATTCAACATCTTAATTTTAGTAATTTTATTCATTATTTGCAGAAAAAAATCATTAATGTCCTGAGAATAATGCAAAGTAGTGTGGCATTGAGTATTGAGGACTATAAAATTTACCTTTCCCATTCCTGATAATTAGCATTTCCAGCCAGCTGTGTCACCATTTGTTGCAGTCCTAAATTGTAAAATGCCTCCAGATTGTCAGATGGGGAATCTTTTTTACCTAGTGGTCATCGCATCTGGTCATTAGTGATGTCCAGCTGAAGAACTACATTTGATCGTTTAAGAGAAAATTTATTGCACGTTCAAGGGGAAGGAGTGTCAAAACAACTGAATGCTAAATTTACCTATTGTGAAGGGATAATAATAAACACGTGTTTCAGAACAATCAGTTAGGAGGATGCATCATTAACAGATACTCGTTATCAGCTAGTACTTACAAAGGGAGTCATTTTTCTGAACAACTATTGGGCAATAGACTGTTCAAGTGTACCAATGTGAAATGAGAAGCGGAGATTGGACAGAAATAAAATCCGGATGTTTTTTTTTTTGAAAGAGAGAGGGTGAAAACTATTTGGGTTGCGGACTGCTGAATTACGCTATAGTGGGTGAAGTTCGGTGGATTCCTAAACCAACCGCTAGAGCAAAAGTGTTAACTAGCAACCTATGAATTTCTGATGGTGTTATTTGCCCAAATCGATGGATAACTTATTTCACGATAAGCCTTCAATCTTCGATTATTTTGCAAATATCGCCAACTTACAAATGGTGCAAATATCAAATGTTTTAATCTAGAACAAGTTGTTCTTATGTACAAATATGGCTGTAAATAAATGAATTGCCTGAAATTCTACTCTCTTATTTAATCATTCAGGATCAAGAAATTACAGGATAAAAATGTATTATTACGTTTATGGGTAAAAATACTTTCCATTTGATTTTATGAATATTGTAACAATTGGTTGCTATATCTTGGGGAAAACTAAATGTACAAGGTTATTAGAACTAAAAATAAAAGTTGATTTAAACTATATTTTAAGCCCTATATTATATTTAATGTAATGAGTGCAGGAAGAAGGAGCTGTCAACAACAGCAAATACATTTCATTTAATATATTTTTAATGTAGAAAATTCTCGTGAGTTTAGAAATGGAATAAATATGTATAAAAAACCTAGTTTTCAATAGTTATTTCATATTTTTTCAATTGGTTAAACATAATTGTGTTGATATGCAAAAATAGGCATGACGTATAGAAAGGTATTTTAATAATTTAATTTTCATTTTTTTAAATAATACTTAAAACTCTGTTTAAAATAAATATTTTCTATACACAGCATTATCTGTTTTATTTGGAGAAGTCTGTTCCTCTATGGTATTCTTCAAGAATATGGCTTCAGCATTATTGTAGTCCAACTATTATTTCCTCTTTTCAACTACGCATTTTTCCTAGCAATACGTTTTCAAATAATCTTACTAGATATGGAGGCTTTTGTATGCGGTTAAAAAAACACTTCGCTACAAAGAATTCTTAAATGCTGAAGATTTGATAAGCGTATTATTATGGCGATGAAAAATTCAACAATGTTGCATGATAATTCAGAAGTATTTATTTCAGGAGTTTATTTTTGTATTTTAACAGAAATTATTTCATGCAAGCTCTAAGACCGTTTTTTTTATTTTATGCCTATAAATTCATTCATTATATTCGTATTTTCAATAATATCTAAATTTTTTCTAAATGTCCTTTTTCATCATGAATTGTGTTTGCAAATAGGGATTTTTTAATTTTTCATCATTAATAATGATGCATAATAACAAGAAATATTAATTCCAAAAATGCATTTTTGTATTTTACTAGAAGTCATTTCATGTAAGCTTTAAGACAGTTATTGCAATTTATGTTTATAAAATATTCATTACATTTATATTTAACTCTGTGATAAAATATTTTAGTACTTTTAATTACGAATTTTATTTCCTAATGCAGATTATATTTTACTTTTTATACTAATAAAGTTGCAGGAAATGCCAGAAGTGTTTGTTTCAACACTGCATTTTTGTAATTTACTAAAAGTCATTTCATGCACGCTTTTAGGTAATTATTGTATTTGAAGTTTATAAAATCATTCATTGTATTCGTAATTTAAAGAATATATACAAATTGCATTGAAATAATTTAGTTATTTTTATTATTCGGAATGAAAATTATTTTTCACTTTTTATACGAATATTTTTGCATTTTAGTACAGAAGTATTTATTTCAAAAGTATATTCTTGTATTTTATCAGAAGACATTTTAATGTAGCTTTAAGATATATATTTATTGTTTTTAAAGATTATGAAATCATTTATTCTATTCGTATTTCAAATAATATAAAAATTTATGAAAAGAAATTTTAGTTCTTTTTATTAGATTTTTTATACAAATTTTACTTTACAGATATATTTATTTATTTTACTATTTCAGTATAGATTCAACATATCTTTTATGCTTTTGCATTCAGTTTTGAAGCATACAATACTTGCTGCAATTGCATTTTTAATATCATAACACCTTTTTTTTTGAAGTTGAAAATTGTTTTCTTGAAATAAACTTGCATTTAATATCCATTTACATATACTAGTTACTATTCAGTCAATATAGAACGCATTGAAATTTCTGTTTGCATAAGATGTGGTATAATTTCGTATATCAATAATGTTCTTCTAATGATGACTTTCCAGAACAAAATATAACTATATAAAAATTTACTGTTCATAATTTTTCCACTTTATAAAAAACTTATTCAAGTAATATATACCTCAAAGAAGCATTTATGAAATTGAAAGTATATGTATATGTCTTAAATTTTAGAAATTAAATATTGATAAGATATTGAAGTGGATGTTTTGTATATCACTTCTGACACACCATTTGCATCTTTGTTTCCCTCACAACAAAATATGAATCCATTGGGGTATTTGCGCATAGTTTCGAATCTTGTCGGCTTTCAAAATGTAGCAAAGTCGTGGTCGAAGTCAGAAAAGACACTTTGAAATTTTAAGTTTAATTTTAAGTTCAGCTTTGTTTCCATCCAGTAGGCAATATTTATAAACAGGCACAAGCGTCTAGCACAACAGATTACAGAACGAGACAGAGTGGAATTAGGGAAAGCTTATAAAAATTTGTTTAATGTGTTTATATATAGTGAGATTTTAATAGGGATTTCTTAAACGTATCAATCATAAGTAAGAGCATCATCTTAAGGATCTTTTAAAAGAATTTGTTTAGCCAGACAGTATTTTATCGCTTCATTCGGAGTGTGGGAGCCGCTAACTAAAGCATTTTAATATAGCTTTTGTTGTTTTAATTAAATAGACAAAATGAAATGGGATCACAAAATAAGAGAATATTTTAGAATGAAGTTAATATGGGCTAATTTAAGACAATATTGGAAATTAATTAAGTTTAAACTAAATTTCTAGCTATCATTATATATATATTTAACATACACTTTCAGAAAAGAAATCTTAAATATTATATTAAGATTTCATTGATTTCTTCTGCATAATAATTTGTTTCAGTTAGCTTCGCATAAAAATTTTAGACTTGAACAAACTTGATATTTTAAAATCATGAAAAAATTCTCCTTGACTAAAATATTTAATAAGTTTATTCTGTTTTTTTAAAAAAATCCTGAATAATATAAATTATATTATAAAGGAATGATTCGAAAGAAGTTGGAAAGTACTTTATGAAAAAAACTAAGACCATCATAATTTTGTCGACATACAATCAAAAACATACATAATATTGTTTGATTTTACTGTTTTTTAAGTTATTAAGATTCTCGCTTTAAAAATGCTTTTAATACTAGGAAAATATTATACTCCCCAAATGTTCCAGAAACTGAGGGTAATATATTTTGAATAATAAAACCCAGATTGTATTTTCTGATTATCAAGAAAATTCCGTCTTATTTATTCTTCAAATATATACCTCACATATATTTTTTCTTTGCAAAAAAAGAATTAATCTGATTAAGGAGAATATATAAGACAATTTCCCTTATCTTAGAGCAAGATTTTATAGATGTTGCATAATTTGGTGAAAAGTCCTGTTTGTATAATTTCAATTGGGAAAAAAACTAATAAAGAAGATTTTTTAAAAAAGATAATTAATTTTTAAATTAAATTACGAAAATCCCGAGAAGCTGATTAGATTAAGAAGATATTTTTAGGCTAAGAATTTAAAAATGTTGATATATTTTATTTTTTATAATTTTGTCAATTTACATTTTTCAGGTATTTCGGTGAAACCTCGTTAGCTTGAGATAAGAAAGTGATTTATCTCCGGAAGAATGGTAAAAGCAGAATTCTTCTACAGTTCTTCCAGCAAAAACTCGTTTGGGTCTTAATTAAATCACGTTGAGTACACATACACTCAGCAGTCTGAAAGGTCAACTCATTCGCTGTTTTCAAGTCTGTTAGAGTGCATAGATTTTTCTTTTCTGTCTATTTTTGATGAGAAACTTTTTGATATTTTTCTATATTTCTCTTTAACATTCCCAGTTATTATATGCCTCAAAACTTTATTGATATTTCTGTTTTAGCTTCAATATTTTTCTTTTGTTTATTATAAAATAAGGAGCAACAGTTCAATCAGAGCAGCTTTGATACATTTTATCGCAATTTTTAGAAAGCAATATTAATTTGAATTTATGGAATGACTTAGAATCAGTATTTTATCATGCCAGTAATGTATCATGTCATTTTTCAAAAGAAAATTTTTAATTATGCGTATCAGGTTTGCTAAAATACCTTCATTTTAAAAACAATGCAACATTTTGTACTTTAAAAATGCACACTTATGTATTTTTTTTTATCCTTAACTGTTTACGAATCTCTATATTACTATTTTTCTAATTTATGATTTAAACAGTAATTTGAAACTATCATTATATCTCAGGACAAAGTCATTTCTATGACAATACATGTTAAAAAATAATTGGTTTTGTTTGGTTTGGTTTAAGGCTTTATAGCACACGAACCAATATGAAGATCATACTTCGCTAAACAAGTTTATTTCTAATTCAAAGTAATTGTAACTTCTCGTTGGGTGTTTTAATTTTAAAAAGATTTCAGGAAGTTAGTTTATATATTTCCATTATTATATTTTTTTAAAAACTTCATTTAGTATTGATACGCAGTGGTTATGAATGCCTAGATTTATCATTTAAAGGACGAATTAGTCTATTCTTTATTGAATTATCCACAATATCCTAGATATTTACAAATGGATAAAGCTATATTTTTAAAGTATACACTTTAGATTCAATTCACATCCATACCAATATTTTATTATTTCAAAATTCATAGTTTTACGTATATTAGAAAAAGGAATGAAAAGTAAGAATTTACATTTTTGTTACAATTTATTGCTTTAATTTCATAAAATTAAACTATAGAAGTCTTGAGAATTTTCACGTTTATGGTAATAATGCAAGATAAGGACTTCGTAGCAAAGAGTGATAACATTTCATGCTGGTGGCTAGACGAATGAATGTCATAGTAGTGATGTCATTGATACTTGTCCTTGATGCCCTTGAAAGAAGGATAAACCAACAAGATTTGCAATGATATAATAAAAATCTAGACTTCTATATCCAAAAAAAGACTATGTTGAAAAAGAGGATATATTTATTACTGAAAAGCAATTGAAGCATTTAGGAATTTTCAATAAAAATAATATTTGAGTTTAACATATCATTAGACGTCTATATCCGAAAAAAGCAGACCATGTTGGAAAAGAGGATATTCGTTATTTAAGTGCTGAAAATCATTTGAAGCATTTAGGAATTTTAAATAAAATTAAAAGTTTGGTTTAAAACAAAATCGATTTACGTCCGTCATTAAAAGCGTGCTTGAAAATCTCCAATATGTTTACTAATTGTAAAAAAAACAATTCTGTTAAATTTTACAGGTAATCGCTTACACAAAATTATTGAATATAGCAATCCAGAAAACAAATAATTTAACAGCCTTAGTGATGATTCTCTAATAGCATCGAATTAGTATCATGAATAAAATTTTTATCTGATAGAGCATATATTTTCATGTTTATATGATTTTTAAAGGGTTGTTTCTTACTCTCACTCAAGGATATAAAAAATTATTTTTGCTGGATGCTTATGAGTAGGCAGTTTCGTTGAATGTATAATTAAGATCAACTTTAATAAATGTTTCGATGGTAGACGTGCTTCATCATCACAACTACCACCCAAGTTTGCGTCATTCAGTTTTAATTGAAATCTTTTTCTTAAATTCATCTAAGAGAGTAACAATAAACTCAAAGTAGGAGGCAAGTAAGTTTCACTTAATATTTGCCACAGAAGAGGGCAGATTCTTCTGTGCACAAAAAATTTCACAACATATTAAGTATACTAAATTTTTTGAAGAATCCTTCTTAGATTTTGAAATTCTTCATAGTTTATATTCCCATTATATTAATAAGCTACCATTGAAAATAAAGAAAAATATCATTTACTCTTAAATTGCCTTTATATTATCTTCGAAATTTTCCTATTAATTTTGATTGAGTCAATAATAAAATGTTTAGAGTATTGATATTTTTAATCCAACGATTTAAGATAAAACATTTAATAGCGAACTTTATTTGCCACGCGTTCACTATTAATGCTTTTCATCGCTATTCATTTGCCAAGAATGTGTTAACAAATTTTTGCATTTGAAAAATACTGAATCAAGTTGATTAAAGTGAAAATTTTAACCTTTTGGGGGATTTCTGCACAGATTGGAATGATCTTTCCATAATAGCTGTCTTTTTACCAGGATTTAGTGTACAAAACTAGGATAAGCATGACAACAAGTACCTCGTATACCATCTCCTTTATGAATTGACGAAATAAAAAGGTAAATAGATTTAAAACTGGGAAACTCTGAGATGTAAAATAGAATATGAACATTTAGATTTAGCTTTTAGTAAAAAAAATATGTCATTATTAAAAAGAGATATACTTAACATTTAACTAGGGAGGTCAAATTTTGAGGCTCAACTGGGGAGGTACGGTCTAAGAGACCGCATTTTCTTTACACACAAATTACATTTTCTAATGAATATATCAGTATGAAAATTGGTCATTATATTCTGTATCATTTTCTTGATATATAATTATTTTTAAAAGTTTTTGAAAATGTATTGTTGTTGAAAAAAGTAATAGCGTTGGAACATACATTTTATACTCAAATTACGTCTTACAACAAATAGTATCGTTGGAAAAACATAACTTTTTACTTTTAAATAATATTTATTTTTCCAGTATGCAAAGATATATATAAAAAATGTAAGGAAAGATTCAAAATTATATCAAAAATTTAAAAAAATGGCAAAAGGTAAAAATGATCCTTTTTAAATTGGTTTGTGTGATTTTTATAGCACGGTTTTCTAGAGCATTGTAAACATACAGGTTAAGAATTAATATAAAAATTTGCCTATAAATTATCTCTATATATTTCTCTTGAGATATTAATATATTTTATTAATTTTTCAGAATGCATTATCACTAGAAAAATTAATTATGTTTGAACATACATATCAGAATTAGTTGAATGCGAACTTCCTTCGAAAAACTCGTCTATACAATTATCCTTATCACTAAAATCACTTTTTGCTTCATTTCAAAGTGTCTGGAGCACTGCTTTATAACAGGATCTGTAAATTAGATGATATTTCCAGGTCTAAGTTTTAGCGCCATCTGCTAAGCCTTGTTTATCACTGGGACTGTAAGAAGGAGTAGGTTTTAGAGATCAGGCTTAAAGGAAAAGAAATGAATTATTTTAAAATTCGTCCACCGAAACATGTTGAAAGCAGGCACATGTATTGAAGGTCACAAAACGTAAAGCTACAGGGTAAATCGATACAATTAAGCTAAAAATATATATGGGTTGATCGAAGGTCCATTGCTATTGGTCTCACAGCCACAGTTATGGGTTAAATAAAAATGCTAACCCAATCCATCATACCTTGCTATAAGATGAGCACTCACCGCCAGACGGGACAAGTGCAGTAAAAATACAAGCAGATGAAACCAGTATATCGAATGGGAAAAGATTGAAAGGGTCAAAAAGTGAGAGAAAACCTTTCAAGAACATTCTGACTTTCATTTCATGTCATTAAACGTAATTGTATTGAGAGCAGTCATGTTTCCCAGAGGAAGATGCGAGATTCATGTATTATTTTAGGTAACAGTAGACTATTTTCAATCTTTGATGCTAAATTAAGTTTGGTTCTGCGTGCTAAAAAATGTACCCTCTCATATTTTGTTACAAAGATTGCTATCACAATTTATTGTTCAAATAGGGTGGGATTCACAACAAAACCCCCTAATTTTAAAAACATCGAAACTGATGCCGATTACCGATAGCTATGAATGTATATAACAGTAAAACATCAGTTTTATGAAAATAAAATATTAGAAAGGTGTTCTTAAAATATTAGGAATGGTCTAGACAATACTATAATCAAAAGGGTGATATGCATTTACTTTTTATACAACATAGCGATGAACGGGATTTTAAATAACAGATAATCTAAAAAAATCAATAAATTACTTCCCTGATATCGAAATTTCTTCAGATAATATGGTACACGTCTCTTATGAAAAATAAAATCCATGATTATTTTTAGCTTAAATCATATGCGTATATTCGATGAAATAGCTGATCTTTCCAAGATATTTTTTCTGTGCACTTTTTATAAGCACTTAGCAATTTTTTAATCATATTCCAGCTATGCAAATGCTGAAAAATGTGATAAGTACTTTCTCTGATGAGTAATACTGCACAAAAATAATCCTTAAAAATTAGAGAAAAAATCTTTTTGATATTAGAGGCTTTAACTTGGAAACTGAGAAAAGTTCCCATGAGACATCTTTTAATTAATAAATGGGAATGAATTTTTCTCGGGTAAAAAATAATCCTATAGTCCCCAAGTTTTATCGGTTCTTAGGCGTAATGAAGATGATCTTATGATGCTGCTCACTTGAGTATTATGTGACGTAAAAAAGCAGGAAAAATTTTTAATCATTCTCATACTGTCGTCGTTTTCATCGATGTTAGTTTTAATTAGAGAAGATTCTGATTTTTAATGATGTTTCTACGGCAAAATTAGAAACCACGTCTCACATGAGTTTGGCCTTTTTTAATGAGCAATACAAACCACCAGGGAAATTTTAGTAAATTAAATGAGATAAAAAATATGTTGAAAAATTAAGAAGTAGTTCGTGCTTGACTCCAATTACTGGTAGGGGGTTGTTTGAGCAGATTTTTACTAAAAAGCATAGCACCATAAGTAATTAGAGATATTGTTCGTAAAATTTTATTTTATTTCAAGTTGTTAGAGAAAAATTAATGAAGCTTTAGATAGAAATTTGAGAAAGGGCAGCGTTGACAAGGAACGTGCATGTTTTACAAATTTTTAATGAATTTAATTTTGTTAAAGAGGATCTGATTTTTAAAAAAGTACTTACAGTCACTGACGCTTGAAATAATGTAATTAAAAGCATAACAATTCGGAAAAGTCGAAAGAATTGCTGGGGATTTTTTTTCAAATAAAAATTGAGACTTTTCTTTGTAGTTGCATTTGCATTTAATGAAATAAGAACTAATATACTTGGTTTCATTAATAAAAAAATATATTTTAAATAGGTAATAAAATGCATGTATTTGTTTTTAACATAATTATTTCAAATAAAAATTAGTATGTGCAATTCCCGGAGGTCTAAATGTATCAAAACCAATAGATTTGATTTTAATTCAGCATGATAAAAAAAATCCAATTTTTTTATACTTTTACAAGTAGCTAACATGTGTATCATATATCTCATATTATAAAATAAGATTTAATACATAGAAAATATGTTTATATATAAAAAAGCTTTAAAAAATCATTTATTCATTTTCACATAACTGATATGTATATCACATTACCACATATTACAAATTATTTCGGATTAATTGATTTTTTTTTTCTTTAAAATGACAAAATCCTAATTCGGCACTTGATATTCAATTAGGTTACAAAAATATATTGCATTACAAAAATATAAATGAATTGTTTTAGTATATTCGTTTCTTTTTCTTGCACTCTGTACATCTGTTTAGCCTTAGCAATAAGGAATACTTAAGAATGCCGTATTATTAAATTTTATAATAAATTCCAATTGTTGCATCAAAGGAATTAAAAAAAATTAAATCCCCTAAAATTAACCGTAATGTACACATTCCTAAGAACATTTTGTGGCACTTTCATCCATAAGATCAGTAGAATGTAAGGTTAGAATCCCAAATTTAATGCTAATTATTTTTTTAAACGAATGGTAAGGGACTTGGTTTATTTAGAAACATTTTGCAATATGCGTTTGTATTCTGACTACATCTATTTGCTTCTGGTTGTGAAATACGATTCTTAAAAATGTTTATCCAATTTTGATTGGAAGAAAGCAAGAAAAAAATGTCTGATGAATGCTCTTCCTCTTATATTAAATACCTTAAATCAAAATATAAGATAAATTAAGAAAATGAAGACTTTTAATAAATTATTAAAAAAAGAAATTAAAAATCCGAATCCGAATTAAAAATCCCTAACTCACAATTATTTATTGGAAAATCAAATTGAGACAACATTCCATATAAGTCTGGTATTTCCATTTTTTTTTCGGATATATATAGTTAAATTAATTTTTCCACTGAATTTTTGACATTTAAAATAGTGTCCGAATTGCTTTCTGAATTCAGAGTATAAAATTATTTTCATTATAATATTCACAATTTTCTTCTTTTTGAATAATCGGTGATTTTAGTTTTTAACTTATAAAATATTTGGATTTGAATTCCTCGAATTCCTGACAGAAAAATCTAACATTTTTTTAAAAATTGAATTCTTAAATCGAAAATTACTATATTAATTTATATATGGTGTGCATTCGATTTCATTATAATTGTCTTTCAGACTACTCGGTGTAAATAAGTGGTAAGTCATAAATACAATATTTGATATATTCTTTATTACATGTATTTGCGTCGAAGGGATTCGATATTTTATCATGTTAAATGCCTTATCTGTAAGAAATGTTTGAAAGGTTTCTTTCGATTACTGAGCGATGTTTCGCAAAGTTTTTGAATTCTGATGCATCTATTTAATGTTGCTTCTAAAAGATGATTCTTATATTTATCCCAAGCAAAAAAAAAAAAATGCCGGAAATGCACTTCCTCTTGTAATAAATAATTTAATTGAAAATGTAATATAAACTGATGAAATGAAGACTCCAACATTGATCATCGAAAGATTTTTAATAGGTTAATTAAAAAAAGGAAGATTCCTCATTAAAAATAACAAACTCACAATTACTTATTGGAAAATGCAACTGAGAGACTATTCAAATAACCTCAAGTAATGTCATTTTGTTCTAGAACCATATTATTAAATTGAATTTTCCGCCGAATTTAGTTATTTAAAATAATGTCCAAATTCTTGAAAAGATATTTTTATCTGATTGCATAGCATAACAAATTTTTCTTAAATATATTGATATTTCTGTACTTTTTGGATATTCTGAGGTTTCAATTTTTAACTTTATATATCTGTGGATTTAAACTGCCTGGAATATTTGACTGTACAGTTTAACATATTTATGAAAATGGAAATTATTTAATTGAAAAAATACTATATTATTGTACTATTGCGTTTAATCGGCTTTATTTAGTTTTTCTTTGAGACTACATAATGTAAAAAAATGATATTGTTATAAATGCCAATTTTAATATCATATTCTCTACAACAATTTTTGCGATGAAGAACTGTAATAAATTCAAAATATAATAAATATTTAATGCTTACCGAAATATACTATTTGTTGCAAATGCTAAGGACTAATGTAGAAAATGCTATTCGACTAATTAGTGACCTATTGAAATATTTTAGAGTGTACGTTTTCGAATTCTGATGCATTTATTTAATGCTGCTTCTGAATGATGATTCTTAAAAAAATTATCCAATTTTGATTGGAAGAAATCATGAATTTTTTTCCATAAATGATCTTCCTCTTATAATAAATTTCTTAATTGAAAATGCTGGATAAATTAAAGAAATAAATGCATTATCATCATTGATCATCGAAAGATTTTTAATAGATTAATAAAAAAAGAAAATCCTAATTAAAAATGACAAACTCGCAATCCTTTATTGGAAAATGCAATTGAGAGATTTCTTTATTCAGAGCCGTAATGAATACTGCCACGAGCAAACAGTAATTTCGTTTCGCATCGCTAATAATCGCTCCCAGGAAGACAGAAAAATTACGCATTTTAATATTTATTCTCTCTTCTAAAATTTACAGCTACAGTTAAGGCACCCTAACTTAAAATACTTCCATTTTCTTTCTCTGAGCAATAAAATTAACAAATAGCTAAAGTCAACTTGCGCAATTTGTTCACATTAATGTTCTCAAAAAAACATTTTCCCGTTTCCTGCAGGAACAAAAGCTTCATTTACACAGTCGAAATGTTTATGGAAAATGTGTTTTTAGGGCTGCCACAGATTTCCACTTCCATAATATCTCACGTTATGAGAGCCATTCGAAAATTAAAGCATCTTCCTTAAAATTGTTTTAACCACGCAAAAGCACAATGGAGTCGGAGAGTGTCGCGAATATTGCGCCATAAACAGTAATTTAGTATGTTTATGACTTTTAAAGGTCCACATGTAATCACTGAAATGGAATTTTCTCTCATTCTGTTTTTGAAAAGTGCTAAATATTTCACCATTCAGAGTTGAAATGTATTATTTGTAATTGTGTGGTTGTGGAACAAATATACTTGCAATTTTCCAATAATGTTCTGGAATACAGTTTAATTCGAAATTTTTTCTTGATCAACATTAACAAGTAAACATTAAATAAATGATACATTATAAATTTTTATATTTTTAGAAATTTTAGAATAAAATGGAGATGTGTTTTTTTTCGTATTTATATATAAAATTAATTGAATAATTCTAATTTGAATTTTAGAAATTTCTCCTCTATACAACTGATAACTAATACTTTTGAGGTTATTTGTTTAGAAACCTGCATGTAATTACTTTAATCCACAATACCCCAGCAAAGTTATTATTCACACAATATATTTTTAACTAATTAATAGAAATCTATTAAATTCTAATTGATCGACATTAGTAAGTAAAATAATAATAGAATATAAAGTTTTAAATTAATTTTAGAAAATGGCAGTCCTTTTTGTATTTATGTATTTTAATTTGCAGTTATAAAAGAAAAAAATATATACAAACACCAAAAGTAATAATTAATTATTATTGTATTTTCTTATTCTTACAAGATACTTCCAGATACTACTAGATACTTCCCTGATTACTATTATTTTTTTCATGTGCAAACGTTTACAGAGGAATCTGAATATAATCATATTAATCCATAATAATTAGACGAAGTTAGGGCTCACTAAATATCTTTTGGACCAAATAATAGAAGTCAATATTTTCTACACATTTTAGGGGTAAATAATTCTAAATCTTTTAGACGTAAATATTTCAACATCTTTTAAAGTTAAATATTTCAACAAAATTCTGTATTGATCAAGATTAATTAAGAAAATAATAATGGATTATAAAGTTTCAGGTTATCTTTAGAAAATACCTGTGTTTTTTTTTCTAATTATATAGGAAATTCTATAATTATAATATATTTTTCTCAATATAAGGGATAGTTTTTTTTTTCTTATTGCTATTATTTACAAAGAAATCGGAATATCATAATACTAATCCTTAATAACCAGATGAAATTGACTTGAATCAACATTCGATAACTTTTGTGACATAACTTGTAATTTTTTGCAGCACCATATAATTAGGACGATGCCTGAGCTAGCGCAATTATAAATTTTTCGGCATTTTAATGTTAAGTGCATTACACTTTCATCTAAGGCGGCTGTTCGGTAGGATTAGGTAAGAATCCCTACTATCGAATCCTACTGCCTCGAAGTCGAATCCCTACTATAATGGTACGGAAGTCTTCAATACCTTAAAGTATTGTATTATCCCTCTTTCTTTAGTTCTTTGAAACCAAATCTTAGTAAAAAATATGAGACAGACAACAGAATTGGAAGACGAGGATGTGGAAACAAAAATATGCTGTATTGGAGAGATTGGAATATATTCTGAAAAAACACTAGGATTAGTGCATTAGTGAACGCATTTCTACTTAAATATTGGATAATTAAGTACTCTCGTTGTTAACAGCATAACAGTATTAGCATAGTCATTAAATAATCCCCAGTCCCTTAAAAATGTTCATTAAGAGATGGTACTGCATTATATTGTGATATTTAAGAGTGAATGAGAAATAAAACTTTTATTATTACTTGCAAATTTCAAAAATTATCAAATGCAGCTGAACTAAAATTTAATAGTGTTGGATCAAAATAGTGGAATAACTAAAATTAAAGGCTAAAAGTATCTTTTGGCAATATCACATAAAAATTCATTAGAGCATTTCACAAAATACATCTCCTTTATTTTTTGATTGTATATTATACCTATCCTTTGGAAAAGAGATTGCATGTGTTTCATTTTTTTTTATCAATAATAAATTAAGTTAAATTTAAAATTTGTATTTTAGATTAATAATTTCAGACAAAGTAATCCTAAAACCCTTATTTAAACAAGAGTAAATATGATAAAGAAAATTATTCTTTTGATTTCTACAATTCATATCCATTTTCCTAAAAAAACCACTTATTAAATTATAATCTGTGTAGAAAATGAAAATGATATCTTCTTTATTTGAAAAATAAAATATATTGAACTGTTTAGTCTTGAAAAGTATTTATAACAGAAATAATGTATTTATGAAGTCCATACTATTTTTTCATATATTATAAACATAGTGAATCTTATATATTTGTTAAGTTTACCAGATTACAAAAAATACACCTATAACAAAGTAAAAATATTTATTTCCATTTTTTTCCAAGCTAATTCTCCAATACCAATCCCCCACTTACGCACACACACACACACACAGATAGATAGATAGATAGATAGATAGATAGATAGATAGATAGACAGACAGACAGATAGATAGACAGACAGACAGACAGATAGATAGATAGATAGATAGATAGATAGATAGATAGATAGATAGATAGATAGATGGGATCTTTTTTGTATATGCTTTCATTGTGTTTTTTTGTACCATTTTATTCTTTTAGAGATAATGGAAAAGAATGAAAGAAAAAGAAATATTTAGTCTAATCATAAATTAATAACAATTTTTTTCTTGCATTACTCATTCTTATATAAATTGACAAGATGTAATGTTTCTTTACATTCGCATTCAAAAACTTGCTTCCATCTGATAATTACTTGCACTTTGCGTTCTTTCTCTTAAGTATTTTTTTATCGTAAAATAATATTTTTTAATACATTTTTCAATTCATCTTTGAGCTCATAATTAAATGAAAACATTTACTCATTTTTTTCATTAAATCCAAAAGTGGATCATGGAATTACATAAAGAAATTGCAAATGGCAAAAAGTGAAAAATCAATTATTTTCTTATTTTGTAATGTTTATTTGAAAAAAAACAAGACTTTTTTTTACAAATTTAATATTTTATCGCGAATATAATTCATTTATTTTTTCGTAAAATTTTGAGTGAATACTGAACAAAAATAAAAAGTTTGCTTTAATTCTTTTTGAAATATATAATGATGTTTTAACAGTTTATATTACCTCTTTTTATCATAATGGAATTATTTTTGCAAGTACTAAGCTTGAGAATATAATTTTTATTTGAACGACAAAACAAAAGTTCGAGTAATTAAGTGGTTATTAAATTTCGATTATTGTCATAAAATATCAAAATATAGGACACTTAAAGTTAATAACACAATAAAAATGCAATTCTAAAATATATAAAATTTTTCATATTAAATTCTTCGTGTGCCCTGCATATCATTTCTGCTATAGAAATATTGAAATACATAAAATATAAACAAATTCCAAATAGTTTATATGAAATTATATGCCACATTTATAGTAAAATGTTTATCAACCTATTATAAATTTTTACCAAAGCAACTTTTAAATAAAAATTTTATAATAAAAATCTATAAATCATAATATAATTTTCAAAGCATTTTTTTCTGGTTTTTAAATGGAATCTAACAGATTTAAGCTATTGCAACAGTTAAATAATTTTTTCCATTCCTTTTTTTTTTGCATTTTTAAGAGGAAAATGTTGACGGTTATTTGAAAGTAAAAAATCAAATACTGATAAATAATTTTACAGTCTGGTAAAGTAATAGGAACCAGAGAATTCAACCTCAATCCCTACACTTTGATCCTTGTTATAGTAAATAGTCCTTTACAGATTGTCATACCCAGTGCTAACTTATGCGCTGAGTGTTTGTTAAAGTTTCAGTATTGAATGTGGGATTATGCCTACTTTAATCTTAAATGATACAAATTGAATTTTCTACTTATGTTTTGCCACTGATTTTAAAAATATTTTTTCTAACATGAAATTAGAAAGATTTCAACACTAAGTGAAGCTCAGTTTACATACCAAGCGTTTAGCTTATTTTAATTTCTCTAGGTTTAAAATCAAAATTTATCTGAAAGTAGAAAAAGTAAAAAAAAGTCCAAATAGTTTTAAAAATATTTGAAACATTTAAAAGAACTTAGTTAAAATTAGTCAAAATTAATTTAATCATGATTCTGCACACCATTAATTAGAATTTAAATAAGTTTTTAACCATTCTTTGTAAATTTGAAATTGGACTTATTAATATTTATCAATTCATATAATGCATTCAGTTATAAACTGTAAAGTATTGTCAAAAAATATCATACAATTTTGTTATGTACAAATGAACACTTTTGAAATATTTATGTGCACATGGATTATTATATTTAAAATAAGCTTTTTATGCTTTACAGAGAAGTTGGATTCATTTCTTTGTAATTATTTTAGAATTCAAATATTTATATTTCTGATCCTATATCTTGTTTCAGATATTTAATAACCATATTCATTTTGAAATATCGGGAACAATGCAAATAATTATATTAATTTTGATAATTAATACTACAATTAACAATGCATTCATACACACTATTAAATACTGAAGCAGTGAATAAATTCTTAATATAACTGCATTATCGCCATATTTTAGGTAAAATGTATTATGATTCTTCTGTTAGAAATAAATAAACCTTTTTAAAGTTTTTCAAAAAAAATATGAAAACTAAGCTTACTTCTTATTGAGAGTAGAACATATTTTATTATCATCTTCTATTCCAATATTAAAGTAAAGGATTCACTTAAAATTACTATTTTTCGCCCGCTTCAATCTTAAATTTGAGGATATCATTTCCTATACAATAGATTTTACGAAATAGGTGATCCTTATTAAGAAATGAAACAATATGTTTAATCAAAATTTAGTTGCAAGCTATTTACCTGGACTTTAATTATAATAAACGTACCTAGGAAAATGTTTATATTTAAATATTGAAAGAGTGTATTCAAATATTTTAGTGGATGCTCTGTAACTAAAATCTCAATTTATTTTTCCTTCAAAATTAAGTTGAAAAGGGTGTAATTTAATTTTATCAATACTGTTTAATTATTTTTATAATTCTCATTTACAGGCAAAATTATATAAAAGTGCTCATTATTTTGAGACTAATCCATCATGCAAGGAAAAGAAACTTTACAATTTAGACGACTAAAAATACTTTTTGATACATAATGCAAGTTTTTTTTTATTAATGACAAAGTCGAAAAAATGAGGAAATCAATCATCTAGCCCGGGTTTAGGGAAACGCTGAGTGATACACCAAGGGAGGTGATTACACTAAGCTTTGAAAGTCGTTATCTCTGGAAAGAATGTCTCAGCATTAGATCGGGATAAGCCTAGAAATATTATATTTTCCGAAAAAAAGCAACAAATTGATGCTGCATTATGGGATATTGAGATTCTGACGAAACTAATTGCATCTCAGTTGTTTTCCTTAGATTTCAAATTTAAGGAATTCATAAGTATCCATGGCTTTTTAAGGTACTTCCAAGAAGAGCAAAATAGAAATGCAAAATTGTTCGCCAAAAATTTGATCAAATGATCGGCCTTCAAAGAAAACCACTTTGAATTGTGTCTACTTGTTGATAGGTAAGGCTTATTTGCAGTTTACTTTTTTATATAATAGTTGTTTAGTTTTAATTTTCCAGTGGTGAAATAACAGAAGCATATTCAAAATTTGAATATTTGTTAAAAAATTTCTGATGAAAAATTTTAAAAATAAAATTATGTTAGTTTTACTTATGGCATTTACATACCCACTGACAGATCTGTCAATGATTCATGCTGTGTAAGCGTCTCTTGTTATTTTCAGTAGCCCCAATTAAGGCCAAGAGCACAACTTTGCTACTTCATACGTCACATTCGCTTGCTCCACCCCTTTTTATAGGAGGGGGGCACATTTACACATCTCACAGAATACAGAAGAAGAACCATGTTCCGTTCCGGACAAGAACCAGGGCTGCCTAGATCCCGGGAGAATGAAGTTAAATGTGAGATTCCTAAGGAACATTACAGTAGTTGCTATGTATTTGGTTTCTATGCCTTTTTTTACTAGGTAGTATCAATTTATTATCACTTTTCAGTGAAATGACATAAATTATCTTAAATCTATTTTAAAAAAATTCTTTATTTCCAATGAACATTTCATCATATTTCTGCTAATTAAAAGGGAATCATTTTATGAAAGTTTTCGTAGTTTATTTACACTGATTGATCTTTTAACTGCTTGCAAATGAGTCGGATAATAATTATTTAGGTTGAATTCCCTAACAATGTAAAAAATGTAGATTCAAGGGTCAAGGTATATGTACACTTTCCAGAACACGTAGTTCTAAAATTAAAATAGAATTTCTAATATAAATTGAAATATAGAATATTGCTTTCTTTCAATGACTTATTTCATATTATTGTGTATTTATTTCCATTGGTTTGCATATAATCAGTTGATTTATGACTAAAATAAGTAGATATATTAAAAAATAGTAAAACAGTAACAAAATATTTAACTAAATCATGATTATCAATGTTTATTACATAACTTATCTTTTGCCTGGGTATGTCTCGGGTAATATATACTTTTATCTTGTTTATTATAGGTAATATACACTTTTATCTTGTTTATTATAGGTAATATACACTTTTATCTTATTTATTATAGGTAATATACACTTTTATCTTATTTATTATAGGTAATATACACTTTTATCTAATTTATTACAGGTAATATTTTTTTGAATATAATATATTCAATTTCGTATCCAATTTCAGAGACTTACAAATTCTTGAGTCGTATTGCTAATAAAGCATTCTACACAGAAACATTTTCAGTGGACCATACTTCAAACTTCATTCTGCAATTAAAAATGTCTTCTTCTTGCCCATTCTCCATGGTTGAAAACAGTTCAAAATTTCAACTACCAAATACCAAAAATTTCAACTAATTTCAATATGGTATAAAAATTATGTACACGAAATCTAGAGTACCAACATCTCTTGGACGGTTGAACGGTTAATAGTAGGTGTGTGTGAGATGAATTAATTTATTATTTATTATTAAATCTTATGTATTGAATTCAAGGTAAAGAAGGACACTCAAAGGTTCATGTCTCGAAAGGAGCATTATCATTTGGAAAGATTGTAGCACGGGAATGATATTGGTTTATAAAACAAAATTAATTTATCATTATACTAATTGTTTTTTAATACTTTATTTTTATGGATTTTTTATTTGTGTATCGATAATAAAGTATCCCTTTATCTAAAGATAAGCGTATTTCCGTTAATAATATTTATGATAATTAAAAATACAATAAAGAATATATTTTAATATTTTAGCTCCAAATGCTTCATACAAAATTTTAATTTTGAATTTAACAGTTAATTGCCTTAATTATTTCTTTGCCTATTAATTAGTTAAGCGAGATAATTTTTACTGTTTTCTTTTTTGTTATGAAGCATATCTGTAAGTAGTTTATAAATATATTTTTTCACTAAGACATTTTGATGAATTAGAGTTTTTATTGGAATTGTGAAGAATATAATCACATTTTAGTTAATTGGCTTATTTTTACAAAATGCAAGTAATCATATCCCACCATCGACTTTTTTTTCTCTGATCTGAAATGATAAGTAATAAGAGAAATGAGAAATTATTTCAGATAGTTTAGATAAAATGTTAAAAGATTTCTGTATTTAATAAAAAATGTTTCGTCGATCTATTAAGCAAATTATTCATTTTTTATAAAAATAAATAAATTAAAGAACAAAAACAGTTTATTAACTAATGTATTTCCTACAGATAATATAAAATAATTAATATTCAACATAAGATAATAAAAATTTGAAAAAAACCCCCAAAAAACTGAAACAATGACCGATTTTTGCACATTTTGTTTTAAAACATGATTTATATTTCATTTTTAAGTTAAATAAATATCGCTCTTGAAAAAAAAAATCTCATTTTTTATAACCAACTGAAGAAAATGAAAGAATATACTTATCCAATCAATATTAAAAATTCTTATAATTAAAAGCTACTGTCATACTTTCAGAAGTTATTTTATACATAATTCGTTTCTTGATTTTTTTTCATTAAATATCCTCAGAAGAAGTAATTATGCTTAAAGATGTAATAATAATTTAAATAAAGCTTATTCTAGTAAAGAAATTTAAATGATTTTCTGTCTACATGTTAGTCCATGGAGGCAATTTTTTTTTTTAATTTTCAAAGATGTATAGCCTCACAGTATAATGTAATCTCAAGATAAGTCATTTAATTTTTTTTCCAATCTAGAGGACATATGAACTTTTTTTTTTTACATGGATGAGCATTTATTTTAAAGAAACGCTTAAAAGCATCAATTACTGAGTTTAATTTTAAATTAATAAATTTTGCATTCTAATTACAAGTTTTCCGAAATATAGGAAGAAATATCTGTAATAAATATAGAAAAGGATTAAATGTTTTGAGATTCTAAATTATTTGTTTTTCAGTGGGGAATCAGCTACTTATAAATAAAAATAATCATTAAAAGAAAAACATCATTATAAAATAATCGCATAGAATTTGCAGTAAAACGTAAGGATATGCCTGAATAAATATCTTTTTTTAAAAACTACCAATCATTTTCAAATGGTGCTTAAAAATAAATAGATAGATGTTCGAAGTTTGTGTTCAAGAAAACCGCAAGTACTCAACAAATATTTTAATTTTATTGTATTCAATATATTCTTTATATTTCCTTTAATGTTACTAAATGAATAATAAAAGCACATTAAATAAATACAAATCAAATTTCTTGTTTATTTATTATTTAACAATAATATTTTTTTCTCTGATCTTTCTTCTTATTTGTAAGTTTCTTCAATGTCCAAAAGCAAATATTACTATAATTTAAAATTTCAAAATTAAGTCTATTTTTTTAAAAAAATTACATTATTATTATTTTTAACTTCAGTCATAAAGAAAGTCTTCACATCTTATTATACACGCACTTTGCTCTCATTTCTTTCAAATACATTAGAATAAGTTCTTTTCCAAATTACTTATGACATAGAATGAAAAAATTATACTTGGAACTCTGAAAATTGTTTATTGACCAACGACTGCATTGATAAAAAATATAAGTATCAGAATTGATTATCAGTAATAAGTATCAGATTTGGAGCAACAAATAAGAAATAATATTTTTTTAAATATTTTTCGTGAGGAATTGCAGCTTTGATTTCTTGCTAATTTTCGTTCATCTACAAGATACAAATAATTACTAAGTAAATCTGATTCTCCACATCATAGTGAAAAATGTGAGAAAATATATACGAATAGGTGTAAATAAAAGCAAACCAGTTGAAGCTAGTTGTGGTATACCTCTGCAAATCCAAAATAAAATCTTCGTGCCTCATTTGCGTTTTTTCTATCAAGTTTTAAAAGAAAGAAGTATTTTCTCCCACTTCTATTATCTTAAGATACCTTAAAGTAAATAAAAGAAATTTCGAAAAGAATGAAATTATTTCCATCCACATAGCAGCTAAGATTTTTAAACTGCATTACAAAGAAATCCTGTTGGACTTATTTACTTAAGAAACAATTAATTTTCCACACGAGAATACTAAGCCAACATTTCGCTTTTCCAGAAATTTCATTTACGGATTTTCATTTCGAACCCGCTTTCCAGCGAAGCTCTGCAGATAATAGAAATACTTTTCCTTCAACATTAATGCGTTCCCTTTTCTCTATCTATTTCTCAAACACTCATACTTTCATTTCATTTTTACTTCAACTTTAGCCTGAATATGAATACCGTCAAAAGAAACGGTCTGACTTTTATGGTTTCCCTTTACTTTCGTAATTTTATTTCCAGGAAAATGCTTCAAACTGGAGAAAAATCATTATTTTGAACTGTAGGGTTCATGAAATCTGTTTACTTTTAAATCGTCGCTTCAAATTTTCAATTAGATTCTCTGCATCTGAACTTTATTGTTTCGATTTTATGAGTACTATAATATTTTAAATTACTACCATAAAGTCTATTAAAGTCATTTATTGAAAGAAAAATGTAGGTGTTCGAAGTTATCTTTCAATTCTCTTTCGTGTGCTTTTTTTTTCGCATTTCTAATGGAAAGCAAAAAGATTTAATATTTTATATGAATAGAATAAAGAAGAAAATCAATTTTTAAAGTTGGTAATTGCATTCGTAAAATAATTCAAATGCAAAATCATCATCGTTTTCGTGATTATACTAATTGTAACGTCTGGAAATTTATTTTCTATTTCATTTTTTATGTCTTTGCATTAATAATCTTCATATAATAATTCTGTTTTTAATTAGAGTTGGATTTCCAGGAATTGGATTTCTGTGAAAATGATTTATTATTTTATTTATCTCTTGATTAAATCTTATTTCCATTTTATTAAATTATTTTTTGCTAATTTTCAGAATAAAATGTTTAATTTTCTAATAAACAAAAAGCTACATGAATTTCAATTATAAAATTTACATATCACGATTAATTAAATATTAAGTATTATTAAATTATCTATTAATATTAGTTATGTATTAATAATATTAATTGTTACCTAAGTATTAGTATTCTAAGAAAAAAAATATACAGATAAATTAATTGCTTTTCAAACATCAGATTCTTTTTCATCTACTGAAAGTTTTGTGCATGAATTAAGTTGCATGTCAAATTATCATATTAATAATTTAAATTAAAAAAATAGATAAAAGAATTGCTCTATGACGTGAAAAAGATGTTAAAAAGACTACAAAATATGCTCTTTACCCCAATTAGTTAATCAACATTCGATTACATATACTATTAAAATTAATGATCCAAATGATCAGCAAAGCACATTTTGAAATTTTATAGAATAATTCCAGGTATGATGAATAAATCCAGAAATTTAAAGAACAAAGTAATAAATTTTGGGGAAAAATCTAGATATTTTACGAAAAAAAGTTTAATATTCTTCAAGCTGTTATTTAGCATATGTTATTTCCTGAAAAGTAAAGAATTCCCTTTAAATAAATCATATCTTAGTTTGTATATTTTTTTCGCTATCATCTTGGCATGGAAATTGCGATACCAAGCAGGAAGAATGGTTAATGCTCAAAATGTGTGAGTTAGTAAAAACAAATAAATAAAGTTTTGCTTGGCAATGTTAAGAGATGCTCTGAATATTCTACTTATTTAACATAATATCAAATTACATGTAAAAATATTAAAATCATAATTCATATATTAAATTACAAGCATACAAATAGTCAAATATAATATAAAGAAAAAATAAAGAAAAACATCAGAAATAAAGATAATATAAAAGAACTAGACTAAATATAAGAACTATTTTGTTTACTTATGAAAATAATTTTAATTCAACAAACACGCATTTTCCTATAAATAATTTTATTTTAACTTAAATTTCCTTAGATAGGTTTAAATTAATATTATTATGTTTTAATTAATATATTGTGCACCAAAATTTGGAAATATGATCTTTTTTTTCTTCTTCTTCCTCAATATTTTTTAGAACTTTTGTAAATCCATTAACGGATTTCTAAAATATCATGCATCTTATTCCTTCATTTTTAAGACGTATTTTGATTTCACTTCACTTTGTCAGAGAAACTATATAACTAACATATCATGGAAGATTAATTTACTTTAAGTCTTTTGGAGTTTGCAATCTAACTTTTTCAAATTAAAAAATATATAGAAATACATACATACATTAAAAAATACATACACTTGCAGTGAAGAGCCACCAATTTCCTATACTTAGTTATTTAGTATACGCATTTCATGGGAAGTATCTATTAATTTGAATACACAATATTAATAGAGTTTAATAATTAATTTAATTATTAAATTTATTTTATTAGTTTAACTAGAATTATTATTTAATGGATAAAACTTTTTTTTTAAATTTTAAAGGAAATACAAACATTAAATAAAAGATTTAATCGTGTAGTTCAGTTGTTTAATAATTTATTTTTTTCTAAATTGAATAAAGAATAAAATAAATTAAGTAGCAGAAATACTTCTTATCTGCATTCATATTTGAAGAGCATTTAGAAATTTCATTTAACAATCAAATGTTTCGAAACTCATTAACTTTTATAAAAACAAATCTGTTTTTGAATGTACACATTTTTTTTGCTATTGAAAAAGAAAAAAAATAATTTGGAAACATTTCTTTTGAAAGATGTCATTATTAATGAAAAGCAATTAACATACAAATTGTTATTACATAAATTAAGAAAGAGTTTGTAAAAAAATGCAGTTCCAAACATTTGACTGACTGTTCACTGGGCAAAAAACCCCATCTCTTTAAATAGTTTTGGGGATTTTTTTTTTTTTGCTTTCTGGCCAAATAAGCTTAGTTTATTTTGAATTTTTTAAGCATTTATGTTCATAATATTGCTTATTAAACATATTTACTCTCTCTCATTTGTCCTTACATTAAAACTTTTAATCCTTGCGATTGAGGATGAAAAGACTTGAACGGAAAAATAAATTATTTTATGATATAATCAATCTTATTTTTTATTTTTTTTTCTTTCATCGCTTTTCTCAAAACATTATGAAAGAAATATTCCCCTAATATTCAAACATTGTTTGACTTTTCAAACCCATAGTAATTTTATAAAGCATTTAAGAAGAAATCAGATATTTTAAATAAATGAAAATTAAATTATCAAATCAAAATTTATAAATAACTGCCTAAAATTACATAATTTTTTTAAACTTTTTTTGAAATTTTGAAATTATATTAATTTTTGTATATGAGTATTATGTGATTTTTTTTTCAGTCAGTAGTTTAGGAAATGTTTTGTTTTCCATCATCAATTCTTCAGCATTATTTGATTAAATCAATAATCCGCTTTAAACCGAACTTACAAACTGAAAATTTTTATAAAATCCAGTTAAGCTGAATTCCCACTTATCAATTTTCAGTGGTGAAAATTAAGAAGTTTCACTCATGTATGTGTATTAAATTTTTTCCAATGAATCCAATCAATCAAATAAAGCTCAATCTATCAAGACATTACTTATAAGTATATATATTAAAAGAAATATGAATAATTATTTAAAAAATTTTATTTCATAAATTTTTATTAATATTTGAATGCTTATTTTGGAAAACTCTTTGAAAATATATCATACATTTGCAAAGGTAAAATATTTGCATTTAAAATATTAATGTCTGTACATTTTTAGGCAATGTATGCTTAATCGTCAGAATTACTAATTTATATTTTGTATTTCCGATTTGTGATGAGCAAAATAAGTAACAGCTGTTGTAAAGCATGTTTCACATCTGGAGAGCTACCATTTTTGCTTAAAATATCTAATCACAGTTTTATTAAAATTTTATGAAAACGTAGAAAGTGGGACAATGAAGCACGATCTCAAAAAGCAATCAAAAAAATAATTTTTAATGTAATTACTATTACATAAGCATTATTTATTTATTGCATAAATTTCATTTCTTAAATGAGAAATGAAATTCAAAGATATAATCTGAGATGAAATAAAATAGGTATTATTGTCCATGAACATTTTATGCATAATTTACTATTATTATTATTATTTAATTGTTCTCAGTTTTTCAGCAATGATAGAAAATAGATTTGCATATGAGTATTTTAAAATTCTGTAAATGAAGTGAAAAGGATTATACTGATTATATGAAAATTATAATTAATCTTCCCTAAAATTGATAAAAATCCGTTACCGAATAACTGATTTTAGTGTAGTTAAATTAACGTCTTATTGCAAAACAACACTAGGGCTATTTTGGAACAAACCTTGTAATTTTGAACCGTGGTCAGATGCCAGGGCCGACACACATCTCAGCTGGCATCCTCTCCACAACAGAGGGAGGATGTTTGGCCAGACGTATTTAATGTTTAACGGTTACCCGACGGCTCTCGAGCCTGACTCACAAGGTCCACAAGCAGTGACCTTACTACCAATCCCCCGTGGCTCAACGTGTAACACATTTTGAGCACAGAAAAACGTTTTCGGATATTTTAAAGTGGTATCAAAATGGTTTCTAATAGATAACAAGACCAAAAGTTATTCAGGAAAAAAGTTTACAATTTTTAATTTTCAAATAAAATTATAATTACTTTTAAGATAGTTTTCTTTTTTTTTTGGCGGCACTTGAAAACGAAATGAAATGACTAAATTTGGTACCTCAAATTTGAATTATAAGCCTTTATAGAGATATGGACAAATTTGTCATCTTTCATAACACATCACTTATATCATAATTTACATATGAATAACATCAGCTTCTAAACATCGCAGTGTTAAAATCTATACAGTATAATTTTGTTCTTTTCTCTATGTCATTATAATATTGAATTTTAAATATTAAAAATTAAAATTAATTGTTTTGCACAAGACAGATTATTTATTATAATTCACCAAATTAAGGCCTGATCGCTGAATAATAATTTATTCATTAAAATATTTGCATTTTTTGGCCATAACTGTTATATTTTACATGAACCAAAAAATAATGTTCTTGAATAAATAAACCCACAATAAATAAATAGCTTACGAAGTAAGTGACCCAGATACATAAAGGGACGTTTCTGCTCTCTCATCGATCATTCTCAGCGCAGTGTCCCTTGACAAAATTCTGTAATCAATGCACTTATAACTAAAGAATAAAAAGAAAGTTTCTTTTATGAAAAGATCTTTTATGAGAAAGAAATGCGATTTTTAATATGAACTCATTATGGTTGACATAGTTTGAACAACATAGTCACTTTGGGTTGATTTTCCAATTTTTTAAATTCATAACAGCTACTTTATATGTATTAGAAAAAGATTAAATACATTTGATATACTTTATAACTAAAAGTAAATTACATGACTTAAATGGATAAATTTTATGCATATAAATGTAACTTTAAAAGTCGACTTGATTTTAAGTATCTACAGTATTCACTTTTAAAAAGGTCCTGCATATTTGCATTTCTGACCTAAAAATTAATTTAATTCTTCCATAATTTTACATAATTTTCATTGTTAAAATATTGCTTTTATTTAGTATTCCTTTTATGTGTTATGACGTTTACGTAACAAAAACGTTTATTGAAAGTCTTTATTTACATAATGTTACTTTAACACAGTACCAAGGGATATAAATTATATTACCTAAACAAGTAGTATTCTATATGTTATTTATACATCCGAATGCGCATACACGAATATACACACACATGCACATACATACATAGACACCACATATTACTATATGTATGTTGTGTGTGTAAACATGTTTTAGCAGAATCTTGGTTGAGAAAAAACTTCTGAAATTTTCATTTTGATTTATTACAACATAAGACGCATAAATTTCATATATAGAATAAGCAAAGCTTTTAAAATGATCTTATAGTGAAACAGTTTATTCTGCATTTATCTAACGTGCACCTGTTTTGTAAGCTAATAAGACATTTCATAAAATTGATTCTAAGACTAAAATTGAATCCGATAATAAATAAATAATAAATACATTCCAACCATTAAACAATAAAATAGTTCAAAGATAAAATATTTTCTGTAAAAAAATAAATAAAAGAAAAAGTTAAAAAAAAAGAAGTCATGGTGTTTTTACTTTTAATTTCTTATCTTTCAATTTGATTAATTTTCATTTGTAAGCCGAGTATTTTTATTTTCTGTTATATAGAAACAATAGTAATAGTCAAAAAAATATGAACGCGAAATTATGACGACTCTTAAGGACCTCCCAGAGTTAGAAAAACACATTTTAAGAAATGTTTCTCTGTCTATGACAAAGATAGTTCAAAAATTTCTTTAGTTAGATTAATCAAATTTTATATGTCTGATTTACACAAAAACGTTAAATTTTTGAGGAAATATAATTTTAAGTAAAACTTCGTTCAAATGAAGTCCATCGGTCAATGAATATAACAGCCACGGGTACTACGAAGAGAAGGAAAGCTACAAAAATAGAACTCAATTCACAAATTAAACATTTACAGTGTAATGTTTGATTGTCGATGTTTGAGGCAAAGATGACAAAGGATTGATTTTCTTTCGGTCTGTACTTTTAGAAACATGTTAAAGCGATGACTAAATAGCAGAACTTAAGTATATCAAATTAGGAATTGACTTATATGAATACAAATGCAGTTTTGTGTCAAATTCAATCATTTCTATCGATTGGGAGAAACATGTTATAAGCATTAATTCTATTTTCGAATAGTATTAACCACATGCCAGCGACTTATCAAAAAAATTCGCTACGACATGATAGATTCAGTAAAAATGCTAAATTCGCATTAAAAGTTAATATTTCATAATTATTGTACGCCCGTGTCATCCAAGTCGTTCTCTGGCATCCCAACACTATTAAAGAGCATGGGAGAAAGGTTTGATGATATTAGGTTATATAATTTTCCTTAGTAAAAAGAAAAAGATCCTTAATTTAGAAACTTGTTTCTAATGTCAATAAATTATATTAATTTGTTTTAAACATTGAATGCCACTAATAAAATTGATGACTTGGAACAATGAAAAGAACATGTTCTCAATCTCAAGCAATCTGTCACGTGTGATCATTTCAACTAAATTGTGTTTTGATATGGTGTCTAATAGAGATTTTCTCTGAAGAAAATAAACTTTTTAATCTAACTTTCCCAGACTTTAATACATGCTGATATTACAAGCTCTTGATTTACAAGTTCCAAAGATTCGTATCTCTTGTCCCTCGTTACTTCTGATTTCTTCACTTATGCTTTACGACTCGAATTACGTCCCTTCAATACCGCGATTAGACATCGTCAAGCAAAGTGCCTTCATAAAATCCACTACTTGGTGTTTTTTCCTCCATTTTGTCTGGCCAAAACCGAAGCGTAAGTGCGATAGACAAAACACAGCTCATTAGGTTGGAAAGTAGATTTTTCTGGTGTCGTCTACTACGAAATCGATAGCGGGATATTTTGTTTTGTCTCCTGCCGCCGACAAGAGCCCGTATCAATAAGCTGGGAGCTGTAGTCCTTCATTATGCTGAAGCAGTTTCCGACATCGCTCTGTCGTATTATCGTTTATTTATTTATGCAGTTTTTCCTCTCCCGCTTTGACTTGCTGAATAAGACTCTTTGGTAAACTTGGGGGAATGTGCTGTTAGATGTGTTAGGGAAATCATAGGTTGGATGGGCCAATTAGTGTCTGACAGAATGTCGTGAGGTATTAAAGGTCTTCTAAGTACCGTTTATTGCTAATGTTATCACGTATGTCCACAGAAAATGTTCTGTGCAAATTATATAAGAGTACATATTTTTCAAAGACACTTCGTGGAAGCGGATTTAATTCATTTTTCTCAAAGTAAAGGAACATATTGTAATAAAAATTTGTTTTTACAGTATTTAAATAATTTAAGTAGATAAGTGACTATTTTTTCGAAGATGACGCTTTATAAATTATGAGAATTGTCTTAAGGTATTTAAGAATAATTTGTAACAAATTCACTTTAATTAACTAAATATAAAAATGTTGGCACACTTCGAGGGGTGTGCTTTTAGTTATGTCAGAAAAATCTTATATTGAATCAATGAATTAATACTTGATAAAAGACTTAAAAATTAAATAATTTTTCAATTGCTTTCCGATTTATAAGCAGATACTATTATAAATATGTTTAAGTATAAACATTTAAATCATATTAAATTTAATTTAAAAGTGCAATCATTTCATTGGCAAAGCGAATATAAATGACTTATTAGAAAAAAGAATCTGATTTCTATATAAGATCGATTATTGACAATGTGATCATGTATATCCATATAAAAGATTCTCTGAAAATTATATAGGATCAATTTTTTTCAAAAAAATATGTATAGTAACGGGTTTAAATTTTTTTTTTTCTTTTTAAAATTGGGGGGAAAGGAGCTGTTTGAGGCATTATGGAAATGATTTTTTTAAATTGGACAGTTATTCTTCCGCATACCGTAATGAAAAATAAAATAACCTTCCAGGTAGCTTTTATTTCGATTTATAAACTAGAAGAATGGTAATGAAACTATCTAAAGGCTTTTTTTGCCAATGATTAAATAAGATGCTCATTTCTAACTTTTTTTTACAGATTAACAGGAATAATTAGATAAAAAATTTTGTAATTCTCATTTTTAAACTTTGATTTATTGAATATGAAAACTTACGTACACTTTAAGACGTGTATTCTTAAACAAGTGAAGGATATTTTAGTTTGGATTTATCAATTAATGTTTGATAAATGGATTAAAAAACAAATCATCTTTCTAATGTCTCATCGAAAGAGAATATGTTAATAACATTAATTAAGAATGAATATTTTAAATTGTATGAAAGTAAATTTAAACAGGAAGCTTATAGATCAATTAATGGATATATAAATTAGATATATCAAAAAACACTTTATAGTATCTAGACAAGTATGACAAATTACCATAAACTTTTAGATTTCCAGGTTTCCTAGAAATGCCTGAAAATATCCACTTAATGGTTTTCCACATCTTCAACATTAATAGTCATTATTCGATTTACTGAAAAAATTATATTTGTTAGTAAGAAATATTTTCAGTAAAAAATTATTATACTTTTGTAGTAATAACAATTAATGTGCTCATTATGAATCAAATAAATATAATTTCAAAATAAATAATTTATTTACGGAAGATAATGTTTTTTTTAATGTTGTGAGTTTTATTGTTGATTAAGATCTCTTGTTCTTATCCATATCATAAAAATTCAAAGAATTCACTATCATAAAAATAAAAATTGTAAAAAATTGCAAAAAATAATTTATTTAAAGACTTTTGGTTAAAAGTTTTAATTTTTCATTATAGAAGCTTTTTAATAAATTTAATTAATAGTATTGCTCTTATATTTCAAAGCCAATTAATATTATTTATGTTCTTCAGATAAAATCCTTTGCTGTCCTTGCAATCAAAGATGATTACATGATAGGTTATTTAATCATCCGTTAAAATGTATCAAATTATTTTTTTTTCGAAATTATTATTTTCCCAACATTACAATTTTTTTGTTGCATTTTCCCAAATATTTTTAAATAATATGCAATAATTTTTTCAAGATTTCTCTTAAGAAAAGACTTTCACATTTTTCATGGAATTCAAAAGAATGAATAAATTAATCGGTATGCGAGCTCTAAACTTGATAAATGTTCAGAATTAGTGGTGAGGGTGGTAAATGTTCCTTCTACTAATGATGGTACATACCAGAGTAGGAGAAGGTCTGTGTTAAGCTGTTCATAACTTTTGTTGATCTCGGTACTCGCATTGTATTTTATGTTGGTGTCTGGTCACTAAAATACGATAGATGGTCTAGTGCTCAGACAAGGTGATTTGCCCATGATTTATTTTATATCGAAGGAAAAAAATGAAGTATTTGGGGAGACTTATTTCCGACTTCTTATTGTTATTAAAAAAGTCCAATCTGTACAGAAGTTCGCAACAGAAAATCATGTTGAATTCCAAAATTGAATAACAAAACAAGTTTACTGAAATAAAAAAAGAAACTGCAACTTGAAAAGTTAGAGGAAATTAAATAGGCATTTCTTTCAAATTAATGGGTTAAAAATTACAAATAAGGAAACATCGCAAAACATTTGAATCAACTTGAACAAGAAACTAATGAAATCAAGAATAAAAATCTTAGAATACACACATTTGCTATGAATGCGCTAATTCCAATGGAGCATATATAGGTAAAGGGAAAAATAGCAAAAATTTAAAGTTTATTGAGCTAAAATAAACAAATGAAATGAAAAAGGGGAATAAAATAATTTTAATGCTTTCTTAATCAACATAGTTTTCACAGCATTTGGTTTCATACAGAAAATATATTTATTTTGAGTTAAACATATGGTGCATAAATAAATAATATTCATTTACTAAGCTTGAATCTCTTTAAAAATATTTAAAAAAATATTATATACTTAACTCCTAACATAAGAAATATCTTATTATTTTTATAAATAAAATTTTAAATGTAATATCCACCTTATGCTAAAAAATGACATCAAAAACACAGTTATTTTTTTTTTAATTTTGAGAATATTATTGAAGTTCCTCGATTCGGCACACTTTATCTATTTTAGTATATTTGAAATGATATTAAAATAAATAAAGTAGAACAAAGATATAATCAAGATCTACATTTTAAATGACTCTTAGTTAATATATATTTAAAATATCCCTATACATGTTCATGTAAAATCCCAGTTATAAATGAATTTCCGAACAATAAGAATTATGGAAAAGACTGAATACTAAGGTAGAGGAAAATCCTTTTCTTGTTTAAAATTTCATTTGACAAGTATCTTTAATAGATGACTTATTAGTATTAGAATGGAATTTTTAGAGAATTTTACCTCCAAAATATATGCCTCACTGTAAATTAAATATCAGTATAATAGCATTTTTTAACAGTTTATAGTTAATTGAAAACATTTATAAAAAATCTAGAGAGTGTGCCTAAAAATTCTAAAACATTAATTTATGAATGCAACTATAAATATATTTACATATGATAATAATAAAAAATAAGTATTACTTAACATGAAATTTTTTGATGATTAAATGAATTCATTTTTTAGAATTTAAAATTTATATTTATTTTAAACGTTCACATTAAAAATATTTGTATTTTAAGTTTTGAATAATTATATTAAAAATTTGAATCATTTTAATTCTAATCTAAATGAATAACAATCTCATAATTCTAAGTAAAAACTGCCTCATTGCATTTACCGTCTCTTTCAGTCAGTGTAAGTTATTATAAGCAATAATGTAATACGTGTAACAACGATATGTTTACTTGAGGAAACTTTCTTTTATTTATTCTGAAATAGAGGATTTCTGATCCGTAATCAGAATTGACTTTTACTGCAAACTGAAACTGTTGCAGATAAAATAGTAACTTATTTTGAAACCTCTCATTATATTGAATTTCAAAAATTTTAAATAGGGCTTACATGATGAATATCGCTATTCACTCGTTACTTATCATTAAGAAATTTAAAAAAATAATAGGAATAAGTGGGAAAGAGCAATATTAAAGTTGCAGTATTTGAATATTAGTTTTCAATTATTGCTTAGTAATTAATATGCAATATATTGAAAATATTTGCTTTCATAATTAGTGCACCATCCATTTTGAAGATAGGATATAAATTAAATGAAAAACTAAGTTCCAATGACAATACGGCAGTTAAAAATTGGTTGAAATAAGCCCAATTTCAAATATATCATGTTTCAGACCTCAACAATTAGAGGCATCAAATAATTGGATGGGGCAGTTAACTACAAGCTCCATCATCATTACTCTACCAAGTTATAAGAAAAATTGCTAATATAAGCAGCTCAATACACATTATTAAAAACATTATAGTAAGTGGTAGGGGGAGAAGCTATATTTATATCATCAGAGTTCTGTTACAATAATTTGGTAAGAAGAAAAACATTAAAGGACTATTTTAATTAATTGAATTATATTTTACTTGTTTCCAAAATGGATGTGAAACGGATGAAAGTATAAGTCTAAATGCAAATTCTACTGAAAAATCAACTTTCAACTAAAAGAATCATTAAAAGGAATAATTATTCTAAAGAATAATTAATCCTTTTATAGAATGCCAACCGAAAATGTATGAAACGATTAAGAATTCAAACATTTCCTAGGTATTGTCAAATATTCTAGATTTTAGTTTATGGAAAAATAAATGTCATGAAATTCAAAGGAAAAATTGAACTTTGATGTAAATTAAATATTTTATTTCAAGAAACATGAATTGGATTATAATCAATAGTTTGTTAAACCAGGACAAAGATAACATACTTAATGAAGATATTTCGTTTCTCATTCTTGTTTTATGCGTTTAATGAAAACTAGCTATTCACAAATATGCAATAGTGCCATCAAACAATTCATAATTTCTATACCCATACATAAATTGGATAATTTGAGCAATCATTGTTTGAAAGCTAAATAATAAGCTTATCATGTTCTTTGTTTCAAAAGTTTCTTAATTATAATTTCTATATAATTTACCTACATATCACTTGGTAAATCAACAGAATGTCTAAATATTTCATACAATGCATAGTAATATATATGCGTAGTAATTTGTTCAAATTTAACAACTCTGAAAATAAAGTGTAGTATTCTTAGTTTAATTTGGTTCGATCATTTTGAAATATCATAGAGACTTTGAAATATCATTTCGATAATAACATATTAGAGCACAACGCTCAATTTAGATTTCTGCCGACTGTTTGAGGAGGTTATTTGACAATAGATGTCAAATTCAACGCTCATTATATAAACACCTATAATATTGAATCGTGTTTCGAAGATGTATTCCCTTGGTTTTAGTATCCAGAATTATCTTCCGAAAACTGGAGCTCTTTGGCAAATATGAAAATCAGCATTATATATTGTGTTGATTATCAGTATAGCACAATCGTGAAAAATCTTGAGAAATATAGTTATAAAGAAGCTACGTGATTTGTATTGAATTTAACACTGCTAAACATAATATACACTCGAAATCTATTTTTTATTTATATATTTAATCATGCTTTTGAATTTTTATTTCGGAGAATTTATTATATCAGTTTAATCATCCGAAAATTTATAATGTTTTATTCTTCAAATAAACATAATTCTTTTTTTTTATTAATCCAAAAAATTGACAATTCTACAAAGTAGCTTTATAGTCAAAATATATGCACTTTATCTATATAATATAAGTTTCCTCTGATTTCCTTAAGAAATTCGGCTGCAGTGATGGAATAATTAATATTTGAAAGACTAATGGTTTTTATTCTTATCTTTGTACTGATAAATTTTTGTGCTTTTCTGATGGCATATTATAAAAAAAATAATAATGGAAGTTTATTTACATCGGCATTTAAAGTGCCCAATTAAAAGGGAGCCTACAGTATTAGTAGATAATTATAAAATTATAAGAATGAGATGTTTTTCAGTCAATATTTTTCTTAATTTAGCAATTGATATAATTCTAGGAATTCCAACCCAAAGTCGAATATATTAATTTCAATTCAGAAATAAAACCACTTATAATGTAAAATAGTTACATAATTACATAATAACTAAAATGCATCAATTATTTAAAGTTTTATTGTAATGTAATAGTATTTTCTGCTCGCTGCTAGCCCTTTTCATGATTTTTGAAAAAAGGCCATCCTTTTATTCCTTTGACATAATTATGATTTATACCCATAATCTACATTAAAATAATCATAACACTCGTTTAACGCAACGCATAATCCATTCATTTTTTTAAAAAAAATATCTTTAATCCGTTCAGATTGTGTGGAAGAAAACCATATGATATATTTTTTTTCTGATTATCAGGTACACCCTTGTGGGGAAAAGGAAAATTTACATTTTGAAGACGGCCCCTTTGGTCGTAAACAAAATAGGTTCGAATAAGCTAAGGGTGCAAACTAATGCTGCTGCATAACGCTGAAGACAGGATGCAATATCTAAAGCAGTGTGGAAGAGGGAAGAAGTAGAAAAAGTATTGTACACCAAGAAAAATCTACCCTTCGATAAGTAGCTTCGTTTGCGATTTGCCCGTTCCACTCACCCCGAGCTTTGAATGCTACTCCACATAAAGTACAGTCATAAAAACAAGCTTGCCAGATCTTAAATCCTGGTATATCTTGATATTCCTGCTGGATGCAGAAACCAAGACTGCCTTCCTTTTACTTATCAAATAAGCAGATATCGCTAAAGCTAGAGGACTTCCTTTTTTTCCCTTAAAGCAACAGTTATTCCAGCCTTGTGAGTCCTCAGATATTTCGCATGTTCATATTGCTGACGTGTATCAAGCAGGACTCCAAAATTTGGCTTTCATCGTGTAGCCTTTTACGGCTGCTTAGCATTTCCATTTTAACTTTTTTTTTCCTTCCTCATTTTTCAACTCTTTGGGAAATATTTTAACTTTTTATTCCTTTTTTCTTGAAGTTTTATTATTTTGGCTGACTCTGCGTTTCTGGTGAAGTGAATACATTGATCAGGAATGAAGCAAATGCGGGCGCGATAAAGTTGTGAAAGAGTTTCCAGGAGTCTTAAAATTTGTTTAGTTTGGAAATATTTCACTTCTGGTCTAAATTCAACATAAGTATGCAAATTTTCGAAATTAAATTAATCGATTTCAAGGAATAAATGTGAACTTCTATATTTTTAGCTTGAAGATTCCTGTAAAAAATTTCGAAATATATTTAGAAATTTCATTTTACAGAAATTCTATAGTGCAGAAATAAAATTTATGTATTTTTTAGATAATTTTCTTATTATTTGCCGTTGATTGCTAAAACTTCAGTTATTTATGGTCACTTTAGTTTAAAAAATAAAGTATCAAAGAATATTATTTTTAAATAATGTATATATAATAAGTATTTTTTTACGTATATTTCTACAATATTGGTCGAGATTTATTTTTTCAAGTTACATCATCTCTTATTAATCAGTTCCTTCTTCCATTTCTTCTTTTCTTTTCTTAATAAATATGAATTTCTATATAACGAACTTGAAAATTCCTGTTAAATTTCGAAATATAGAAATTTAAATGTACAGAAATTTAAATACACATAAAACAATTTATATTTTTTAAAATTTTATTCATATCCATTGCGAAAAGCTAAATTATTTATTATCAACGGAAGCTTCAAATAATAATCATACAATATTACTTTAAAAATCAATATTACATACATTATTTTGGATACATTGCTACGATATATGACGAGATTTATTGTTTTAAAGTTACATCTTATCTTATTCTGCTGGCTGTTATCTTAAGTTTAAAATTCCTTTTTCTGTCTATGCTTGGAAAGAAAGTTTTGAAAAAACATTTTAGTTATCAATTTTCGTTTATTTTCTAGATTATTGCAATTCATAACAATGAGTAATATCATTTAAAATGTTTTATGTTATTTGGAATTCTGTCAAATTGGGAAATTTGGATTAAAAAAATAGAGAAAATTGATGTAAAATGCTAAACACACTCGGATAAATTCTAACCAACATTAACAGACTCTTTTTCTAAAGAACATTTTTATAGCTTTCATGAAGGCAATAAACAAATATCTAAGAAAAATTTGCATTTACAAGAAAGTTATGACAGTTTGAGCATTTCCTAACTCAAAATTTATCGAAATTCGTACATGTAAACAACAATAAGCAGTTGTAAATAAAGAAATATCCATATATTTATATCAGAACTATGATACTAGTTCATTAAGGGTAATATAGATAACATGCATAAAAAAGTCATCAAAAATATTCATAATATTTTGAGAGGTCATGTTTTGCGTAACAATATTTTTACAAAATAGAAGTTCCTCAAAAAGTGCATTTAAAGTTTTTATTCATGTCTTATGAAAAAAAAGAAAAAGAAAAAAATAAACTTTATTTATAATTTTTAAATAATATCGGTATTTGTAGAATACACCTTCTTTGTTAATATTTTTTTCAGTTTTCTTTTTAATGATTATTAATTTTTTTCTGTCAATTTTTGCTGCACTTAAAGACTACCTTTTTGATGTGAGGATTATTTTTTTATCGATAGAAAGGAAGGTGCTCTGTGTATAATTCCCAGGGATTATTCCCAGTTCAGAGAAAAATGCTAACAGACCATAAAATCTTTCATTAAAAATTATTACAGATACTGATGCTTTTAAACGTAAAATCTAGCTCTATAAATGAGCTTTTTGGAACAATCTTCCACAAAAGATTAGTGTAGCTTTTATTAGAATTCTGTGTCTTAGCCTGAAAGCCTTTTTTTAATAAATCCTGCATGTATAAGGGCTTAATCATTTTGATGATGTTCTGTGGAAGACCTATATTACCCTATGTAGACCTGTTAACAATTTCTTTTCACTGCAAGTCTTGTGTTTCGAATATAATTCACCAACAGAAGTTGCAGTTCTTCTACAATGCGTATTTCCATGAAACTTTAGTTTCTTACCTCTGTTAATACTTTTTTCGCCCATTTAATAGACTTGTTAAACAATAAAAAAAATGTTCAGATCAGATTAAGAAATATTCACTTGAAAAAAATAAAGAAAATAAATATATAAAACGCGGCCAACAGATATTTTCAAAACTTAAACAATGCTTGAGAAATAGCTATTGAATCTTTGTATATAAAAAGTTGAAAACTTGTCTAAACTTAGGTGTCGGATATAGAGTATGTTATAAACTGAAAAATAAATTAATTTATTACAAAAGTAGCGTATTAGGAGGTGAAACAACGAAAAATGTCCAACTTCCGATTTCTTTTTCGACTATTTTTAAAAACATAAATCTTCATATCTCCATTTCTATTAATTGCAGAAGAAAATAAACTTAGATTTAGAAAGTTAAATAAATGTAGTTTAAAATGGAAAAAAAATGTGAATTTTGACCGAAAGTGGCCTTTTGGATGCAAACAAATACCTTAGAGCAGTATTAATTATTAAGAAATCCAATGCTTAACTGAACATAAAAATAAAACGCTTGTAGAATTCTGGTAGGAATCATATTGTTGAAGGAAAGATAGACTTACACCAAATGTATAAAGTTTTTAAGCAAGAAAACTATCTATTTTCAAATTTCATTTTCAGCAATAATTTATGAAAAACATACCTTATTAAAGTTATTTTCCTTTTACGAATGAAGTGAGAGGTAAATGTTTTACTACGACATTTACGCATAATCATTTTGAGATAGTTTTTGATAAATATAATATTCAATACATAGAATATTCGTTGTATAAAGGTTGTTTTCTTATAAAAATATAACATTATCTTTAAAACACGACTTATCGAGACTGTTATATAAGGCGCATATTATTAATATGGAATTACTATATATTGCTGCTTTTATTAAGTAAGAAAATCCACTGTAGAGATTTTCCTTAAAATAATTTGAGAAAATTTCAAACTTTTGTGAAGACATTTAAGTGGATATTAAATAGTTATTTTTAAATTTTTTAAAAAAGTATTTTCAAATAAAAAAAAATTAAATCTTACTTTCTTTTCCTACAAATCATTATGTAATCGATAAATACTAAATGCATCTGAAGCAGCATACTGAATTACATTTGCACTTAATACAGTATAATATTTTGTAATGTCAGTATTAAAATAACACCTCATCTCATTCTAACAGTTATCATTCACAAAAGATATTTTCCCAAAAAATTTTAGCTATTATTGGCTTTAGACAAACCTTTATTTATTTTAACTCAGCATAAAAATCAATAATTTAAATAGAGGCAATAGACAAATTTGCTTCTAAAATGCTAAAAAATCCTTCATTTTAGTTTAAATTTATTTACTCATTAGGTTTACAGAATGTTTAAAAGAACATAAAAATAAAACCCTAATATGAGGCGAGTCTTATGATGATCGAATAAAGTCCAAAATAGCAAACTTTAAATGCTCAGTAAATGATATCTTTCAACTAGCTCTATTTTACTGTGTTTATTTCTTGATTGTATAGATATAAAATTGATTGTATAGTTTAAAACAATGCATTTGAATTATAAGTAAATTGATTTTTTTCATGACAAATATTAAATTCCATTATGTATTTTCAACATAAAATTTAATTCTGTTAAAAGAATTAAGCAATTTTTTTGAGATACCAATGTTTAAAGTAAACATATATTATTAAAAAATTTTGTGGATTATTAGAACAATAGAAAAATGATCAAATAAACTAAAAATTATTGATATATATATGCTCTCATATTTCATTTCCATTTTATGCAAAATTCCACAATTTGAAGATATTTGTTTTAGTTTCAAAAAATAGAAAATCTAATAGAGTATGCAATTTCATTTATTTCTGCTCTTAAAGAGCACTAATTCTTCTAATGTAGTGCAGCTAGGGGTCCTTTTAGAATGGATTTGTCACTGAAGTTTCTAAATTGGGAACCTGATTCCGCAGATGGTACCACATATTTGCGCCGTTCTTATGGTGATTAAATATGTTTGTGTCAAATATCTTCAAGCTATATGCAGCGGAAATTTGAGCATTGAATGCCAATTCAGATATCACTACCATTTTCTGATCACAGTTCAAAATTAAGATATTATGACAAAATAAATTTAATAATGTTTTGAAACAACGTGTAAATACAACTAAATTAACCTCTCCCTTCTATTTTGATTATTATGAATTGAAATGATAACTTAATAAGAGTGAGAGAAAAATATAAGGCGGTCATAAATAATGAGCATCAAATCTAATTTGGCTTACAAACTATGAGCTTATATGAGCATTTTGTGTTTTCGAATATTCATATTCGCCTGAATCATGCTGTTGACATTCAGGCACTCAAATCTCATTTCAAAAATATCTTTTCATTACTCAAACATATTTGAAACGATTAAAAGTATATTACAAAAATACTTCTTGGACTAAATTATGGATCATAATTAATCTTGGATTTAATTATGTTATATATGAGAAAATATAAATTTTGGTAGAAAAAAATCACGGAACTTTAAAATGAATAATCTGCACGTAGTTAGGGAAGAGGTGGTCTGGTGGTAAGAACTCGGCTTTAAAACCGAAGGGCTTCAGGTTCAAGACTCAATTCCACCGAAGAAACGTTGTGTGAGGGGGCCTCTTGCACGTTAAATATATCAGGCCAAACGTCCTCCCGCTGGCGTGGCACGACAGGGGTGTGTTGCTTCAGGTGTCGTCCACGTCATCTGACCCTGGTTCAAAATTTTGAGTTATGTCCCCAAATAACCCACGCGTTGCTTTACATTGGGAAGTTAATGTGTCTAAACTAAACTATATGTAGTGTCTTCTATATTATTTGAGATATGGAAACTATGAAAAAACGATATAAACGTATAATATTAATGTGTATATACGTATAATATAAATGTATAATAAATTAAAAACTTTACATTTTTTTTTTATCTGAAAGAAGGATAATCTTTTTATTTGAAATATTTCAAACATGCAAGAGAACATCACAACGATAGAAAGAAATTTATTTTTTATAACAAAGAATATCTCTGACATAAAAAATAGCTCCTTAGAATACGAAAAAAAAAAAAAAATCTCGAAGTTTAGGAACAAGGCTATTTACGAAGCGCGCATTTTGTGTGTGAGTATAGATACAGAAAGAAATGGATTTAGCAGAATAATCGATAAAAGAAACTGCCACTTTTAACTATTCAGACCAGCGCGTCATTAACCCATTTATATCCCAGAGAGCCCTCAATAGTATCGCTTCTACTCTCTCTTTTTAGCTCATACAAAATCGAGAACTTTAAAACCTCATTTTCTGTTCGTGACAAGCGACCCACTATTAATCTCCTGGGGCTTAAATGAACGGGGGAGGTGTGGGTGGTAGAAGGGTAAGGGAGGGGCTCAAATAAAAGAGTTTTCAGACAGAAAGAGTTTATGAATTTGAACTTTTCCTTCCTTCCACCCCCTTAACGAATATTTTGGGGGAAATGCACAAAAGTGCCCCGTTTTCTCGTTAATTAACAGACAGCAGAAACGTTGCAGTAAGGATGGATACTGCTGCCGCCGACGATAAACTGTCTACCGAAAATAATTATACTGCTCCATGTTCCTTGGCGATTAGAGGAGGAAAATAATTTGCCTGCCTGTATTCTTCGGTTTCCTCAGTTTCAGATTTTGACGAGTATGGTATCCATAGCTTCAGCAGAAATCGTTGCTGGTAGTGTGAAGGTTTCTCATTACTGCGTGCTTCTTATTGCTATTGTGGGATTTAAAGGGCCTTCCCTGCTTCGGAAATTGGAAGGGGATAGTTTACAAAATGGAAATGGAGCCGGACCAGTTTGAGCCGATTCAAATGTCGTGCATTAGGCAATTAACTCCTTGGATGAGCAATCTGTTCTGTCAATTGTGCGGGGGTGTTGCTTGGAATTCCAATTCTGGATATTGGATGTTTGCATATTTCTGTATTTCGACTCAAATGAGTTCGTCTTCGCGAATACATCAGCATTCATTTGCTTTTCTAATGTGATTGGATAATTCGAGAGAGCAGGAAATATTTATCTAAACTCTGAAATATTGATTGGTAATATATTAATTAAAAAATGTTAAATAAAACCGAGCTTTTTCTTTTAAGAAATTATATATCGAAACTTATAATAATTTAATATGCTGATGTATAAAAAATTGATGCAATGTAATTGTAAAACGATTATATCAATTGGAACATTCAAAATTTAGTACAGAAATTGTTTTAGTTGTCATATATATATAAAAAAAATTATGACCTTTTTATTAAATTGCAACACATTAACATTGCTCATTAATATTTTCACTCATATGAAATATGGCGAAAATATTGTAACTGTCAAAAAAATTCGAAATATAAATTATTATTAATCTTCATGCATTTGACTTTCTTGAGTTTGATAAACTAGCTTTTATCATTCAGTAATGTAGAATCATCTTTGAATACAATGACACTAAAATGAACTTATCGTGATGTATAAAATTTTGTAAACGAAATTTAGGGATTACTAACACAGAGTAAATAAAATACATGTCGATAAAGTCTATCTGTCTTTTAGTCGCTCTCCAGTGCACCTGATAATTAGTATAGAAAAAGATTAAAATTTAGTGCACAGGTTTATCATCTAAAATATAGATTATTATCAAATTTTTAAATGAAATATGTTCATGGCTTGTCAATCAATTTTTGATTATTTTAACGTGCATGTTAATGCAACTTAATTAACATCAATGTATGAAATTTCACACTTGATCTTGGGTCTTTATCTTTAATCTCAACTTTATTTCGGCATCAAATTTCAGTTTTATTCAACAAGAAGAAACGCGATCAAAATACTAGATCGCATGATATGTTCAGTAAAATCCTAAATTCCTAACAATCATCTATATTTAATAAATCTTACTCACCAGAGGTATTCTTTTCTTTGCTCACTTTCAGAAAGTTATGCGTTGGTAAGAAGAGAAAGTACCACTTTTATTGGAGAATATTTGCTAAAGTTTCAAACAGATTACCCTCTAATTTTTGTTTATCATTACTTAGAAGTATTATTATCCCTATATACATCTAACAGTGATGTGATGATCAAAATGAAACGATCACATGATAAGGAATTATAATTAATTATGTCTCTTTGAATGTGCTCATAACAAAAATATTATACATTTAATAAAAAATATAAATTTGTGGGCTATGTTTGAATGTTTTTAAATGTGCTTAAAAGTAATTTTTACGATTTCAATAGCGAAAAATGCACAGAAATATGGTGCTGAGTACTTTATTCGTTTTTAAATATTTATTATTGATTCCTAAGGTTGAAGAACCAACTCCTGTACTGTTGATGTTACAGGTGTTATTAAAAGCATCGTTTTCGTCAATTCTTTCTTTATCCTTAAAAAATTTCAAAAATTTTTTATATCCGATAATATAATTTTATTTCTTAGTTTAGTTTTTTAATACTTGATCATATTAGATATTCCTGAAACTTCTTTATTGTAATTTTTGTGATTTTCATTAGTTAATGCTTCTAAATAAGCCAATAATTTATTATTAGAAATTTCTGGCAATTCTCCAGACAACTATTTTTTTCTTATCACATTTGATCAATATCCTGTTTTACTACGAAATATATTTATTCTTCAAATCCAATTAAAAATATGCAAATAAATATTTAAAAAATGGGAAAATAGCTGTTTGACTTTCGTTAAACCAAATATACTTTGAAAAAAATTGTTAATCAGTATTTCTCCCAAATTACTTATGATTTTTAAAAGATATTCAACTCCTTGGTATAGCA